>VXAC01005196.1:414156-527956 GCA_013399225.1 Rhipidura dahli | reverse complement strand
CGCCCCAGCGCCCGGCGGCGCGGGTTGCCTGTTGTTGTCGGCCGCCGCTGCCGCCGCGCTCTGCCCGCGCACTGCGAGCGGCCGGCCGCGGCCGCTGCTCTTCCCAAGTTTCTTCTTGTGAGTGCTAAAAGGAAGGAGAGAGAGAATTAGAAAGAAAAAGAGTACAGCTGCTTGAGCTGGCGCTCCGGAGAGGAGGGAAAGTCGGCTCGGCGGTGAGGAGGCTTCCCAGGGCGCAGCTGAAGTGATTCAGGAGATTGATTTACGAGTGGACGACAAAAGGTAAAGCCTTGAAGATGGATCGCTTGTGCGAGATGGAATGGGAGCTTTCGTGGGAAGGTTTATGACTTGTTTTAAAACGTCTCTTTTGAGTGTCTTACGGATGTTTTTCGACTTCAAAATGCTGTAAGTCTCTTACCCAAGAGTAAAAAGGTAGTCTAATTGGCCAGATTTTAAGAGTCCACATTAAAGGCAAGGAAGTTAATGTTGCCCTTCAGTACCTTATTTCCCCTAAATGCCTCGTGTTCTCATTCAGCAACACTTGATTTGACCGCGGTTATTTCTTGGTACCACCCGTCTAAAGCAAAGCTTTAAGAAAATCGGTAATTTCACTGAGTTAAAATAATTTAACCAGCCGATCTGCCTTGTGCAAAAATGTATTTCTGTAGATGCATGCTTTTGAGTTTGCAGACTTGTTGCTTTCTACTTTCACCCTAGAAAATGTTCTCGGTAAAATACCACATCAGCTGTAGTGGTAGATTATAGTCTTAAATAGGTGAGAACGGGATTTGCGTTTTTTGTAATTATACTGAGCCTTTCAGACTTTGTTGAGTTTTTCAGGTAGATTTTTTAAAAATGCGTCAGCTAATTTGAAATTCATTACAGATAGTAAAAATAATGCATGGTTATGACCTGCTGGTTTCATCTGGTGCTGCTCAAGTACCAGGGAAATGTGACTGACTGTTCAAGGGATTAAATAAATGAATTTCATGTGGAAGTCAGTTGTGTGGAAAAGGTCCCGACATCCTTCTTTGACACAGATCTGTATACCTGGTGAAGTAACAGTTCACTGGTTTGACATTTTGGCTGAATTAAGTGAAATACATAAAACGTAAAAACAAACCACCCTTTCCTAGGTCTAGTACTTTCTACCAACAACAAAGTTTTTAGAGCATATTGTTTTTATGTATTATTCCTGACACAAAACACTGCAGGAATGTGTTATTGTGGAGTAATACTGTTGACTAGGTGACTGCATTTGTGAGATCAGAGGAGGAAACGTGTATCCTCCCAAAGTCCATAATGCATAACTTTGTGGGAACTTTTTTCTGATGCAGTTAGTTTCTATCAGTTAAATTAGGAAACAAAAGATTGTCTAGATCAAGATTGTGTAACTACTCAAGGTAAGTGCTGGGGGGCTTTGTGGTGTGGGTTTGGGGTTTTTTCCCCCTGTTTTTTTTTTTCTTTCTGGTAATATAGAGTATTCATCTTTAAAAAAATCTTTCTTAAGATGTACCCATCTTTAGTAGACCAAAAGAACTACTGTAATTACTTCAAGTCAATTTTTTTTTCAAGAACGGTTTAGTAAAACAAATTTAACATTTGACTAGTGCTCAGTAGTTTAAGTGCTGCGTGCAGTTGATCCAAGCTTGTTCCTGTTTTATCCAACTAGTCATTTTAACTAGTTTGTACGACTAGACTGATTTTAGTAAGACTGCTTAACTTGTTGTGTGGTATTTTTCAGTTGATTGTGGTGTCTTAAAGCATACTCATTACCGTGGAGTCTTTCAATGGCTTTCTAATTGCAGACAATGTAGTTTTAGTGGCTTCTGAAGTCATGTGCAGAAACTGGCTACCTTCTTCCTCTCCCTCCCAAGATGCGCTGCATAAAAGCCCCAGCTGGTCTCGACTGTGGGAAGAACATTAAAGTGACTTAGAAACACTCATGAAGTGCTCGTGAAGCCTGTGGTGTCAGAGCAGTACCTGAAGTTGTTACAGCAGTTAATTCCAGTCTCCTTTTCTAAAGTCCTCTGAGTCAGGTGTAGAAATAAAAATTCAGTGAATTTCCTAATAGAGTGCGCTCTCAGTGGAACCTCCTGCAGTTGATAAATATTTCAAGAAGCTGAAAGTTAGTGATACATTTTAAATGCACTGCTAAGCTGAGATACTTCATGGTCCTTTGCATACACATTTGCATTATTCATTTGTGCTGTGCAGGTAGATAATGGGCCAGATCTGTCTTTGGTATTACTCCACTGATTTCTGAGTAACTGAGCTAATTCAACCATATTGTACAGCTTGCATTTTGGAAGTCCAAGGCAAAGTTGCAATTACTTTGGCAATTTTATTATATAGGTAAGAGTTGATTGTATACTAACTGTTAATCTTTGGTAGCTTAGGCATTTCTTCATTAAGGTAATTGTAAGCAGAATGTATAATATAATTTCTTCTTTTTCTGGAAAAAATCCCCATGTTTCATGTTGTATTTGCTGAATCTGAAGTGACTTGAGAGATGTGATAAACCGGCTTTCTGCCATTGGTAAAAATTCATCCTAATAACCTGCTAATGTAGAAGTTCTTGACACACTTCTTTGTACCATAATACACTCTCCCTGCTTGTTTTAAGCAGCCTTCCTTGCCTAGGTCTGTGATACTGATGTGCTACATTTGTGTGTATGCATGTATGCAAACTGTACTTATATCTGTATTTTAAACAACCAGGTACTTGATTTAACTTACAGTGAGAGGCAGAGGTAACAGAAAATGGAAAGTCTTGATCTGTCAGGATTTAAAATGCTGACACTGGGCAGGTCGTTCAGATGGCAGAGTATATAATGCCTTTGATGGAAGCTACCATCCCTAGATTTAAATCTTTATATGAAAGAGGTTATTGTTTGTGGGGGAGCTTTCTTTCTTTTGATAATCATGTTGTAGAATTTTTAATGACAGATTTAACTATTTAATTTCAATATCCAGAGAGATCCTTTCAGAAGACCCTCAGCATGGGGTTTGTGCTGTTATGAATACTTTCTGCCAGAGATCAAGGCCTTTGTATGGCATCCTCAGCATGCTCATTCCAGTAATTGGCTTTTGAAAAAGCTAACCTAAAAATTAAAGGAGGAACTGGCGGAACTTTGTCCTCCCAGCTGTGAACACATGAAAAACATCTCTGTTGAGTGCTACAAAAATGTGCAGTTTAGGGATCTGGGAGGAAAAGTAGGTGGAAACACAACTGCATGTCAGTCAGTTGAAGCAAGGCTCTACGTAGTACACCCTATGTCTAACATTTTCTAGTGTGCACAGCCAGATTATTCAGCAAATGTCCTTCGTTTTATCACAGCACAGTGGAGCAAATCAGAACCTTGGAGTCAATAAGAAAAAGACTTGTACATTTATGATGTTGCCTAGGAATTGTCACTGTTGTATGTAATTCCTGTTAAGTCCAGTTCTAAAAATTATATTCTCAGTGGAATGAAACATGTTGAAACCAAATAACTTTCGCGGCTCTAGCAGTTGTCAGAGAAGCTCAGAGTTGGGGCACCTCTCTCTTTTGTGCTAAGGAAGTCTGTTAAAGTCTATTTAGACTGCAATAAGCATTTATTGACATTTTCTTCTAAAACTATAGGCAGAGAAATACTATGTTTTTGAATTATTGAGCAATTACATTAAATTGTTTGGTGATCAGCAGACACTCAGATGTCATCATGTTTTTGCTTTTTTTCCTAGTTCTGGCATCAGTTTTCTTGGTAGTGATGAATAACGTTGGGTGTTTTTTTTAAAGAAAACTTGAGTTCTAAATAGTATTGCAACTGAGCAGGTGTGCACCACGTGTTTAAAATATTCTGATTGTGTAATAAATAAATTAATACTGATTATTGCCATTCTCTTAGCTTTGTGCAGGTGTTGTGTAAGGATATGTACATGAGGGGTGGTACCAAGCAGTCAGTTTGGAAACTGAGGGCAGAAGATGCCTTTGCTTTCTAGTACATACAGGTTCTTGTTCTGGCATAAGCTCAGGGCTATTTCACTTGGAACGTGTATGCATTGCTTGTGATGTTTGCATGCACAATGGCTCCAAGAAGATGTTGGTTGCTGTGATGGGAAAAGGGCAGGCTGCTTGTCCAGCCCACTGGATGGCCCAGCAGACATTACATATAAGTAACAGCATCTCTTCTACAGCCTTGGGTGTGCAGTTGCTTGTTTCTATTTCGTGAACCCACTGCACAGCTGGAATCTGTAGTTAATCTGAAGTCTGATAAGTTCATGTTTGCTTTCCTGTGTTTCCAGCTCTTTCAACTTTCCTAACTGACAGAGTCCATAAATGTGCAAAAGGGACATGGCAAACCTGATACAAATCTTTTGCATAGAGAATTAAAATGACGGCATCATGAATAATATCAGAGGGGTATTGTTGCCTGAAATGTAGAAAACAATATAAAAGTGAAGAGGTAGTATTACACACTTGTAGGTTTTTTGCTGTTAGTTTAATGGCCATCTTCAGAAGGATCAGTATTTTATTGCTGAGCCCAGTCTAGCATGAACCTTCTAGTCATGCTTTTAAGAGTGTCGAAACTGTTAGTTGTCACAAGATGGCCTTTAAGCGATGGAAACTAACTTAGAAAACCTAAAACATTCTTCTAATGCAAGAGATGGTTAACTTTCAATAAACAAGACAAAGAATTAAAACAGAAAGCAGAGATTTTTAAACAGACAAACAAAACCCTCCAAACCCCAATAAACAGTTTTGCAATTTTTTTTTTTTTTTTTTTTTTTTTTTTTAAGTTTACAGTGCTACATGTCTGCCTTGCCCTGATTTCAGGTTAGATTTCTTTTGGCTCCACAGTTGACTGTCTCAACTGGCTTTTTATGTGATAAAAATTGAATAGTCAAATTTCAAATTGAGAGTCAAGCATGCAAATGGCTCCATGACAGCTTTCTGTGAGGAGCGGGTTCTCATCTTTGTCCTTGGTTTGTGCTCCTTTTCTACACTTCAGTCTGCACAGTGGCTCTGTTGTTTTTCATTGTCTGTCTTTCTGTGGCATTCAAAGCCATTATGTGTTCCCAGCCCTATGCTGCTGGACTATGACTCTTTTTAAGTAATTCCCACCTAACTGATACTCAGTCTCGTGGGTAAAGTCTTGCAAAAAAGCTCCTGTCAGCCCAGTCCCTTCCGTTAGCTGGGGAGAGAGATGCTCCTCAGTTCTCACATGAAATTCTGAACCATCTGGGAGGGAAGTTCATGGCTGCTGAGTCAGAGGAAATATTGTTAGTGATTTGTCTCTGGTATTTTTTTTTTTTTTAATGAAATCAATGATATTCAGTCAAAACCAGAAGTTTTCAGATGGTTTAAAATGAAGTATCAAGATCTACTGAAATTAGTGGAACTTGGCTTACTTACTAGGAGGTAAGTCTGTGTTGGGCTGCCTTACGATTACCCTTGCAGTTGTGGAAGACTTGCCTGAGCTGATAGAATCCTTCTGTTTTGTTGTGCTCTTGCTGAAACTGTTACATGACTGCTTTAAGTAACTTCAGCCATAGTAAATTACAACACATCTTGGCATACCCTGTGGAGGAGGTGAAATGTCACCAGCTTTATCTGTGTAAATTGTATTTGAGAGCATGAACTCAGAAGGATGTAATTAAAAGAGGAAAGAAAATCATACATAAACTGTGAAAGCCCTTGGGCTTTCCTAAATAATTTTACAGCATCCTCACCATATTCGTGGCCTTCTAAACAGTCATAAGGTTAGACATTGCACTGGAAGGGTGTGTGCTTGACATACATAAAGTTTCAAACACTGATGTATTTTGAGTTTAATTTTAACCAAGCACAGATGCCTAAAAAGTCATTTCCAGTAAATGATTTGCTGGTGCTAGGATCTGATGAATAGTTTGCATTCCCTAATCTATTAATTGAACAAACATGTGGAAAAGAATTTAGAGCAATTTTATTTTAATATCATTGTTCCCCTATGAGATTAATGCTACATATGAGTATTGAGTAACCCTAGCGTTAATCATATTTCCTTCTTCATAATTTTTGTTCTGCCTAAGTTCACTGTAAACCTGTAAGCTCTTGTCCAGCAATGATTTGTAATTTTCATCACAAATAACAGAGACTGTGTATTCAGGCCAAAATATGAAATGTATTGAAATTGCATTTACAGAGGTGTAAAGTTTCCTTCACCAATAGCATAATGGAGTGTATAGATTTCTCAGTCATTTTTGTCATGGGAGTTAGGCTTTAGATATGTCTTGCTTCCGCTTTTGAGGCAATCAGGTTATAACTTCATTCTCCCATTACTACTTTCCTGATGTGCTGGCAGTCCATGGTTTTGGTTTGGTTTTTTGGGGTTGTTGTCGGTGGTGGTCTTCTTTGTCTGTTTTTATGACCATTGCTTTAATCTTGTTTCAGAGATAAAATAACTGCTTTGTTTTGTTTTCCACTGTAATGTTGTAATTGCTCTGCATACCCTGTGTACTTGGTTTCTCATAAATATTTACCAAAAAAAATGTTCTCATAAATATTTACCCAAAAAATGTTTTTTAACTATTATTTTAGTATACTTATAAGTGGGGTTTTCCAAGTGCCACTGCCCCTCTTAAACAAGCTTCTGCAGTTCTTTTAAAGCCCGTGTACGTATACATACAGTATTGAATTACATGAACAATGATATCAAAATTAGCCATGTCCAAATCAGCTCTGCTTTTAAATAGGAACTTTATCTGGAAGATGCATCTATTTAATCTCTGTGTTCTTTGCACAAGTTGCCTGTCTTTGAAGAGTGGCATTTCCCACAACATTATTCCTATCAAACTGTTATTTTCACAGTACCTTTGACAATCTGTTGTTTTCACTGTGTTTAATAGTAGTTTAAAATATATTTTGAAATTAGTATTACATTATCATAATGAACCTGTGCAGCACATCATAAATAAGTTATTTCTAATATTGTAGGAGCTGTCTGGCTTACACTGTAAATTTTGTACAGTGAGAACTTGCTGTAAATCAGACGCATGCTCCTTGATTAGTTGATAGAGTAGACCCAGAATTTCATTTGCTTGGTAGCTGTAGTTCTGTGCTGAAGAGCTAACAGCACTGGGTCACAGCTTCAGAGAGGCAGGTAAGGGGAAGGGGGAAACAACAAATAAAGTCTTAAAAGGTGCTGGTGATATTTTCATTTGGACATCTAGCTGACATGAGTCCTTCCAACTAAAGAAAAAAGACTGCTTTTATTTTAACAGAGCAATAAAAATGTATAGACAGTTTCAAGGAAAGATGGAATTGGAAGCATTTATAGGTCAATCACATTTTGAATGGGACCCAAAGCACCTTTGAAATGTCCCTCTAGGCATCTCAGGACTATTTGAGGGGTTACCCTCCAATGGAATGGGCAAAAGTTCATTTTTTTCCTTTGGACTATGACCATACACTATGTGCTTGATTGCCTGAAAACATTCCTTAAAAGTTACAGGATTTCCTTTAGGGGATGAACTCCTGTGATAACAGCTTCTTGACATTTGTATCTTTAGGCTCTCTTCTTTAGCCTATCATGGCAGGATTTTTTTTTTTAAACATTGTCAGTTTATTGATGTGTTGGTGATGACTTGCACACAGACGCAATAGCATTGCTTCAGAGCACATGCATTGCACATGTGAATTTATCTGTTTGCAGAAAATGTTACCTGAACTAATATTCTGGAAACACCAGGAGTCTACTTCAAGTTTAAGAAACAATATTTATAGCCTTGCCATCTGGAAAGATGCAAGGCATCTCAGCCTTGTGAACGTGCTTGGTGATGTTTGAGGAAAAATAGAGGAAATAAATTTGGCTGTGCCTCCTTTGTCATCCATGTTCCCTCACTGCTAACATGAAGACAGAAGTGGAGGTGTTTCATAGGATAAGATGCTTACTGGTTTAAATACTAGCAAAACTCTCCACACTTCGGTGAGTAAGCCTTTGCTATGATATGAAGACACCTAAGTTACAAAGCAGCTGCCTGTCGCTTGCAAGTGCTCACAAGTGGGGGACAGCCCCTCACGCTGCAGCTTGAGGCTGTTCCTGTTACTACCTGGATGATCAGGTTCCAAGCTGGTAAGCTGGCAGCATCTGAGCTGAAAAATCCTAACATCCCTGACTTGAGTTTGCACTTCTGTGCTTTTCTAGAGAGTAAAATCCAGAAGCAACTTGACAAGTTTGGTTAGTGTGCTAAGCAGTCAGTGTTTCTGGGTGATGTTAAAATCAGATTGGGGTTGTTGCAGTGGTCATGTGCTTGAAAGTGTTTCCGTGGTTGATCTCAGGTGGCTGAGGAAGCCTGGGGCAGTTGGGAGGGTGTCTGTTCTGGCAGGCTGCAGGGTGGCCTTACTTCTCTTGGGTCTGCTGGCTCTGAGAGGTGTCTCCTGTGGCTTATGCAACTTTCAGAAACGGGATTTTCTTTGTCATTACTTTTTCTTTCCTTTTTTTCCCCAGGAATAATTGGTGCTTTGGGAATAAACAAGTACAGCAGTGATTCCAGCAGCACTGCACCACTTTCTTTCTTCTCCCAAACTAGTGGTCTATGTTCACTCCTGTCATTCTGTACTGATGTGTTATGTAGGGGTTTTGCTGCATTCTCGAAGAGTTCTTTGAGTTAGGGGTGTAATTTTCTTGTCTCATAGTATGTATTGAACCATTTTTTCATGGTTTAATGAAAAAATTTGTTTTTCATTAGGAACTGTGTGTCTGAAAAGACACTGAAATTCTGAGTTCGTTTTGAATTATTGAAAGGGTTAGAAATTGAATATATGGCTGTGCTAAATGCGGTATTAGCTATAAGTGGACTCATTTGCTCCTAAACAGGAATGCATGTACAAATAGCACCTGCATCCATCTGAATAAGGCTTTATTTTGTCTATATATGCATGAAGATTAAAGTGGGTTTTACTTATTTCTGATATGCTTTTTCCAAACAAAATGGGATTTATTTGCTAGTTTGTTTATTTTAAAAATTCAGATAGTATTGAATCCTACTATTAGTTAGTGCCCTGCTATCAGTCATGGTTTTGTCATAAAATCTATGACATTATTTGATTGTCAATATATCTTTATGCTGCTTCTTTTTGTAGTGTGTTCAGGGGCTACTGCATGGCTTTAACTCAAAGTCTGGCAGCAATAATCTCAACTGTTTTCCTATTCTTATTTTTAGTTCTTTGACATCTGTGTTACAATGCCTTAAAATGAAAATAAGCTTGGGTAAATGTAAAGGCAGCATCCAGACACTTTTTTCTGGAAATAAGTTCCTTGGGTTAGTAAGTTGTATAGTACGGGTGACTGGGACACAACTGCAGGATAAGTAGATAAACTGCCTGGTTGGCTGTCACCTCCAGGTAGGCTCTGGATATCTGTTTAGAAAACCTCTACAAGTCCTTATGATTAAATTTCTTACTGTGCCAGGGCCTCCTGATGTTTTCTTTTAACATTTTTAAGACAGGAAAGAGACAGAACCTAAGTTTTAATTAGTACTGGCTCTTACAAAACAGCTGTCCATAAAACTAGTGAGATTCCTATTTGGATATAGGTACATTCTCCAAGCTCTTACACAGTCTACTTATGTAGATTTCTCTCTTTTTTCTTCCTTTAAACTTCTATTTTTTTAGTATTTGTGGAATGCTTTAAAAGAATAATTAACCATTTTGTTATTGGAAGGAAGAAATCAGACGCAGATTTGAAACAGTCAGCACTGGGACTTGGCTTGTTATGCTTGATTTTTCTGAATGACTGAGTAGGTTTGTTAAAAGAACCTAAACACACTCTTCCATCTAAAAAATCAATATGTTTGAAAAGGAATTTGGAAAAAATTGAAATACAAGCATTGTAAAGGGACTGAAAGTGTTTCTGGGAGTGGGAGCCCCGTCATTACTGTTGGGCAGCACTGTCCTTATTGTTTCAGGATATCTTTGTGTTATTACACAATTTTTTTTTTTAAATATATAAAGGAATTAATGTTCATTATGATTTTTGTCATTCATTCCATAATAATTTTAGTTGAAGTGTTGAAGCATGCATCAGTAAGGCACAATATAATTTGAAAACCAGTATTTTTTAAATTAGTTTGAAAACTAATTTAAAAAAAAACTAGTTTAAAAACAAAATCAATTTGGCTCAGTTTACCAAAACATGAGCAGGATTCAGAAACAGCTTGTTGGCTGATCTCAACAGCAGGAAAAGCTGTAGTCGATCAGTTCTGCCCTCTTCAGCAGGTGTAATACCATTTGATGGAAATTGCAGTACATGGTTTCAGGGGACATGTGGATAATGTGTCCAGATGATAGCAGCATCAACAAAGTATAGAAAAAAACATGGGCAGATGTTTGGCTTATTCTGTGTACATGGTTACATGTACTTAAATTCACTGTAATGGAGTTTATCTACTGTCATGTTGTGGTTTGCTCTCTTACAAAGAAGGATTTTATGGCAGGCTGCTAATCTTGCAAAACAGTTCACCTGTTGCAGCAGCCATATTTTGCAGCCTTAGCTGCAGGATTTTTTACCTTTTTTCAACCTTTTCCCCCTCCCCCGTCTTTCTTTCCAAACATATGGAAGCGCTGGGTTTGGCTATAGTGGAGTGAATTGCTCTATTGTTTTGACTTACAGCAGAGTATTGCAGTGAGACTGGATACTTCAGACCATGACAGACAGAAGAAGATAAATTGCACACTTTTGAAATGTCACCCTTAGGAAAAAAAAAAAAAAAAGAAACCTCTAGGTTTATCTAACTGAGTAACTTCTGATTTTTGTTTTCTGCTGTGTGTGACAGAAGTATAGCTAATCCTGAAATTACTGAAATAAAATGCTGACTAAACTTGATCTATGGAATACCAAAATATATTAGTAATTACTAAAGATATTTAGACAGATTATTAACTTATGAGTCATTGTTCTTTAGATCCATTTACATATAATTAAAAGTGGTAGTGTATCCAGCTATTCTGTAATCAGGAGATCCTGTTGGCATGGGTAGAGCATCCTGTGTGTATTATCTGCTCCTGTCTCTTTTCATTCCCACTACTAGAACTCCTTAAAATTCTAGATCAACACAGCTTGCAAATTTAAATTCTGTGCTTTGTATGATTAATTCAAAAATGTATCAAACTATAATTTTGAAGCTGATATGAGCATTTAAAGAAAAGGGGGTTTATCTCCTATTCACTTAATGCAGCATGAAATTAACATCTGAATCAAACAGCAAAATTTTAGTAAATAAGATGCAGCATTTATTATGAGGCCTCATTATTCCATATGCATAGTAATATTTTCAAAGTGTAATTTTTTCTTTTTCCTAAGCTGCTCAAAATGTTTCCCCCTGTTTTTCAACAAGGCATTGTGTGTTGGTGTTTGTAATTAGATCATTTGCATGCAGTCATTGTCATTAGAAAGTTAGCTTTTTTTAGTGGCTACAGTTGTCTTAGTTATTCAAAACTTTCTCATTTAGAAATATTTGAAATTATAATTGAGGTCACATAGTTTTTGTGTTAACCATTATTTTAAGTGTTATTTCTTACATGACTGCTTCTCAAGCTTAAGCTTGTTTCACTGTGAATAGTTTTGTAGTCTCCATTTTAGAGGGATTCTAACTGTATTTTTTTTAGGGAACATTAAGTTGCAAGTTATTTACATGAAGTACTGGATCCAGAGCCATGTTGTTGTGGGTTAACCCCGACATGACAGACAGTTGCCTGGTCGAATCGCGTTTCTCTCAATGTTACCTATAAAACCCCGCGGAAGGCGGGAGTTTGGGGAGTTTTTTCCGGTCCAGGGGTGGTGGCCAGGAGCCACGGCCCCACCAGGCGGGCTGGGCTGGGCCCTTCCCGAGCCACAGCACGGACCCTGGGGCTCGGGGTGGTCTCTCGTGGTCCCACACGGGACCAGCGGGGCACTGATGGAGGGGCCCGCAGCCTGCAGTTCGCAGCTGCCAGCACACACTGCACGTCGAACTGAAGAAACAGCCCAGTATCCAGCAGCGAAGCGGGACGGTAACATTTTCCACCATGGTGATTCCAGAGCCAGAGAGAGAAAGAGAAAACCTCGTCATGTGAGACGGAGCCGAGATGGCCACGGGAGGAAAAAGGGCGGTGCCGTGGCTTGCTCGCGGGCAGCTTAAAAGACTCCTTGCCTTGCTGTGGTATGAATATTGTAATATCCCAGACTGTTTGTCTCTTTAATCCAGTTAAAACTCATGGGGGATGGACAATTTTGATGTGTGGCTTGTAAAGGTTGTGAAGAAAATGCCCAATGCCAGGCTTATCAGAAAGCAGAGGCTTAGAAACTTGGTGGCGAAGGAAAAAGCCTTAGGATTTCAAGCCACAGTTACTCATCCAAAAGAGTAGTACCCCCATGGGCTGGCCCATGTTCTAGAGTTGAAGGAACCGTGAGAGGGTTTTATAGGAAAAAGAGACATTACATTACTGCAGATTGTTTTTGCTGCAGGAGGTGGCAGTTTGGAAAACCACGTAAAGCAGGAAGAAACCCTTTTCTTTTCCTTTCTTAAGAACTTCAACATGGATTGAGGGAGAGGAGAAGGAGGGAAAGGAAAAGAAGAAGAGTTTTAACTGTTTGGTCTGATTGTTTTTTTCTTTCCTTTTCTCTTAGGTCTGTTATTACACTTTATCATAGTATGTAAGTTGTGTGCCTGCTTTGCTGTCTCCTAATGCTTTATCTCAGAAAAGAAATCAGGGAACAGTGCATAAATTGACCATAAAACCACTATACTAAATCAGTGTTTCTGCCCGGTTATGCAAACTAAACGCGCTACACATGTGTACTCAGTTGCTATGGAGACACCTGTCATCCTGTCTTCCTAGGAAAGTGATAGTCCAGCATGGCACCAAACATGCCCGAAGCAGTGGTGTGCAGAAAATTTGCTAGCAGGTGCAAAACCTGTGTCACTGGATTGAGAGATGTGTTCTGTAAATTCAGGAAAGGAAAGTAAAATCCTAAAAAACACCAAACCTATCCACTTTGGCTTACCTCTGGGAGGTTATGCTCCCCTCTGTCCAGTCCTATCAATAATCAAGTTGCCAAACTTCATAAAGCAATTAGGATTGTCCTTAGTGGCTGTAGCCTATGCAAGTCCTGAGTCTGAAAGGGCTCCCTGCACCTCTCCTGTGTCAAACATGAGCTGGAAGGACAAAAGGTAGAAATGATTTGCAGTGTTCGTGAAGCTGCTTAAAGGGAAGAAAACTGAATTATAAGGGTTTAATATTCACAGTCCTCCTCTTTAAGTGGTCACTGTTGGAGGAGGTTGCTCTTCCAAAAAAAAGACATGAAAAGTGGTTAGAGACACTTTATATTCCGATGATGCTGTCAAAGACATTCCAAACATTGTTGCAAGCTTTCTTCCCACTTTTCTCGAATGTATTCAAGGGAGAGTATGCTGTATTTCTCTCTCTCTGTTTCTCTCTTTCTGGCTTTTCTCTGCTGTGGATATGAGCCAGAGAAATGTCTTTCCTGGTCAATGCAGTCTCTTGTTTGAGGAAATGAAGTGGAGTGCATCCCATTAAATTATTTCTTTCATTCTAATTTCAGTGACTTTGCTTTTGGAAAGGATACACACTTTGCCAGCCATGTAATAAGACAAAACCGGTCTGTACTAAATAGAAATCAAGCTTTAGGAATGGGAAAGTAACACAAAAATAAGAAAGCTTTAGTAGAGGTGAAATTTGGTTTAAAAATCCTGACTTTGGTACATTAAATATGTACTCTTCCTTTTTTAAGCCAGTGAGGATCTTGCTCTATAAATTTTCAGCTCTTGCTAAATCAGTTTGCTATCACATTTTGCTTGTCACATGATTGGATAATGTAAAATACACAAGGAATAGACAACAGAACAGGTCCAGAAAGTTAAGTAGCTTGTATTCTTGCAGTTTAGCATTGCAAATGGTTCTGGTACTTGTGTATTCCAGTCTGATGAGACTCTCCTCGAGAGGGTCTGAATCCAAGGAGCCAGACTTACTCAGCAAAGAGGCTTCTCAAGACTATATCCAGTGAAGCTCTCAGAGTAGGGAAAGTTAGTGTTTTGCGTGGCACAGGCTATTTAAATTGGAGTGTCTGTGAACTGAGAGGAATCAGGTAAGACAAGAAGGACCATCTATGAGCAATTCAGAAAATAAATTAATATTCTCTCCACTGGTATTACTGGACATTCTATCTATTCCTAGCCCTCAGGCACATTAGGAAGAAGTCACATCTCTCACACTGGTCAGATGGAAAAAAAAAATTTAGAAAATCTCCCTTTTACTGCAGAAGTGTTTTTAGAGGGAGAGTCATTTTGATGGCACCAAAAAAAAGGTACCTAGTACAGTGTTCCTGACAACTGTCTGGTCAAATTTTTCTGCTTCTGGGATGATGTGTTTGCCTCAGCAACCTTGATAAAGTTAGTTTCAGGCAGGGCTATGCCCCGTAAGTCCATGCACCAGTACACACTGGGAGCAACCCAGCTGACAAGCAGCTTTGCCAAGAAGGTCCCGAAGTATCCTAGTGGACACCAAGTTGAAGATGAACCAGAAATGTGCCCTTGTGGCAAAGAAGGCAACCAGTGTCCTTGGCTGCCTTTGGGGGAGTGTTGCCAGCAGGTCAAGGTAGGTGATCTTTCTCCTCTTTTCAGCACTGGTAAGGCCACACTTCAAGCTCTGGGTCCAGTTCTGGGCTTCTTAGTTCTAGACAGAAAACGACAGATTGGAGGGTGTCCATTGAAGAGCCACCAAGATGATGGAGGGACTGGAACATCTGTCCTTTAAAAAAGGCTGAAAGCTGAGACTGTTCAGGCTGGGGTAAGGAAGGCTTGCAGGGGGGAAGTCATCAATATGTACAAACACCTGAACAGCATTGCAAAGAGGGAGTCAAGATTCTTTCCAGTGGTGCCCAAGGACAGGACCAGAGGCAGTGGACACAAACTGGAACATGGAAAGTGCAGTATGAACACTGGAAGACGCATGTTGCTGGGACAGTGACTGAACACTGGAACAGGTTGCCTAGAGAGGTTGTAGGGTCTTCTTCCTTAGAGATATTCAAAAGCCACCTGGGCATGCTTCTGGACAGCTTGCTCAGGGTGGCCCTCTGTGAGTTGGATATGGTGACCTCCAGAGGCCCCTGCCCACCTCCACCCTTCTGTGATCCTGTAAAACTGCCTGCTGTGCATGGTTAGGGCGTACGTCTAGTGCTGATGCATTACATCCTGGTTTGTGAGTGGGTTGGGGATTGGAAACAGAGTAATCTTGCATCTTAGTTATGTTGTGCAAGCAGAGATTGCAATTCCAGATTCTCATTATTCCAGGCTAGCAAGAATCATTCAGAAGTGTCACATCACGTCTCATTTCCGTCTTTGAGACATTTGGCTGTGCAAATCATGTGGCTTTGACAAATAATCCCAACACATGCACAGTTCTGAGATGCTGAAGAATCCGGCTAAAACTTTGGTACCATGGGTTTGGTGTTTCTGATCTGTGAAGTAAAAACAAAGTCTTGTGCTGCTTCAGTTCATGGCAATTACTTATCTCTACTTCCCCTGAGCCCTGGAATGGCCAGGAATCCATCTGCTGTACACTCAGTGGGCTCTTGGGAGGACGGGAGAAACAAATGTTCTCACAGGTCTGCTCCCACTTACCAGCAAGACTGGGCACTCCATCCACCCCATGCCGTGGGCTTGAACCACAGCCACTCTCACCAGACACGAAGAGAGGTTTTCAGGCTGCATGGTGCTGCCAGGGCCCTCAGTCCCTCCCAGGCTGTGCAGTCAGCTTCACTCTTGTCCCTGGTTTCTCGGAATGTCTTGTCCAGGGAGGTGAGAGGGAGCTTTTCTGGGTGGGTGATTCTCATTCCCTCCGTCCCTGACCAGTTTGGAATGACTTTCCTGTCGCTGCCATGGAAACAGTGCCTGGAGTCACAGAAGAGGAAATATGTGTGGCCTTCAGCTGCTGCCTGGTGTGGGGAGGAGAGAGCCCTCATTTTATGAAGTCCAGGTTCCCACTGGGGGAAGAGATGTCATTTTTAAGATGGGGGGCAGGGGGAAGAACAGTATGGCTCTAAACCACAACTCAGAAACCATATCTGGAAGTTAATTTGAATTTCCTCTCTGCCATTAAATTCACTTAAAACACTGAGTTTAAAATTCTGCAGGCATGGCTGATTTCATTTACTTTGCCTTTCCTTTTCAATACTGTGACATCATGAACCTTTTTCTTCTCCTGAAAAGGGAACTGCAACTCCTCCCTGCTTGTTCTGCATTTGGGATCAGGGGCTTTAGTAATATGCATTGTATGAGACAGGTCTTGGACGTGTTATCAACACTGCTAGAAGGTTCCTAGCAGGAACCCAGTTCCACAGGGATAGATGTGGTTTTGGTGCTGTGTTTTGCTGTAATAAAGACTTGAATTTCAGATTACTTTCACAATACTGTCAATGAAATATTCTGATTGAAGTAATGCAACAAATTGATTCATTCATTATTTCTACTCACTCTCTCTTCCCTCTTTTTTTCTTTCTGCTGAATCAATGAAACTAACAATCATTCCTATGGGTCTCTTATTTTGTAATTGTATCATAGCAGTAATTTTGATATTCCTTCGGTAAGGAACATCCCTGTAGAGATGATTCTCTCCTTTTTAGTCTACTGATGGTTTCCTCAACATCATTTTGGTGGCAACGGAAAGTCTTTGAACTGAAATCTGTGCTGTAATTGTGGAAGCAGCACAATTGTCTCAGTGAAGCATGGTAATTCGGGTGTGCAGCAAGTATGCTTTGTGTGTTTGATCTCCCAGAGGCATAACCACAAATCCAGTACAGTATATTTAATTATTCTGTTGTATTCATTGAACTACTACTACACTACTACAATGAGTAGTACAAATCTGGAATCCTTCTGTTTGATTGTTTGAGAACTAAATAGCAAAATCTGTTCAGTGTTTTATTGAAAGAATAGCCTGGATTCCCAATCCGGATGTTTTTTGGATGAAAATCTATTCTTCTGTAGAAAAACCTGACACACTATGTTTTCTGGTATCTGTTTGGTGGCAATAAATATGTGTTTCACTAATAAGAACAGCCATTGTTGGTCAGATGAACTTTCTTCATTGATGACCTCAAGTTATATGCTGAGAAAAGAGTAAGAACAGGGCCGTAGTATGTGATACTGTCTTCTAATACTCAAAAGCCACCTGTTTACAGGCTTCCATGAACCAGTGAAGTTATGATGAATTTAGTAACCATCAAAATCATGCCTGCTACATAAAGAATCATCTTCTTTCATTTGTTTTCAATTCAGTAGAGTGCTTCTGGGTTAAAATCAGAGATGTTGAGAGAAGTCTCATGGTGTCTGCTATGGACCTAGATGAGGAAGAAGAGGTAGATCGAGCCTTCACTTCCAAGAGGCCTCAGGCTGTGGTTCTCAAAAGGGAATTTTAACTCAGTCAGGGAACTTCTAGGAAGGATCCAATGGGAACCTGTTTTGGAGGGCAAAGAAGCTCAGGAATGTTGGGAGATTTCCCAGTGCAGCTGCTTCTTGAAGTACAAAAGAGCAGTCTATCCCCCTAAGCAGGAAAAGGAGCAGACATAAAAAGAAATCAGTTGGAAAGGCACCAAGCTCCTAAGAGAGCTCAAATGAGAAAAGGCGCGCTAGAGCAGTGCAAAAGGGGACAGACTTCCAGAGAGGAATACGGAGGTACTGCTTCAGTGTGCACAGATGCAATTAGGAAGGCAAAGGCTCAGCTGGAACTCAGAGTAGCAAGAGATAATAACATGAGAGTTTCTGCAAGTATGTTAGCAAGTAGAAGTACAAGAAAGATATAGCTCTGCTGCTGATTAGGGCCAGCAAGTTCATCAAAAATGGCACAGGAAGGGCTGAGGCAATCGGCCTCTCTTCTTAGGTAATGTCAGGCCCCAAAACTGCAGTGACAAAGCAAATGGCAAACCACTGATAGTACGGAAGGGTCAGGTGCTGTTGTCCTTCAGCCCTGCTGTCCTGCATAACATTATTGTTGCCTAACCTTGTTACTCTATTGCTTATTGTTTGTTTCAAGTCATTTTATATGTGTTAAACAGTACGGAACATGGAACTAGAATTTCACTGGTGAACACCTTCAGCTTGGAGAATTTACCATTTATTTCTTGATTTGACCTCCTATTTAAGAAAGAACTTATCCACGCAGAATCCTTCTAGGTAACTTGTTCATGTTTATGTTAGAGGCCACAAATTCTGTTCTATGTTACAGGCTCTGATAATTTGTCCAATAAGACTATCTGGCTTGCTCCTCCTCTGTAGTTTTCTAGATCTCCCTGAAACTGGCATTGCATTCAATGTCTTAGAGTTTTCCGGTACTACATCTGTTTTAAGCTGTGTATTTCTTAGTTTATCAGAACCATTGAGAGAATACCATCTGATCTTCAATTTGCTACAGGTTGTTTTTGTCAGTTTTTTTCATGACCTAGTCACTTCAGTTTCAGGCAGATTCTCTGATCCCCCAGCGATTTCTTAGCATGAGAATTTCCCATGAAATAGTAAAAATTTTCATGAGGGATTAATTTTGTTTCTTTCCAACAAACCCTTTTATATCTTGACCACCCAGTGGTTTTACAGACTCTCCAGGCAGGTTCTTGGAGAAATACTTGTTGGTTGCTTTGATGCCTTTGGCTATTTGTCCGTTAAAATCATACTGTGCTGTCTTGTCTTCTTATGTTTAACCTGTCAGCATCTATGCTTCTATGTTTTTTTTCACTTGAAGGTGATTTCAACTTTCAGATAAGGTGGTTTTTATTAGTAACAGCTTCCTTGGAATGCCCTCCCTTTTTGTGTCTTAAACTTTTTTTGATACACTGCCTTGACTCTGGACATTCATCGTACACTTCCAACAATCAGATTCCCTACTGTCTGTGAATACTTTACTTTTAGCTTTAAACAAACTTTTTTTTTTTCTTATGTATTTTCTCTTTTTATGTGGCTCCTGTCTGGCAGATGTTCTGGTTTCTGTGGCAGTCTTGGATTTAAAGACAGAATGATCACTAAGAGTGGCTTCTCAACTGCAAGATGTGAAACTGTCTGGCTTGACCAAGTCAAGAATTTAATCTTTTCCTGTGGGCATCCCAAGCATCTGTGTATGACATTATCCAAAATTCAAAGCATGTGCTGTGTCATTCTGTTACTTTTTTTTTTTTTTTTGTACCAAGTATTAGGGTAATTGAAGACTCTTCAAACTGTTGCATTTTGTAGCCATCTTTCAAAATACACCTCTGCCAACTCCACAGTGCATCAACCCATATGTCAACCCATAAAAGGTATTTTTATTCAGTGAGATTTTTTTTAGTGTTTCTAAACCCTTTCCCTACCTATCCTTGTCCATACTACAAATGT
Source organism: Rhipidura dahli (assembly GCA_013399225.1). Lineage (NCBI taxonomy): Eukaryota > Metazoa > Chordata > Aves > Passeriformes > Rhipiduridae > Rhipidura > Rhipidura dahli. The sequence continues at coordinate 508,579 of VXAC01005196.1, read as the reverse complement.
TATCCTGAAATACATGTTCCTTACCTATTTGTTTTCAAACAGGTGATTTTCAGACTATAATTTCATTATGAAAACCTTTTTACTTTGATCAAAAGATGAGCTATTCATACCAGAAATTAGAAGAATAAGTTCATAATGATAATTCTTAAAACTAACATTTTCATTACTAACTGCTTTTCTCTTTCATAAGGAACAATATGAATCTGTTGGGAATTTTCTGAAACTGTGGTATTTCTGTAGGGTAGCCAGAAAAGGAATGAATTGTCTAATTATTTTAGTAGTTCTGTTCTTTGTAATAAAAGATGTAATAAAAGAGGAAATATTCAAAAGCTATTAAAGTTAACTGCTACTGCCACAGAATCATCTCTGAGAGAAAATGTGCAAATCTCAAGGGTTTGCAGTCCTTGAGTTCAAATTTTTTTTAGCCCATGCTGGGGTTTTTTTTCTTACATACTTAATAGTACTTAGTAGCACAAATAAGTGAATTATTTCACTAATCAGTGTACTGTCTGCTAGAATACTAGAATTTTTGTTTATGAACATCTTTGTATTTGAGCTGAATTTACAATTTTGATGTAATCCTTTATTTATTTTAAAGTCCATCCACATACGGTTACTGTAGCAAACTGCATGTCTCAAGTGTGCAGAAAATCAAGCTTCTGTGTTTTTAGTTTCAAGACAAGAAAAGAAATCCTACAGTTATTCATTTGCATGTGCTAGGTTGCCTTAAAAAAACCCATCTTGATTTGTTAGATAACTTTTGAATCTCTTATCAACTTGGTAAGGACCAGCTTTTTAAAAACTACTCATGGTAATATTCAGATGTAGTATCTGAATTAATTTAGAAATTCAGAGATAATTGCAAATTATGGAGTCTGTTCTTGGATATGCTGCACTGATGGTCTACGTATGGATTGAGAAACAAGTCTCTCTTACAAGGCAAGGAAAATCAAAACAGAAAATTGTTCACCAGAATAATTTTTCCAGTGCCAGTAGGAGAAAAGAAAGGGAATAGATGTCTGCTCTTTTAGACCATTTTGGACAAGTGTAAAGCTAATGATTTATCATGCTGGTTCTCCATCTGTTCCTAGTGTCTAGGATGATGTGTATTCTCACAGCTGTGGAAGGGAGAACTAGTTCAGAGGCATACAGATGGGGAACCAGAGAACTCCATGAATAAAGTGCTGGAGAAGACTTCTGATCTCTAAGCATGTAGATAGGCTGCCCAAGAAGTGGTGCGTGTCACTGCACTGACACCTCTGCAGCTACTGCTGGCATCTTGGCACATTGCCCAACAGAGCATAGGCCTAATTAGATGAGAAAGGGAGACTAGAAGCTGAGGATGTTGTCAGAACCAGAAAAGGCTTTCTTAGTGCTTCAATGTCTAGGACACTTTTAGAAATATCACATTTTGATACTATATTGTTCAAATTTCTTTGCTTTTTGCATGCCTTTATACCATACAGATCTATGTATAATTAGGCATCTTCCATCTGCAGCAAGAATACCTTGCTCTTTCCAGAGCAAAATTACTCTGCAGATATGCACTGGAAATCAAGGTAATAAACATCAGTCCACAGTTCTGTCTGATCTTTTAGATATGCTGAAAATGTAAAGTCAGGCTTCAAGAGCTTCTACTGTAAATGGAATTACCCTTTTCCACTTATACATAGTAAAGCTTTGTGCTTGGATAGCTGAGAAGTAAATGAGAATTACCAGCTCAGGTCGGTGTAAGACTGAAGAGTCAGGGTCCGTTAAACTTCAGCTCTGCTTCTCTTGCTGTCTTGGAGAAGACCTATCATCTCTGAGGATTTGTTTTTCTGTCACATGGAGCTTTACAAATGATAATAGTAAGCCCTAACACAGGTCAAAGTTAGTAAGGTAGAAAGTCAGTTTAATCTTACATCCTCCTTATGCTGCTGCAGAGGGTGGAGAAGCAAAACTATGACATTAGAGAGTAGTTCTAATCCTGCCCTAAAACTCCAGGATTTTTACTTACAGTTCGTTGCTTTATGGACAGAATTTTTTTGCATGGGAGGAAGTGGAATAGCACAGCAGTCATGGTGGGTCATAAACCATTGGGAGTGTTGGCAAGGGATGCAAAAACTAGTGAGAAGAACAAAAGAGTTAACTTAAGACTGAAGCTGAGCACAAAACAGAGAGAAGAAAAATCAATAGAAAAAAAGGACCAGGCCATTTATAATAGAAAAATTGAGATAATTTTAAAAACTTCCGTTATTATGCTGGAAAAGAAATAATGTAATTTTGCTAGGAACAGAAATCCAGGCAGCTGGGGGAGTGTGCCTTCAGAGAGCAAGGCTTGCCTGTAGCTCACACAGGAGCAGGGCAGTATGCCTGGAAAGCTAAAACATGCAGTGGAATGCAATTGTCACCATATTTGTATCAGGGTCCTAAACATAGAGAATAGGGTCTTATTTCTAAAAAAGTTGTTAAAGGCATAAAAGGGACTTCTTTGAATCTTATATGAAAGTGAAGGAATAGTTTATTTTTAAACACTGTAATCAGCCAAACTAGTTCTTTATCCCATAAATAATCCATATGCATAATAGCATAGATACCATGCTAATCTCTTGTAGAGAAGCATGGGATTGCTAAATCAGTCAGATCAGGTGAAGGAATAAACTAGAGAAATTCAGCCTGATAAAATACAAGCATTTACATCAAGTGAAACACGGTTTTATGTAATCATCCTGATCAGAGAGTTTGGTAGCCTCTGATCTAATCAATAGCAATGGTTTAAAGACTTAAAAAAATATTCAGAATTCATCAGTTCTAGCATCATGGAAAAAATAGGTTAAAAGAGACCTCTGGAGGTCTGCTCCAAGCAGGTCTAGATTCAGCATTAGACCAGATGCGAAGATGACTTTTAAAATCTCCAAGAATGGAGATCCTGTGTGTAGAACCTGTTACAGTGTTTCACTACCGTCTATGTGTTTTATTTTGGAGGGGTTTTTTTTATTATTACTGTTTCTGTTGTTTGTGTTTGTTCTTTACCTTTTGTTTAGTTGAAATTTACTTCATTGCAGCTTGTCACTGTTGCCTGTGTCTGGTTGCTACATATGTCTGGCAAGAGTCTGGTGATGTGTTCACTATAATCCCTTTAAAGAAATAAAAGTCTGCAACAGCCATGCTACAGCCTGGGGACAGAGTGTCTAGAAAGCTGCCCAGCAGAAAAGGACCTGAGGGTGCTGTTTGACAGCAGCTGAACATGAGCCAGTGTGCCCAGGTGGCCAAGAAGGCCAAGGGCATTCTGGCCTATATGGATGTGGCCAGCAGGACCAGGACAGTGACCATACCCCTGTACTCGGCACTGGTGAGGCCACACCTCGAGTGCTGTGTTTGGTTCTAGGCTACTCCCTGCAAGAATGACATCAAGGGGCTGTAGCGTGTCTGGAGGAGGTCAGCAGAGTTGGTGAAGGGTCTGGAGGGGGAGTGGCTGAGGGAGCTGAGGTTTAGCCTGGAGAAAAGGAGGCTCAGGTTGACCTTGTTGCTAAGACTGCCTGGCAGGGGGATGTGGAAAGGTGGGGATCAATCCCTTCTTCCAGGCAGCCAGTGAGAGGACAAGGGCACAACAGTCTCAAACTGTGCCAGAGGAGGTTCAGTTGGGCACCAGGAAGAATTTTTTCTCTGACAGGGTTGTTAAGCATCGGAAGAGAGTTATCACTGGAAGTGTTCAAGAAGTGACTGATGTGTCACTTAGTGCTGTGATCTAGTTGACATGGTGACTTTTGCTTGGTCAAAAGTTGGACTTCTCATCTTGGAGGTCTTTTTCAACCTTAGTGATTCTGTGAAATACATCTTCCCTGGATAGTCTCTTCTCCATGCTAAACAAACCAAATTCCTTCACCTTCTGCTTGTATAATATGTGCTTTATTTTTCTGACCGACCATCTTTGTGGCCCTCTGGTGGTCTTGCTTCAAAAATCTTGTCATGTCTTGTCCTGGTGGCCCAAACCCAACCACTCTACTTGATACAAGCTTAAGGAGTACCAAATAAGAGGGAATAACCAATTGTTTCCTTGTTCTACTAGTGGCTCCCTTGTTAGTGCAGTGAAATGAGTGGTTGGCCATTGTCACCACAGGAATGCACTTCTGAGTCACAGCTTTGTGTCCACCACACTCCCAGATCCTTTCTGGGGAGATGCTGTACTGTTACATGGGATTCCATCCTTTATGCAGGACTTGGTTTGTCTTTCATGAACTTCATGACACTGTTGTTGGCCTGTTCTTCCAGCTTGTCAAAGTTCATCAGACTGGTAGTCCTGCCCTTCAGCATATGAATTGCTTCCTTCAGGTTGGTTACCTGGAAACTTGTACTTGCTTATAGGTGCAGTCACCACTCCATTAAGATTCTTCATGAACATACATACCCACCACGGAGTTTCTAAATCTGCCACCTCTCTGCTTGTCTGATCACCTTTCTGTGAGCTTTTTCCTTCAACCCCATGTGATTCAGTAAAATGGAAGAATGAAAAAATCTGGTGAAGAAGGATAAGAACAGAACAAGTGAAAACACAGTCCAACAGTAAAGAGTGTAGAGAATGTGGAAGGTATTGATTGGTACATTCTAAATCCCAGTTTCAAAGCTTTTGAAGAACATTTAGTGTCAGATGTTTGGCAGTATTGATAGTGGTGGGTTTTTTCCTGTTTGAAAGCATGAAGACATTCTGTTTTCCTTCTATTTACAGGATGAGCTGTCAGGTCTGGTTTGTGTCTGATGCTATCTGTTTCTAGATTTCTGCCAAGTTAAACTTTCCTAGGTTTTGCTGTTTTCCTTAGGAAGTCTGTGCTCCAGTTTTTGCTACTCATGTGTTTTTGGTACAGTAGGTTAAGAACAGCTTGTTACCAACATCACTCTGAGTAGTGGTGTTTGCTTGTGAGTGTATAGATGTGGAGTATGTGGAGTTGTGCATGATGCCATGGGATGTGCCTAGGAATATGCACATACTACTTTTGGCATTAATAGAAGTGCAGTTTTTGTGTTCAAGAGGTTACAAAAACATAGAGCCAACATGTTACACTTCTACAGTCTGTGTACTTTTTGAAGTTCTGTAGTTTCTAAGATAGTTCTTTGAAAGACTTCAATCCCAGAGATAATTTATTTGTTTGTGTAGCTGTAATCAGGCTTCCCGTGTTCATCTCACCAGGGATTCCCAACCTGGATTATCAGTGCTGTTATTTGTCTGTATTTGAAGATTCAAATGATCATCAGTGCTCCAATTAGGTTTTGTATAGCATATTTGCAACCAAAAGCTAAACACTTCTCTTTTAATGTTGTGACCTCCAGATTCTTAGGAACCCAGTAATTTTGCAACCCTCTTGTGCCTAAATTTAGACAGGTTGTTTTAGTTTTGGGGTTTTTTGGTTTTTTTTTTTTGTTCGGTTGGTTTCTTATTTTTTTGTTGCTTTTTTTTTAATCAGTTGGTTTTTACTATCGCTACTGATTTTGCTGTGTCTTTTGCTTGGCATTGATACACATCTCTGTGTGAAAGGATTGAAGGATTAGTTTAAGGTTGTAAAGGACGAAGTAAAATGAGATCAACTCCAAATACCTGCCCAAATTTTTTTTGCCCTATTTACCCTTCCCAACATTCATATGGGTCAATACATAACCCAGCAGATGTAAAGCATAAAAAACAACAAAATACCCTCTGGTTTGGTGTGCCCTGAGCTCAAGAGTTCCTAACTTGTCCAAAGGCTGTGATGATTTCCATCATGCTTGCTCAGTGTCTGGATCACTGTGAGATGTTGTCACCTGGCTCAAGTCTTACATAGTGCTTGAAGCTTTGGTGGCTGCAGAGGACAGATAAAATACAAAACTCCTGCTGAGAAAGAAAGTACATTGAATTGCCATCTATAGAATAATGAATATTTTTTTAAAACAAACTCCACCATGGTAGTGGACAAATACCATTTTTAAAACATAAATTACTTCAGCCTCTAGGGGATGAATATTCTGTATCACTTCAAAACAATTTGATAAGGTTATCATGAAGTTTTTTCCTTTCCAAGTTGCTCTCTTGAGTGATTTCTCTGGATTACTCTCATCATTATGTCTGATCTCTGGTGGCTTCCCACTCCCACATCCCCTCCTGGTGCCAAGTGCTAAGGACTGCCAGGCTGGTCACTGCACTTTGCAGTGCCATTGCATGGATACTTGCTTTGGCATTATTGCCCTTCACGGCACAGTCCTCGAGGCTGCTCTTGACATGTTATTATGTAAATTAATTTTGATGTTGCATTGTAGTTTCTGCTGTTCTTCATTCTGCAATTGTCTTGACAACAGATTTGCATAATCAGTGAGTAGGAATTTGCTTTTAATTTTGATGTTCTGATTAGCTTGATTCATATAAATAATAGAAAGTTGTGAAGATAACACAACGTGACATGAACTGGTGAAAATGATTGTAAACACAACAAATAAGACAAATGATGGAGTCAGGTTCAGTGATTATTTTTATAAAATGTAAGCAAATGACATTTCTGGTTTCTGTCTTCTTGCACCGTGACAGCTGCTTGAAATCTAAACATACGGATTTATTCACATATTAGTCACTCTCACTGCTTCTCAAACAAAGAGAAGGAAGCTTATTTATTTGTTTTCTGCCAAGGTTTCTTGGTATGGAGGGAAAACAGATTCACAAATCTTACTTGAATTCTTCTTTCCTTTTTTCTGTCCAAAGGCAAACCTTTGCACCTGCACCTTTTTCGTGGCATGAGGGAATACTAAACACAGCTGCTAATTAAATTCAGTATGGAGGATAATTCTTGAAGTAGTGATTGTTTGGCTCTGCACATATCCCACCTCCTCACCTTTTGTCTCCTTCCTTTAATTTCTAACTTCTGGTGGCACCTGACAAAACATAATTAAGCAAGAAATAGTAGCAGCTAAAAAGCTGATGATGTTTCTAGTTTCTGTCCTGTTCATGTTTTCTAGCCATTTTCATGCATTAGAAACCCAAGATTATTTCTTTCTTAAGTGATCGAGTAAATCTCTGCTTCCTGCTTGAGGAGTAACAATACTGAGATACAATTGCCCTTTTCCAGTAATCTCTGCTGGGTAGGACTTAAATAATGGGGGCAGTGAAACCAGAAAACATTAGTTTGTACATCTTGAGAAGAGCAGAGTTTCCTCAATAAGGAACCAGGGAGAGAGAGAATGAGAGAAATTCCTTGAACCAATCAGTTTAGGGCATTTTCTGGAGTAGCTCTTAGTGTAATAGGACTGAAAGAGATTTAGTGGAGGATGAGTCATGAAATGTGCTAGGAAATGGAAGAAAGATGGAAGGCAGAAGAGAACAGAAAGCAGTAAGTAGGAAAAAAAAATAAATGACAGAGCAAAGAGTAGAAAAGTACACTTTGGAGACTGGACTCATAAAAAAATGTTCCGTGGACAAAGTATTCATGACAAAAGGGTATTAGTTGAAGAAATGCAGAAGTTTCTGGAAAAGTTTTCAACCAACGTGATTAACTGCAGGAATACAAAGCATAGAAAAGACATAAAAAGATACTCAATCCAGACAGTTGAAGAAAAAAAAGGAAGAATAATTAACTTTGAAGTATTTCAGTAAAATAGGTTTGGGGCATTTCTGGTTTTGGTTGGCTTGGCATAGCAGGGACAAAAGGGAGAAACTGGAGAAACACTGTTTGTACCCCTGCTAGATTTAAAGAACACCATGAGCTGCCCTTGATGTTTAGGAAAAGGCAAGTGGGCAACAGAGAGTGAGGAGCATTTGTTCCCAAGTTCTTGGTGCTTAACATTCTCTTAGCAGCATTATGGGAAGAGCTGTGCCTTCTTACTGGGCAGGTAAGACAAGTGTCTGTGCTAAGCCATGGAGAAGGACACATCTGACCTGCCTCACCTGGGATGGTGAGAGGTGAACTGACTGGATGCAGATCTGTGCTAAGCACCAAAATGTGCATCGCTGTGATAGAATCAAGTAGCTTTAAAAATGCAGTGGAACAGCATAGCTTTTAAAACTTCTGCTTTTATTTTGAACGTAAACATAATGCTCAGTTTGATTTTCTTGGGTATTTTATACCATCAAAGTTTCTTCAGGCTTGCATGCTTTGACATAAGCATGCTGGCGTGGCAAATACTGTACCACTTCGATTTTTCATTCTTCAACAATTTAATAATATTTCTGTTACAATCCTTTCTACATTAAAGGTTTTATTTTATGCAAACAAGACCAGGATTTGAATAATAACTCTTGGAAAGCTGATCAACCATCTCTTCAGCTTTTCAGGCAATTGATGCTTCTAGGTGAGAGAAAAGCTCTCTGTGAAGGAGGCATATATGAAATAGGTGATTATTGTCAGGTGATTTTTTGTTAATCATGTCTTCAGACAACAGTGAAAAAGAATTCTGCACACTACAAAAATGTGAAGAGAATATTATTAACTATTGATTACTATAGCACTGTTGACCATTTCCCTTAATGAGCAGTGATGTTTTGGTCTTCACATCAATCTGACTTTCAGTGGTATTCTTGTAATTTCTATAGATTTGTTTGGAATAATAAATTCCTAGTTAAGCAGGCTTTGTCACATAGTCAGTGGCCATTTGAGTATTAACTGGCTATTTCATGCTATGTATAACCTATGTGGATGTCTCCCTTTACTCATGGTGCCCGACATAAGTTATTCTGTGTCAGTAGCAAGAGAAACAAAGAGGAGAGATCCATTTGGATTAAGCAGAATGACCACCAGCCAGTTCCTGTCTTACATTTCAGTTATGATTTGCCTCATTTCAGAGATTTGAAAAGTTTAATGCCTTCATTTACCCTTGATTTCTTGGTCAGAGGTTTTAGGTAGGACATGGAATGAACACTTACAAGTCCTACTCTACTTCTACCACTTTTTCCTTTCTCTCAAATACTAAGTTCTCAATGGCCCTTGGTGGACGTTAAGTCATGACTCCAGTAATTTCCAGTGCTGTTCTGCCAGGCAGGACCTTTCTGAGGAGTTATTCAAAGGACTCCCTCCCATACCTCTGCATTACAGGGAGGTCCTTTTGGAAAAAAAAAAAAAGAGGGAGAAAGAGATAAAGGGTGAATTTGTGTGGGTAAAGGAATTATTTAAGAAATGGACTCTCAAAATATTTCTCCTTCAGCCTTCAACAAAAAGGGCAGGAGAGATGTTTTTGTTTACCTGTGAAAATGACATAATGTATCTATGACCAAAACGGAAGGGCAGCAACACTTCACAAATTTTCAATAACCATTAACTTCCTAAAAGTATTTAATTTTTTAATTTGATAAAACTAGTGCTACAGTGTGTGGGGAATGTAGCCCTTTAAGAAATGGTGGAGATTTTACTTCTATTAATTTTACTTTTTTTTTTTTTCAAGTGAACCTTTTGTGTATAAAAACAAAACCACATTATAAGTACCTTTATAAGCTCTGTGGTTTCATTTTATTTCATAAGACTGATTTGGTTTCCTTGACAGAATAAAAGGAAATACATTAAATTAGTGGTAGGAATTTTAGCACCTCTTTTGTCCAAAATTACTTGTGTTTCCCTACTGTACATCATTAAATGCAGAAATTAAGCTGTGCTCATGCTATATCAGCACACCTTCAATTTAGTTTATTTCACTGGTGCATACTGTGGTGGTTGTCTTTTTAAGTGCAGAAACTTCTGTCACCACAGGATCACCCACAGAACTTTGCATCTTTTTGTAAGTAACACAAATTGTACTTTTTTGTGATCACACGGAGGTCAGCTTGCTATGGTCTGTATGCTGCTGAGAGATCTGCGTGAACTCTGTAGACCTAACTTATTAAATGTATTTGGAAATTCCTTCTTATTCCCTAGAGAAGTCAAAGCAAATGGTTTAACTTACCTTTTTCAGGAACTGCAGTTTGAGAGACTGACTCGAGAGCTTGAGGCTGAACGTCAGATTGTAGCGAGCCAGCTGGAGAGATGTAAGCTTGGATCAGAAACTGGAAGCATGAGCAGCATTAGGTAATGTACAAATTGTTGATGTCTTTATCATTACTAAATCTTGTTGCTGTTATGAATTATCACCAAGTTTGATAATCTTTTTGTAAAATAAATATATACCAGGGAGCATGAGATTTTAGTAGAGTTTGAAAATTTGCATTATGACCTGCTTTTCACAAAGAAAATTTCATGCAATTTTATATCGTTTTTGTCCAGTAACAGAATAGTAGTCACATTTCGAATTCATTGATTTGCTGGTGTCAGAATGGATTATCAGCAACTTGTTTCCACCACCAATATAGCTGTAATTGTCAGCTGAATATTTTTAGCTTCATAATTGCAGAGATGTATTGATAAGTGAACCTGTTTAATCATAATTTTATCACTCAAGGTTTTAAAAGCTTTAGAATGAATTAGATAAAGCTGCTGACCTGTCATCAAAATGTAATGAGAAGATAGAAGTCAATGTCTTTGTTTAAACACTGGTTTACTTTAAGAAATTGTTCTGGTACATTGTTTGGAAGATGACAAGTTTATTTAAGAAATTGTAACAAAAAGAAACTGATCTCTTGGTGAATTTAGTGGAAGTAAAGACTTTGCATTTTTTAGCTTCTTGATAAGTGTGTTTCTGTTTTCTCAGTGAACCTAATAAATGGAAGATAATGGCACTAGAGTTTCAAGAATTGAGAAAAAAATAAGTTGTATAGGCATGTGTTCTGTTTTTATCAGTGGAAATATGAGTAGATAATATTAAGTATAACATGCCAACTTGGTGCAAAGTTTTTTGTGATAATAGTAACAAAAATATGAAAAGTATTGACCATTCTCAGTTTAAGCAATTCATACTACGTTTTGATCAAATAAATGATATTTTTCCATTATGAGTAGGAAATGATATTCAGTAGAATACCAAAAATGTAACAAAAATACTGAATGCAGAATCCATTGTAATGGCAGAAGTCAGGAAAATCTTTCACTAATTCAGCAGAAGCTGTACATGCAAACATTCTTACTAAATCAGTTGAGAATTAACTATGTAAGATAAAATCTTATTTTATATAATGTTTGTCACCATCTAGACTTGCCAACATTAGAGAAAGTATGTTACTTAAATATTTTTCGGCATGAAATAGGTAATATTTGGCAGTGCAGTAGAATACTATATTTGCAAGTCAGGTGTGCTTGCCTAGCACTTTAAATTTTACATATGGTATGGCTGCATTTCATAAAAGTTATCTGAAATATGTTTGAGTTAACACTGAGGTATGTTTAAATAATGCTCTTATTTTAGGATTTTTCCAGTCAGTGTTATGAAGATTGGGAAATTTCTTGTTGTGCAGGAAATGTTTCCTTGGTCAACTTTTTTCTTACTGATAAAGTTATACTTTAGAGTTATCAGTGATATCAAGGTCAGCTGACTCTTGAGTGAGTTCTGAAAATCAGTTATTCAAGAAGTTTAATAATTGGACTGCTAATCTGTCTGTGGAATATAGCAGTACCTAGAATAATGGAAGAGAGATTATGCAAATTTTTGACATCTCTAATTTGTCCTAGAAATGTTTTACATATGACCAGGCAATTTCTAGCATTTTAACTAAAAATATTTTAAGAACTACCTGAAATAGTGTTTTTCAGAAGATAACATTGAAAGCTTACAGTTAGACAGCTGTCCTTAGGCTTGGCAAGTGATGTAAAGAAGAAATGGATAATAATCTAATGTTGTTGGTGTTGGGTTGTTGTTTATCCCATATGTATTAAATAAGTAATTTTCTGTCCAAAAAAAAATTCTAAATCATCATTGTAGGGGCATAGAACTAACAAAAATACTAAATGAAGGCAAATATCTGTCTTGCTGCCATGCTGAGTTCCCGGTGCTCATCCACATTTGAGAATGTTTCTTTAGCATTGTATTCTGTATTGATCTGTATTCCATATTGATCTGTATTCATTTTTTTAGGGGACTGGGGACTGTATTCACTAGGAGTTTTGCTAAAAAGGGCTTGAGTGCTTTCTTTTCAGGAGCAGGTACTTGGCTGTGAACCAAAGGCAGAATCAGTAGCTTCTGATAAAACTGAATAAAATGCTTAGGCCATGAGTTAGGACAAAACTTGTGAACTCTTCCTTTCCCCAGTGTTTCCCTGTTGGCAGGCTCAGAACAGTTCACTACTCAGCCTGCTGAGTGTTAAAATTTCATGATGCATTTCATAAGGAGACAAGTCATGTTCTATGCTGCTCCATTCCTCTGGCTGAGGTACTTATTCCTTCTGGGCGAGATCCATCAGTCTTTCACTCTCTTTAGTATGGGGAGGGCAACTAGATGCCAGCATATCTTTAGAGCTCTTCAGTCTCTGATAATATTAAGCACATATGAAAGAAATGTACTGCTAGCAAATCCTTAGAACTTGAAGTTTCTGTTTCATAATCTTTATCACTGTTTTATGTGAGCACTTTCTTTATTTTTTTTTTTTTTTGTTGTTGTTGTTTCGGATTTTTTTTTGAAGGAGCCTTAGTGTTTGAACTGAGGAGTGTAGCTCTAACCTAGCCTACTCTTTTTCTCTGAACACAGTGTTTGCAAATTGGTCAGGCAAGAGACTTTTTCTCAACTGAATTTCTGCTCGATACTGGAACTGGTAGAGCTGATGTGCCATTTGTTATTGAAAGTCTCTTGAATAGACTGGCATTTGTGCCTGAGTGCCTGAAGCAATATGCTGAAGTTTCTGTATCTTACAAATAGCGAAAATACAGTCTAATAAAGTGAATAACACGGAAAGCACACCTGCTTTGTGTATGCTTTCTTCAGTAGAGTTGTCTCCCTTAGAAATGCCGATGTTATTCACACTTTATTACCAGGACACTTATGTTTTCCTTAGGAGGATACAATTTTTGCAAATTCACTGAAAATAAAAGTACTGCAAGTCTAATTGATAAATCCATAAGATCTTTCATTTCCAGAACATTGAAGAAATAGCTGGAATGCAGTGTAACATAGGTAGACAGTGTTGGTCAAGAAAATGCAATTGCAGTTACAGTTTTCCTGTACAGCTGTCAGTATTAGATCTGATTTAAGCTACTTCTTGGGAAAGGATATATAGTGGTCTTTGTAGATATTTAATATTAAGGATTGACAAATCCAGTAGCCTCATAGAGGTGAGGCTCCTGCAACCTAGACCTGCACAGACTGGAGAAAGGGGCTGAATGGAACCTTGTCACGTTGAAATTTATAAATGATTTGCAAATGAATCTGGGATGGAGTATCCCCTTGTTACAACACAGCCAGGGATAGAAAACAGCTTTGAAGAAAAAGACCTTCAGGACCTTGGAGGCCTTTTCCAACTGAAGTGATTCTGTAAGTCAGCAGTGTGTCCTTGCAGCAAAGGTCAGCTGCACCTTGGGCTGCAGCAGCAGCAGTGTAGCCAAGAGATTAGGGCAAGAGATTCATCCCTTGTGTTTGAAGCTCTTGAGGATATACCTTGAGTGCCCTGTCCAGTTTTGGACATCCCACAAGAAAAACATCACCATGCTGGAGCAGGTTCTGTGCAGAGCTGCCAGGAAGGCAGGAGGCTGGAGAGCACCTGGAGTGTGGAAAGAAGCTCAGAGGACAAGGGGTTTTAACCACCAAGAGAAGGGTCAGGAGGGATCAGTCTTCTGATTATAACTAGGTAAGGGAAAGACTTAGAGAAGGCAGGGCAAGACAATGCACTCAGATGTGCATTGGAGTAGAATGAAAGGTGATGTGCAAGTTGGGACATAGAGCATTCAAATTAGGTGTAAGGAAAACCTTTTTCACCATGAATTTGGTTAAACATTGCCACAAGTTGTACTGGTAGGATCTAGAGTTTCCATTCACAGAATTTGTAAGAACTTGCTCTTCCCACCCAAGTTTTCCTGTGCTTTTTATTACTATTTCTTCATAAATCCTGGGAAAAGAGTTGTATTAGTGTACTAGTATTATATAATTTTTTCCCCATCAAATTCTAGGATCCCCAGGGAAGTGGTCATAGCACCAAGCCTGACAGAATGCAAGAAGCATTTAGATAACATTTAGGCACATGGTTGAATTCTTGGGGCTGTCCTGTGCAGGGCCAGAAGCTGGACTTTGCTGATCTTTTTGGGTCCCTTTCAACTTGGGATATTCTATGATTCAATTCAAGTATTTCAGAAAAAAAACAAACCCCTCTTGCCTGAACTAGTGAAAGTGTCTCCTTTTGCCTGTGAATGTAAGTATTAAAATATGAATGTAGGTATTAAAACAAAGTTCAGAAAGGCATGGTTAGCATGGATTCTGGAGCAAAATATGAGCCAAAAGACAAAGATGTTTGTCATAATATGAGGCTTTTTTTTTATGCAAAGAGTTTGATCAAGAGTTCCATGTAAAAAACAGTGCAACTTCCAAGTAAAATTTATGCACCATCATACATATAGAACATACATTTCAGTACATACTAGAAAACTGTTTAGCCTGCATTGTGGCTCTTTATCAAGTCAAGATTTATCAGTTAAATGTGTTAAACTTGTTCACATTGGTTTGATTGCAGTGATACCTCCAAATGCTACTGGGAAGCTTCTAACTTGAAAACAAAAATTTAAAAATCCTTTTAATTAAAGGTAAATTAGAAAGCTAACTTTTAAAAGAAAAAATTTAAAAAGGTCAACAGTTATTTCAGAGCAAAATTAAATAGGATCAGTATTTTATTATTACCTATGAAAATGCAAATTGTAGTTTTTGTACTTATTTTTTTAAAACAAGCCAATAGCATGGCTATTTCTAAAAGGGTTTTTAAAAGTGATGTTCTTTAAAGAGATGGGCATTTCACCAGTGGGAAAAGATTTTACTAAACTTTTGTCAGCAAATGCTGTAGCTAAAAATTCATCTCCTTTTGCAATGTATGTTTGCTTAGTAGTTCAGAAGCTGAATAAACTTTAAGTTTTGTCACACACTGTTGCTCATTATTGTGGATTGTATAAAGCTTAACAATTCATGCTTGGATGAACGTTTGTCAACTGAATTAATAAAAAAGTTTATCTGAAATAAAATTAAAAATGGCAATAAAAGCATGCAGGTTTTTGAAAATGTAAGATTCTGAAAACATTTGTCACAAATTCTACGAGTTAGAATAATTAGCTGTGATAAAACAACATTTTGTAGGGTGGGGGTTTTGTGTCTTTTTTCCACCTTTTATCTCACAATAATTTTATGTTGCTATAAGTGACCAGGTTAGGTAGAATCTTTCAAAAAAATGCAGATTGCTCTATTCCTGAAGAGAGTTTTGTCAGTGTTAAACATGGTACTGTCAGATGTATTTCTACATCTTGTGTAAAGCTTATAATGTGTGGGCCTGTGATAAAGCAGAATATCCTAGTAAAAATACATTGTGGGTTTCAAGGTAGTAGAGGTTAAAAAAATCCTACTATTCTTATTAGGAAACTGAGTTTTGGTTACAAATCTGTTAAACCAGAATGAAAATGAAATTAGCTGGAAGAAAGCACTCAATTAGAACAAAACAATGGGAAAATCTGGAAGGCTTTGTTATACCAGAAGGTTTTCATTGAAGTGTTTGCATTATCTGCGTTCTTTGCTATCTCTAGAAGGCATGCATTAAAAAAAATAACTTTAATAAACACCACCACTGCCAAAAAAAAAAAAGTAAAAAAAGTAAAAAGAAGAGACAACAAAACAAAGAGAGACGTTTTTAGAAAAAGTTGAAAAGATGGTATTTTCCTTACATTCACAGTCCTTAAGGAGTTCATTTGTATTATCTCAGAATAAAAGAATATGAAGCCGCCTTTGTCAGACCGTAATTAAGAATGAACAATGTGGTTTTTAATCCTTGACCACTTTAAAAATAGTTGGTTGGATTTATTTTGTTGTTTCAGTCTTTGTCTGCTTTTTTTCTCCATGTCAATTTTCAGCCTATAGCTTGACTAAGTCAGTTAGGGATTTTTCCCCATACCATTCATCTTTTTGATAATTGACTTAGCTACCACAAAAAATATTGGTGACTTTGTTGGGTTGCTAGGTAATGGTTGATAGTCACTCTGCTAGTGTGTGCCCAGCTAGGTAATAGCAGGAATACTTCTGAAAATAGCTGGAAGCTTCCTTCTGAAACTCAGGCTACTGATTTCCATGCCCAAACACAGCATTTAGACACTCGTCATGACAGGAAGGTGGAGGGGCAGATGCTGATCTTTTAACTTTTGTGACCAGTGACATGACTTGAAACAACATGAAGCTGAGCGAGGCGAGGTTGAAGTTGGGTATCAGGAAAAGGTTCTTCACCTGGAGTATGGTTGGGCACTGGAACAGCTCCTCAGGGCCGTGGTCACAGCACCAACCTGACAGAGTTCAAGAGGCATTTGGACAATGCTCTCAGGCACATGGTGTGACTCTCGGGGTGTCTTGCGCTGGGCCAGGAATTGGGAGACTCAGTGATCCTTATGGGTCCCTTCCCAGTCTGCATATTCTGTTGTTCTATGATTCTGAAATTTTGGAAATTAGAATTTTGTGGAACAGCATAAGTTGTCCAGAAGTAGAATTGGGAAGATTCTGCTTGTTGTAACTGTTACAGTGTACCAGGCCTAATTTCCGACACCAGTTTGACATCAGTAGTTGATGTTCCTGGTGTTGGGTGTTCCACCACATGTAAGAGTGTTCAAGTCAGAGAAAGTGTTTTAGAACTCCGGGAAATACTGAGGATAATATTTTCAGTACTCCTATATCACCTTGTACTTGGTATCTCTTGATCTTTTGATAGTGAGATCTAGAGACCTGAAATGTGATGGACTCTCTATATTATTAGACTTGGTCAATAAATTAGTTTGAGATCACCAAAAGAAGATTTGAAGAAAATGTTCACTCTAGGAAAAAAATTGTGGCTGGACTTTTAAAATACCCCTTCCACAGGTACTCTCCCTCTTTTTCTGCTTGCTGAATATCCTCCGGAGATGTGATCTACATGACACTACATGACACTAGCTAACAGTAATACTCATTGCCAAACTCATAACACTAGCATGTTAAAGAACTGAAGTATCAGAAATCAAGAATCAGATTTTAGTTTAATCTCAATAAAGAGAAGCTGTGTCAGTAAGGATATGGATATTTTTCTGTCCTAAGAAAAGATGTTATAGTCTGAAAGCTTTATATGGGGCTGCCAATTGTCACTTACATTCTCTCTCAAGTTTTTCATTATGTCTTCTCTTCTATTAATACTGAAAATGTAGGAATAAAACAGGAAAAAAAAAAGTGAAACCATGAAAAAGCAGAATTGCAAGAGAAAAAACTGATACTTTACATATCAACTTTTACTGATATGTGAGCCAGTGAAGATTGTACTTAGTAGTGAATTCTCTACCTTAGTGCACTTTTGGCATACTATTAAGTTATTTGAAAACAGTTTCCAAATTTTGCATTGACAATTTAAATGTGTCTTTGAAAACCTGACACTTGAGTATGGCTTATTTGAAATAAGCTTGGAAATACTGATGTTGGGAAATACATTGTTAGTGTAAAACTCTGTTATGTCGTACAAAGTGAGGTTCTATGTTCAGCCTACTCTTCACAAGCTGTTTGTTGAAAAATCAGGGCAATTCAGTTTGTCATAAAGGGTGGATAAGCACTGTAGTAGTTTGCCCAAGGAGACAATAATAAAAACTGTCAAGTATCTATCAAGAATGAGGCATGAGTGGCAAGTGTATTTCTCGACAGCCCTTCTAGTTCTCCTTGCTGGGCTCTGCTTTATAATTTGACAATGTTGTTTTTGTCCCCATCCTTCCTTATTGTATGTCAAAGTGTTTTTGGATGGGTTTGGAGGAAGACAAAATTGAGGATATACTGAGGGAAAGTGCCTTATTATTTAAAAGTTCTTTAATTTAGAGTGTTTGCAGGCAAGTTTGATAAAATATCTCCATTGAAAGTTCATTTTTAGTGCTTACTGCTTGTGGGTCAAAAGTACTAGATAGTGTTTTTGTGATATCTTAGATGTAGATTATAGCTGAGATTAAATCCTGTAACGCGGTGCCAATAAAAAAAAGGCCATGGGCAATCAACATCAAACCCTGAAACAGAAGTAAGGTATCCAAGGTGCTTCAAGGAGTCAGTTCTGAGAAACTGTGGACAGAGACCAAGGTCCTATCTGTAATTAAAGCTGCCTGCTTTGTCTGCTTTGTATAAAACCAAGATTTCAGTTGTTCCTTATTTTGATAAGCTGCACCTTCCAGGTTATTTCCTTTTCAAAATGCACATACTGAGGGTTTGAAGGGAAATTCAACCAATCAGCTTTCTTGCTGTTTTTATAAATTTGCACCAAGACATTGCTATTGTGAGAGGAATTAAACATGCCTTTGAACAGAGTTTTGGAGATAAGTTCCTATTTTCCTACAGTGCTTTTTGCCTTCTACCTGATTTGGTGTATGATCGTGCAGAGTAGTGGAGCTTGGAGGGAAGTCTCCAGTGTTATTCCACCCTTCCTTCCATGTTGTCAGGGTAAGGAGGCATCCTTTGAGTCCAGTGGCAAGAGGTCAAAAAGCAGATTTCCAGGTGCATTTAGCATCCCAGTTAATGCATGTATGGGGGGGAAGTTAGAGGGGAGGAACCTTTGTTCAAAATGTGGATGAGGCATCTGGTAGAATACAGATTCAGTCTGTAAAGTGTAGACTGGTCAAAACTGGAGACTGAGAAGTGAAGAGTGGGTTGAAGCAGGATGAGGAAAAAACAGGGGCAGAGTCCAGAGAAGAGCAGAAGAGGTGGATAATGCAGAGGAGTTGGGGAGCTGTGTTCTTTTCTTACAGCTAGAGGATCAAAGACTAAAGTTGAAAATACCCATTTATCCTGGCTACTCAGTCTGAGAAATCTAGGAGTAATTACTGAAGAGGTCTTACTGGCTTCATTTGCTGCTGTAAACAGTCATCACGTCTGCCTGTTGGTTCCTGATCTGGTTATTAGGATCCCTGCATGTCTGGAAGGCTGTACAGAGAAATAAGAAGCAAATAATACCTGACAGGGTTTGAAATGAATCTTTACAGCAGCAGCATTAGGCAGCAGAAGTAGGTGCAATTCCACTGGATTGCCTTCAGCTATTACAAGCCAATAAGTAGTGCTTTTCATAATGCACATTTTGCAAGTTATGAAATATATTGGTCCTGTAAACAACAGTGTCCCTTCACAAAAACATGACTTATCCCTGAAGCAGTTTAGAAATGAAATGGTCATGAAACAGAAGTTGTGTAGCAATGCATTTGTACAAGGAACAGGTGAAAATGCAGCCAGCTGGAGGTGTCCCAGAACTCCAGAAATATCTTCTTTTTTCATGTTTGTATTTCACCAGGGAATACAAAGCCTGTCTTATTACTTTCTTGAGGAAAATAATTAAGTTTGGTGTTGAGTTTCAAAGAAATATTTCAAAGAACTATGGCAGTCAAGCATGGTATTTTCTCTCCCTTTACCATCCCTTATCTTCTGCTTCTCATCATCTGACCTTGTGTACATTGATTTATGTCTTGAGCATCCTCTTTTGATACCTTTCTTCTTCTCCACTGCCTAAATTTCAATTCCACCTAAATCACTAGACACTGCAGTTTGCCAAAATAAAGCTCTTACCTCCTGCTCTCTTGCTTTGGCAAGTCCGGATCACCTTTCAGTGCAGATAAGGGAACAATTACTAAGCCTCCCAGCCGAAACCTCATCCTGGCTACTTTATCTGTCCTTAGCAAATGATAAAGGTTTTTTTCTATTAAGATGCCTTTGTTTGGGTTCTTGTTTTTAACAAAAACAGTTGTTTTCCAATGCAACTGATTTTCACTAAAAATGTATTGGTAGAAGTTACAGACTTACTGAGAAGTCACAGCTCTCAAAGATATACTCCTCTTGTCAGTAGTAATTTCTGTAGTCCCAGCAAAAGTTGGTCCTGTGTCTTGCCATGATCTGTCTTGACAAAAAAAGATTAATTTTATTGTATTTAGCTTTAATGTTTGATACAGCAAATTTAAAACTTGCCAATTTACTTTGAAAAAAAATGCAGGTGGGTTTTTTCTGTTTTTTTCCTAGCTTTAGAAATTGTCTGTTCTATTTCTCTTAATTGTTAGGTATTCTCTCCTTGCTCGTATGTGATATTTGGTCCTGATTATCCTCGGTGTTGTCCTTACACTTCTTCTACTGGATTGACATGAAATTCTTAATGGTGCTGTTGAAACTGTGGTTGTTCTGTAGTGGAACCTGTGCATGGACCTGTGCATTCTTGGATACTCAAGTATTTCGACTGTCAGAAGTGCTCAAGAAGTATTATGAATATATTTAGTTGAATTTAAGGAATGGCATGAATGGACACAGCTCTGTTTCCACTGGCATCTCAGAATTGGATAGCAGTGTACTTTGAATGGCTAATCTTAGATGCTTTCTAGGCATGTTGCCACTTCAGCAGTTAAGGAATATTTTATAGATTTTAATATGTTAAACTTAAAGGGGCTTTTAAATCCCCCATGCTTTCAGCTCATAGATATACTCTCAGCTATTGCTAATAGTGAATAAATACCATGTCTCCTTCTGGCTTTCCTTTACCCCTTCCATTTTTACCCTGTTTTCTATGCTGCTGGTTTGTACAAACAAAAGATGTAAAAAACCCCAAAAAACAAAAACAAACAAACAAAAACAAAACAAAAAACCCCAAAACTTTGCACACATTTCTGCTTCTTCACTCTCTATAGAACAATATACCTCAATTCCCCAGGCATAGAGAAGGCAAATTTAGTACAAATGTTGCATTTATCTCTGTTCTGTTATCTTAAATAGATCAAGATTAAACAGTTGTATTTTCTTTTCATTTAAATCTACTTTCTGCACTTTATCTTGGAAGTCTTCAACATGAATATTATCACAAAGATGGCAGTGAGTGCAGCTGCAATAGAATTCACATCAAACTGAGTACAGTGTGCAGTTTGCCTAATTTCCAATATCCTCTGAAAGGTACCTTAAATGTTCCCAGTATAGCTACTGACTTTTTTGACTGTATTCATCAATGGCTATCAGGAGCCAGTGACTAACATGAAAGGAATGTCTTTAGCTTAGATAAAAATTCTTTCTTCAAAGGTTATAAAAAAAAAAAAAAAAAGAATTAAAAAATTATAGGTCACCAGTAGTTGGTAAAAAGTTCTAGTTTCAGGGGGACTTCAATGAGCTTCACAGCAATGACAATCCTTCCCCCAGCTGAATCCACAGTTTCAAGAGGATTAACTTGGTAGTAGGGTCTATGGATTCTGGCCAGGGTTTCCAGCCTCTCTTCTGGGTTTGAGTTGTGCTCTCCAACCTTTTTTGCTCATGAGCCCCTATTAGTAAAACATTTTCGAGCATGCACCCACAATATGTGGTTATTTATTTATAGATTATATTCACATACTCCAGTACTAATATATTATGAACCTTATAAACCATAAAACCACCAGAAATCAAAAAAAGTATGAGATAAAAATTAAGTAAACACCTTTTTTTAAAATTTATGTTTATTTTATATATTAATGGTACAAAAAGAATTTCTTCCTGCACTCTGGCCACTTGTCTTGTGCAGTGCCTGGTCTGTGTGCACCCCACCTTGGAGAGTGCTGGGATGGAGCACTGGTAATCTCCCAGTGGTAGTAACTTCTCTGCTGAGGAGTCTGATTGAAACAGTCCTGCTTTAGGTCACGCCCTGCAAGAAAGGAGTCTGAGACAGTAGTGTTGTCAAGATGGCTTTGCTGGCTGGAAGCAAGGGAGCTGTAGCTGGGCAGATGGGAGGTTCCCCCTCAACTAAACTGTCTGAGGGCTGCAGTCCTCCTTTCACTGCATCGGGCACTGTGTAGAGAATGCAGCAGCAGTCACATCAGAGTTGTAGTTTTCTTCTTTTCCCCCTTCTTTCACTGCCTTTTTTCCTCATTCTAACAGTGTGAATGAGAGACATCATTAATATTTTAATTTTTGGCTTAGGTTTATGGTTTTTCTGAAGAATATATGCACAGTTATCTAGACAGTAGGTTCATGCCATGCTTTGCATGTAGATCCCAGTACTTAAGGGATCTTGCCCTGAAAGACAAGTGTTGCCTGTGCTGGGATAAGCTCCCTTCTGTAGGCTGAGGCATCTATATTTATGATGCTATTATGCCATTCCTTTTCACTTTTATGTCACTCATGAAGAAATTTGTTTATTCTAAAAACCAGTTGTAAGTGGTATTTAAATCTAAACCCATTTCAACCACTTCAAGCTAACACAATAACAGCATTTCAGCAACATCTGTCTGGCAGTGTTAGTCTATGTGGAGCCACTTTCAGTCAGAGCACCAGACCAGTAGATAGAGAACATTACAAGAATTTTCTTTATTACACTCATAGGATTCATCCAATTGTAATCAGTGCTTTGTAGCTCAGCTATCCAATTTTCCCCTTCTAGTTGATTCACTGAAAGCTCTGGCAGATCTTTGGAATTTCATGGCCAAATAATTTGTCAGTGCAGTATATTGTATGTAAATTGATAAATGTACCTGTTAAGAAGAAATAATCATTGCAAATTCCTGATGAGAGCAGAAGACCCTATTAATAATTTGAAGTAATCATCACCTCCACTTTTTTTCTTTGTCTGCTAAATATAATGCATCACAATATATTGCATGTTGCTTCCTGGGGATATGTAAACGTAAGGGCATAAGTGACTTTGTATGTTTATGAAAAGCTTTTGCAGAAAGCTTTCTGATTTTCTCCATCCAGTCCATGTTAATCCTGTTGAAGAAATGACCCAGAGATGT
Source organism: Rhipidura dahli (assembly GCA_013399225.1). NCBI lineage: Eukaryota > Metazoa > Chordata > Aves > Passeriformes > Rhipiduridae > Rhipidura > Rhipidura dahli. The sequence continues at coordinate 485,849 of VXAC01005196.1, read as the reverse complement.
CGTTTATCCATATGTAATGATGTTTATAAATCTGCTTTTGAAAAGGGAAGTGTAGCTTGTGCAATAAATTCCAGAAATCAATCTGAAACAGCTTCTGTAGCAGCATTTATGTTTCCCAGCTTTTTTTTTATGATTTAAAAAGTACCTCAGTTTAGATGTCAGAAGAGTTGTGCTGTTATTGTCGGGTGTTTTCTCATCCACCTCTCCTCTGTTCCTTTCCTCTCGACTTACATCCTCATAGTGTTTTCAAAAAGTGCTGTAATTAAAAAGGCAGTGTATTTACATTTGAAGATAAAGACTTTAAGACTTTCACCTTCCTTGAGTCTTTATTTTTGGTTCTAATCTGAAGTTTTAGAAAAAAGGAGGATGTTGTGCATTACTCTTCCTACCAATATAAGAATCTGATTGTACTACTAGTCACTTTTGTTCTGATTCTGAACTGTTTTTTAAATCCATGTAAACCTTGCTACAGCCAGCTCTACTAATAAAACCTAAAAATGGATTTATTTTAGTGGCTTGGGAATACACAATTGTTTCAAGATTAATCTCTGTTTCTGCAGCGAAGCACTAGTACTGTGTTGCTTTACTCCTCTGCAGTGAATTTAGATGACAGTTTGTATTCAGCTTAGAAAAAAAGATCCCAACAACAAAAAGGGATATTGGTATAATTAGAGTAAATGCCCTTTTTCATGTTATTAAAATAATCTGTGACAGGAACCTCCTAACATCAATGATATTTAAATAAGCATGATTTTTATCCCTTGATGAATGAAAGTTAAAGAGGGCCCTGTTACCATGCATAATATAACCCTTGTCAGGTTTAGATTATTTAAAGCATTTTTGATTATTTAAAGCATTTACTGAAAATGTAGGTTATGAATTACTTTTATTTTGTTCAAAATAATGCAGGATACACATAGTGAAGAGATACAATTGTGGCTAGTCATTTAGAAAGATTTCATGGTTAATGTACAGCTGTGTGCATTAATGCTGACTTTAGTGAAAAACAGTACCACATTTACTGAATGTTTTGAGAGTAGCACATCATTAGTTAAGAGTGCAGCCAGCCTAGGGTACAATTTTTTTGGATCCTAATTTTTTTTTTTTTGCTCTATCCTGTTATGATTTAAAGCTGTGTTAAGTGATGCTAAGCTATAATAATGCTAAACATTCTTAATCTAATCCAATTATTAAGACAGGATTTTAAAGGTTTATTTTGCATTTTTATTCAAATTGTACACAGGAATAAGTTGTTTTGATGTTACTATTGCTGTTCAGAGTTCCAGTGACTTGAATTTAACTTGTGAGATACAGGAGAACTCATGAAAGAAACCACAAGAATATTCCTAATACAATTTTTCTACTTTGTGAAATCTAATGTTTTCAACTGCTTCTGTATTTTTCTTAACATTTCAGTTTTGGTTTAGCTTTTTGTCATACTTGTCTCTTTCCTTTTCTCTTTTATTGGTATTATAAGGGTGTAGGCCTTCAGATGAGCAGTGATCTGTTCTGTATGATTCAATGCTTTTGCCACCCTGGAATGTCTGATGAGGTAAATGGTTTATTTTACTGGAGTGATGTCACATTCATGAGTTTCAAGACCCAGGGGCCATGAAGTCTTAATGACTGCAAATCCTTACCAATTAACCCACTCTGAGAAATAAGGTGTGTCAAAAAGGACAGAGACTTCTTTTCTCTGTTGCTCATCTCTGATCCTCAGCTAATCTAAGAGGACATACACACTTTTCCAGTCTATTTTCTTTGGTATCTCCATACTACTTTGTCTTTTGGCTTTGGAGGTATCCCATCATTTGCTTCTTCAAGAACAGTCGCTTGCTTTGTGTCCTGAAGCTTTTTCATCTCATCATGATGAGCCCCTCTGTGTGCTGCTAACGTATTCCATGCAATAATGGTTCCTGAATCAGAATCTGGGGCTGCATGACAAGAGGTAGTGTAGTTCAGAAAAAATGGTAATGCTTTCATAGATGCTGGCAGTCTGAGTGAATAAAGTACTTCCATTAAGGTCTGTCAGAAATACTACATGCTACCTTTCTTGGTAGTCTTTCTTTCTATAAATAGATTATTATATGCAAACACATGCACTTATTGCAGCTAAAATTTTATGACTTTCAATGAAATGTGCTTGCCTTCCTGCCTTGCGTTTCTTTGAACTGCTCTGTCTGAAAGTCTTGCACCAGTGTTGCTGAAGTTTGCAAGTAATCTGTTAAAAAAATTAATCCATTAAATCCATTTTGACTGATGTTTAATTTTACTGCAGACAAATCTCAAAAGAGGAATACCATGCAATGTGTCTGGTAAGCAGGCAGTAGGCCATTTAGTGGGAGATACAAATCTTGCAGCCGGTCTTCAATTCATTGGCCCCTCATTAACTTCAGTGGTATTGCTTGGGTAAAGAAGTTGGAAAATGACCATTGATTTTGCCTATTTAAATGTTGCGTCATTCTTACAGAAAGGAACTATGGAAGTAGAACAGAAGATAGTAAATGCATAGTTAAAAGTACATTCTATACATTCTGTATATTTGCTTCTGTATTTACTTTGACTTACTATGTCATGGTTAGAGATTAATGTCAAAGAAAAGAGAAAAAAGCAACAGAAAAAAAACCAAACAAAAACCCCATCTTGCAGCATTGGCTTGGTCCTTCCCATAAGATGGAATTGCAAGAGAATGTAGAGGCTTTGAAATGGCTTATACAGTCACAGTTAAATTTAAACAATATGTATTAAATTGCAGGTTCTCTTTTGTGTAACTTGGGACCCCTGAATATCTGTAGGAATAAGATGATAAAGAGTGTCAAGGAAGAAATTCAAGGTCATCTTCTAACGGACCATTTTTATGGTCCAAGGTGAAATCTTAATTGCTTTTTATAATACAGTTTATACAGAGATACATATTGGAGGTTTACTTCTCTGTTAAATTGTCATGCTTCTTTTTAAAAGGAAGGGAGCTAGGTGCTGTACCCCGAGGAGAAAAGTTGATTTCCTTCTTTCAGTTCTTTTGTTCCTATGTGCAGGGGAATGGGAAAAAATAAAAGAAAAAAGAAGAAAAAAAAGTACTTAATTTGCATGAAGGAAGGGCAGGGGTTGAATAAAGCATTCAGTTCTGCCAAGGCAGCCATTCTCTTCTGTGACATCAGTACTCTGCCAAGATTGTCACACTGTGATACCTCCTTTATTGTGAAGTTGGAGACTTTCTAAAACTAGCATCTTTTAGGTCTATGGGTTTGCAGTGTGGTAGCATGAAGCCTGATGGGAAAGATTCACCACGAACTGCTGCTTGGAAAAGCTTGGCCAGTTCTCTTTGAGCAGAAAGCTTGCAGTGAAAGGAATGGCAATGGAGGGGAGAAGCAATGAATGTGGTATAAAGTTGCTTTACTCATTTGATAGGACGCTATGCACAGTCAGTGTGACTTTTCTTATCTTTTCCACTGTCATCTCAATGACCTTTTGGTAGCATCAGGGGGCAGAGCTATTAAGAAAAAAGTTTCAAATACAAGAAGGATAAGCAGTCTCTTATGGGAAATATAGCATCTAAAATGGCATTGCTTACTTTCTAAATGCAGTTCAAAATGCCTTCAAATGCCAGTTTTGACTGCATTGGGTATTTTAAATAGTGTGATGATTTTCCCAATATATCTTTTTTTAAATAAGGTTAGACAAGCTCACTACTTTATTAGACGTTATGGCCACCGTAGCAATTGCAGACTATTACTGTAAGAAAAGAAATGCCTTAATGCTCAAATTAATTTTTTTCAATGTTGCAGGATATGATTATTTTCATATTTCATCTAAATTCATAAGCTATAGAATAATTACTACAGGAAATGTATTTTACATAAATAGCTGGTTTTTTTTATTTTTCTCAGAGTCAAAATTATGTTTTCAATTAATGCAAATATTATCAGGCAATTCTTTAAAAGTGTATTATGAGTCCTTCACTGGTTTCCAGATTTTCTCTGAGATATTAAACATTTTGTAACTAAAAAAACCTAAAAGCTCAAGTGTTCCAAATAATTTGTAACTATTAAAGATAGTGCTCAGTTATATTCAGAAGTGTGATATTTTGGATACTATGGATTGTTCCACTTGTGTTTGGGGAATAAAGAGATCTTAAAGGTTTCTGTAGTGATTGGCTGTATGTGCCTTACAGTTTCATTGCACTTGGCCACCAGTTGTCCAGACATGGAGTTCTGGGTGTCTGGTTGTAGCTCCATCACTGTCTGTTCAGCCAAGTTCTTTTCAAGTGGAAGCCAACTGTGCCTTTCAGTTCATACTTCACTTATGAATTTTTCATTGTTTTAATCTGTTTTGCACTGGAAACTTTTAATTTATGCTTCCTCTTGTGTCATGGTAATGACATATCAGAGACAGTTGATGTGCTGTAGTAAGGCGTCTGTCATTGCTCCCTTGTACACCGGATAACTGTGTAATAAAATGTAAGTGGTGTTAAGGAAAGGTCCCATTTCAATGAAAGCCGTAAAATAAATATATATATATATATATATACACACACACACATATGAAAGCCTTATGTATACATAAAGCTTTCAGAGACATTTTTAGAGAGTATCTGTAAAAGAAAAAAGCTATATCAAATGAAAAGGCCAGCAATTACTTAATGGGGACTATTTAAGCATTCTCTGAAATAATTAGACCCGAAAAGCCTTTCTCAAAGTATTCCAGTGCTTCACCTGCAGAAAATGTACACTTTTTCTCTGATAGATAGTGGTGTCAGTTTTACCAACTGTTGCAGACAAGTGGCAATATATTTGTTCTCTCTGAGCTTTGTGCAAGATGACTGCACTTGCAGTCGCTGGCTGTGAGGGTGACAGTGACACAGAACTTGCTTCTCAGTTTGCTTACGTTACTCTATAAATGTATAGGCAGGTCATGCTTGAAATGAATGTGTCAGCATTACATTGCTGTACACTGGTATATTTAATGTCATTTCCATTTCATTACCCCACCTAGAGAAATTTAAGTTACCTGTGATAGCATTCTTCGTCTGCTGTCAACTTAATATTGGTAGAGCATTCAGAGGCCAGTGGTAAAAAAATGAAGAGTGTGGGTGTTCTTGCCTCCCCTGCTAGATAAATTTACAGAATGGTGCCCTGATATGCTCAAGTTTCTAGAAAACTTTCCATGTCTGTTCTGTGGACTAGCTTTCAGCCAGAAAACGTATGACACTGAGACCAAATGCTACTGTCCTTAGGGCACAGAGCCAGTTTGTAGGTGTACCTTTTCCAATCCTGTTCCTTGAATGAGCACTGCATGTCAATTGTAGGTTGCCTTGTCTTCAGCCTTGTGTATTGCTGTGTCACCTGGGTGGACCTTGGATATACATTATGGGTAACTTGTCTCCTGGATGGACCTCTTGGACATTCACTACAACTTCCATTCAGTTCTGTCCGCTGCCCTATCTCCTGATGCTTATGACTCAAGACCCTGGATGGATTATAGACCTGCCAGTTACTTCACTGTTCTGGGAGCTGTAGGTAGACTCTGTTACCACCACCCTATCTGCTCAATTCCTTGGCAGGAGTGAGGAGAAGTGGGGCACAGAGCAGACCAAAGATGTGTCCCTGCATGTCTCTTCACAAGGGTCTTCTGTCCTTGAGGACTTGTAGACTTCTGTCATGGAGGACTCTCCCATGTGATGATCCTGGTTCTGTGGGTGTGGGTATCCAAATGAGTGGAAAGCTCAGTGCTGTGTTTCCATGTGAAAATGAGCTTGGGATCTCTGAGACATGTCTGTTTTGCTGCCCCCAAAGTCCGGTGGTGTCTTAGGGCCTTCCAAGACTAAGGTTTTCGTCTTTATGAAGAAAGTGCAGCACCTGGTCATCTAACAAATTGCAGAGTAGTATAAGAAGTGCTACAGAGTGGCTCTGAGCCCCTGAGCCTTTCAAAAGCCCTTTGGATGGCATATAAATGTTTAGTGAGTATTTGGTGTACCTCTGGAACAATGCTTTCAGCTATTTTTCCTCCTAAAAGGATTGTTAGCATGCACTGTACCTATTCTGCAAACTGAACTGACATTCCAGAGGGCCTTTACTTCGTGGATTTGCTTCAAGATGATACTCCTGCTTAAGACTGAAAAAAGTACCACAGATGCAGCCTTAGGACATGGGTTCATCTTATGATGACTGACTGCCACTGAAAGGAGCAGGAGTTGTCTCGTGCTCACATCAGTTTTGTGTGCTCCTTCTGCTTCCTCTTCTGAGTTCTACTTGTCACACTAAACACTCCCTGCTTGGAGGGAAAGCTAACTCATGAAAACCTCCCAGTTTTCCCTCAGATCAGCAAGCTGAAGAGAGCCACTAGAGAGCTGCACAATTACTAAATTTAACTCAAGGGAAGAGTCAGAAAAGCAGGGAGAAAGTGGGTCTACCCCCTCTGGCCTCTGCCTGCTGTTAGATTGAATTAAGTCTAATATGAAAATACACCCTGAAGGAGAAGCGTGTGAGTTTATTTGGAGAAGATTATCACTGTTGCTGCTGGTTGAGAATTTACACAGCTGAAGATTTGCTGTGTAAAAAATGTGGTAGAATTCCCCAAATCACTCAGATTTTTTTTTTCAGCAGATAATAAACATTGTCAGATGTCTTGTGAAGGTCTTTCTTGAAAAATGGACAAACATAGGGTATGTGTTTGGTTTTCTTCCTTTATTCTGACCTTCTCAGAAGGGTGAAACAATTTCAGAAAGTAATAGCAAACTGTTATATACCAGTATGATATTCATAGGCAGATACAGTAGCTAATTCACCACTAAGTTAATGCTTCTTTTATTCATATTTCCAAAATCAGTTTTAGTGTGAAGTCAGTAGTCTTCCAAATTTTAATTTAGTTCTGTCTATCTGTACTTGGATGATGATAAAGATAAATTGTATATTGTATTTTTCTACCTATAATTTACAAAGCTGAAATTACCTGCTTTCTTTCCAATATGTTTATCTTTTTCTAAGAAAAGAACATCATAAACAACCCTTCTTTAAATGCCATATGAAAACACCACTCAGTCTAGGACTGAATTTTGAGCCTCCTGCTGGAACTACTTTCAGCTCACTTGGAACTAAACTGAATGGAAACAGCGGGAGAATATTCTATTCCCTAAATATACATTTTGTAAGAAATAAGGTTATCTAATTAGAGCATGTTAGTGGTGGAAATTGGGAAGTCTCAGTGCTGGTGTATAGGCAGATTAAGGTCAAAGTTCTAAAATCAAAACTGACTTCTGTATTCTTTTACTGTGAGTTGTTTCCTGCTGTTTGTACACTAGCAGCTTTCAGAGATTTTTCCAGATTGAACAGGTATCATACATTTCCTCTTAGGCTGTTAAGGGTTTGGGCTTTTTCCCTAGAGATTGCTCTGCAATATGGCTGAGGTCTGCTTGCTGCTCTGAGCAAAACCTCGCCCTTCTGAGCATTTCTCCCTCTCAGCCTCATCCTGGAAGCCCTTCCACTTCCCTCTGTATAATTGTTCTGAGTGCAGCAGCCAGGAAAGATTGCTAACCACATGCACTTTTAGCAACAATAGCAGATAATGTTTATGCATCACATTCAACAGCACAATGTGCCCAACACACTGTTAAAACATGAAGGCAGAAGCAGATACCAAGGAAGATCCTTTGGCCTTAGTTATGTCCTGAAGTTGTTATGAGCCTGTAGCTAGGACAGTCTGGGTTTAGCACTAGGTGTGTGTCAAATGACTAAACCTGAATGGTTGAACTATTTAAAGTATCTGATATTTGTTATATCCATTACATTAAGCATGCCGTGGGAAAGCGAAGTGTGGTAAACAAGTCTGGCTTCTGTGACCTTGGCTGAACTGACAGTTCCATGGTTACCTTTCATTAAACCAAAATGATTTTTCTGCTGGGAAAAATATCCATGTGAGTATGTCCAAAAAGGTTGTTGCAGGATATATTGAAGTATGTAAGTTGGAGCTTTGGAGTGTGTTGGAGCTTTACACAGAAATTACCAAGGCATTGCTTCTGGAGAGTGCCTAAGAACTGTGCTAGAACAAGCTTTAGAGTCATCATTTGCAGAGAATTTGAATACATGGCAATTTATCACAAATTTTGCTGACTTCAAGGAGGACCTGCATCTATTTCTGACAGGTATCCCCTGCTCCTGACCTCTGGTGCCTTCATCATTCTGCCTGGGATCCCCAAAGAACCTCTCTGTCCCTGTAGTGTTGAGTGACACTACTCTGTCTCTTCTGGTTTTACTTCTCAGTTTCATCCAAATGAAAAAGCAACAGAAGGGAATGAAGAACAGTCCAAGACAAAAACTAATCCAAGGCACAACCATATGAAGTTTAATAAGGGCAGATACCAGATTCTGCACCTGAGATTGGGCAACCCTGGATGTTCAGACAGACTGGGGAATGAGATGCTGGAAAGCAGTGCCACAGAAGGGGACCTGGGGATGGATCCTGGTTGATGGCAAGCTGAATGTGAGTCAGCAGTGCCCTGGCAGCCAGGAGGGCCAACCCTGTCCTGGAGGGCATCAGGCACAGCATCACCAGCCGGGCAAGGGAGGAGATTGTCTTGAGGGAGCAGCCTCACCTCCAGTGCTGGGGGCAGTTTTAGGTGCCACAACATAAAAACTGCATTAAGCTTTTAGAGACCATCCAAAGGAGAGCCATGAGGATCGTGAAGGGCCTTGAGGGGAAGCCGTATGAGGAGCAGCTGAGGTCACTGGGTCTGTTCAGCCTGGAGGAGACTGAGGGGAGACCTCACTGCAGGTACAACTTCTTGTGAGGGGAAGCAGTGGGGCAGGCACTGATCTCTTCTGTGTGGTCACCAGTGACAGGACCCGAGGGAATGGCCTGAAGTTGAGTCATGGGAGGTTTAGGTTGGATATTAGAAAAATGTTCTTCACCCAGAGGGTGTTTGGGCACTGGAACAGCTCCCCAGGGCAGTGGTCACAGCACCAGCCTGGCAGAGTTCAAGAAGCATTTGGACAATGCTCTAAGGCACATGGTGTGATTCTGGGGAGGTTTTGTGCAGGGCTAAGAATTCAGCTCAGTGATCCTTGTGGATCCTCTACAACTCAGAATATTCAGTGATTCTGTAAATTTCATCCTTTAAACACTTAAGACACACAGTTGGTGAGTTCTTTGTTCCTAAGTCCTTTGTACATCTCACCTAAGCAAACAAGATGGTATTTGTTTTCCCTAAGCTCTCAAACCTCCATACAAATAGCTATGGCTTCTTGAAAGAAGCTGGCAAATGTTTCTTCTCTTTGCATGCCCTTGATGAATGTGGGGGGGGTGCATGAAGCCCCTCACCCTTTTTCTGGCATTCAGAAGGGTCAGCTCTGTGCAGAGATTGTAAGCCTCCAGACCTCTCCCTCTTGTCTTCATAAGGTTCTCCTTGTGTTTTGCTACTATCTTATGAGAAAAGGGGAAGGTAGGAACAGAGCAAGACTTCAAAAAATGAGGAGGTGGCAGAGAAATGTAAATAGTTGGTTAATGGTGAGAGGCTCAGGAATTCAGTAGCAAGGTAAGGAGGGTAAGTTAGGAGCAGAAGAGGGTGAGTGGTAAGCTGGGTCTGGCTGAGCAAACACAGGAAGGCAGTGGTGTAGCATAACTTGAGAAAAGAGTAGCACGAGATTATAAAAGGAACTAGGCTAGGTCGATGGGAGCCAAAGGAAGTGGGTAGACAGTTTAAAGATAAGAAAAACCTGTTTCAGCACAAAATGATGATTGTTAGACTCAAAATCTTACTATCACGAAAAGGGTACACACCATATGTATGTAAAGAGGAACTCTTCGGTGCAAATAAATACCTAAATTGTTTAAAAGTTAAAGTTAATTTAAAAAAAGGAAAACCTCGTTGAAAATTGCTTTTGAATTTGTTTACGAGAGATGCTTTCAGTAGCTGCCTCTTCACCCTGCTATTGTGTGTATTCTTCCAGTGTTCCTCTGGATCCTGGAACTGAAAGTGTCAGCCTTTCTGAAGAAAGGGGGCAGTTAAAACGAGTTTTTAGCAGTGTGAAGGCTTTGCTGAGCAAGGTGTATGGTGGAGGTCCCTTTCTCCTCAGTCTCGGCTCTCTTTGGGGATATTTTTATGTAATGTCTTACCACAGCCTGTCTTCCCCCTGCTTTCCAAATTGGGGAGCTGCACACTGCCTCCCCATGTCCCATTAGCCTGGAGGGGCTGTTGGTCACACAGTGATTATGTAGGAGTGCCAGCCCCCTGCTCTGGGTGCCCCCAAACTGAAGCCATTGTTGGGAAGCACAGGCATGTGGCCATCAGACTGCTGCCACAGCTAAAAGCAGCCTCCACCAAGGCAGAGCCAGACACATCCAGAGACCCCATGCTGCTGACTGAACAACAACCCTCTGACCTTGTGCTAGTGGGAGCAAAAACTGTGTTTACACAGTTGAGGGAGAAAGACTCATGGAAAAAACAAAGATGCTGGAATCACAATCAAACTGGAAAAAAATTCTGAGAAGTGAACTTCACATTGTTGTGTAGGGAGGTGGGCACCCTCCAACCCAAAAAAGGGATGCTGGAATTATGTTTCTGGACTACTTGTGGATACAGGACTCAGGAAAACAGCTTGGCACTATAAAGCAGAGGTCAGGCTTGGAGAAAAGGTAGCCTTATGGAGTAGGAACAAATATCCTCTGGGAAAGTGGGTTTGAGTTCACAATTGATCCTGCATGTTCCCATTGTGTGCTGTCGGCGAGTGTCTGTTGGGAAGTATGTCCAGTCTTGTTACAGGCAAAGTGTACCAGCCTTCAAATCTGCCAACTACTCTATTAATTCAGAAGATTGCAAAATCAGTTCAGAGGCTCTCATCAAACTATTGATCTGCATGGATCTCAGCATGATGCCATATTTATGGAGAAAACTGTGCAGTAGGTTGTATCTGTGTTGAAGATTTTGAAGGTTAATAGTATTTTTTACTTCTTAAGTCACAGTCCTTAAGAGGATGATCAGGTAGTTTTTTTAAATCATTTGTGTCATTCTGCAAACAGGATGGATTAGCTCTAAGAATGATTCATCATTATTATGCAATTTAATGTATTGAAAAAGTTGGAGATAAAAATATTTAATGGGTTGTATTACGCTCAGTATTATCCAAAATAAGTTCCTAATCATATATATATATATGTATATATATACTTGCATTACTAGTTTTGTTGTATCATGTCAAAGTGCCAGTTAAAGTCTAATGGAAAAAGATATTTCATCTGTGCTTTTATTGTATTTTGGATATACTTAAGAGAAAACAGTTGAATTGGATATTCAGTCTTAGACAATAGCCTCCTGCTTTTTCCTTTCTAGGAGCAGAAGAATTTATCAACAAAAGTAAGAGATGAGGATGAAGCCAAAATATGTATTTATAATGAAAGAATCAAGTTGTGTGTTGAGGCTATAGTGCAGGGATTTTTGTTCCCCTGTATTAAATGGCAGGCAAAAGCAATAACTATTTTGTTTGATATCAGTACAGTAAAGTAAGTGCTTAGCTTAGATGCATTTTGACTATCTTCAGAAAAGATTCATTTGTCAACAGAAGCATCAATCTAATTTATTGGTAAACTGAGTTCAAAAAGTACAACTCAGTACCCACACATATTTTCAGGTTCTCTTGAAAATACCAAGAAATATTACTGTCATTGATGGGGAGGCTGTGTTAATTTTTTTTATTTTTGGAAAAAGGTCACTGCTATGCCTTTTGGGAAGAAAGCCTGATCATACACAGCTTCCTTTAGATGTTTTGATTAATCTCAAGGTTTCTTATTGTGGCAGAGTAAGTGATTCAGGGATGACTGCTCAAACCCAGTATTTAACTCTCCAAAGAAGACATGTACCTTGCACATACTGGCTCATCCCCTGTCTAAGTCTTTTTTTGCTCTGGACATGGAAAGTACAGACAGAGTAATTCAGATCTGGAATTGCAGGAAAAAAATAAAAAAGTTCCTATTGAGGTGCAATTGAAATGCCAAGAGTGGAGGAAGGAGAAAGTTTAAATTATAACTCAAAATCTTCTGTGGCAGTGTTTGCAGACATGCTGCTCTGCTGACCCGCTGCCGAGGAACTTGAACTGCGTCTTTTGGGGGCTGAGGGGCCATCTACCCAGCTGACTGCTGTGCCTTTGGTGTGAGTTCTCTGAGCTTTCTCATGTCTTCCCTGACTGTAGAGACACTGTCAGGGAGGTTGGGTTGCTCTGTGCTGTGTTTTGCTGTATTTGAGGTTATGTGCAGGGCTAGAGGAGCAGACACAGACTGCTCTGGGAGGGCAGTGCCAGAAGCAGATCATTTCAGCAACAACTGTCTGCAGGGCTCTGTACCTGTGGCTCTGACTGGTTTCATGTAGCCAGGGTGATTTAAGAGATGCATTTAATGATCTTAAATGTGTTCCAATGGAAAAGCATGAAGGACAATTAGTTGGCCTGTGTTTTCTCCATTTTTACCCTTCTTTTGTCAAGCAGTGGTTCTAATAACTTGGGGCATTCCTACCATCACCATGGAAAATGCAAGTTTTGATGGCTGGGTCAGGTGTCAGGATTTGATGAATGGTATTATTTTAAGTTGTGAACTAACAGAAGGAAGAGAAGAATGTGTTCTATTACCTTGTATGGGACCACTTTAAAATTGGCAACTCAGGATCAGACAATGCAAATTTGTAAAGTTGCTCACTTGTTAAATGTCAGTGTCAAGATATAGGTTATAATCTACAGTAAATGTTAGCCACAGCACAGCACTGAGTGTTCTCAGTCAAAGCTCAGGATCACACTGCCTCTAGGTGACTCTTTATCTGAAAAAAACCCGTTTTTTAAGAATTTACAGTGCTCTGAATATGTTGCTAGAATGGAACATAGGAGCCTTTTGGAAATGAGATTGTCTTCATCTCTGTATATGTATTACAGCATACCCCTTGTTTCCTTGTCAAAGTTAGTGTATTTTCTCGTTAATGGTAAATTTCACTCAGGGTGCAGAAAATCTTGTACAGTTTCATTGTGTATGGGATTTAGCTTTTAATATCAGTCAGAGGGTGATACTGCAATTTACTGGTTATGTTCAGTTGCTGTTTAACTGGCCCAGCATTAAAATTTGATGGCCAGAAGACTTCCTTTGTGATCAGGCTAGTCAGCACATTGTCAGTCTGTTCCTGTCCTGTGGGATCATCCCACACCACAAACTGTTGTGGGGAGCTGAGGTTCTCTTTTGCCCAATGTCAGGCTGCAAGAGTATAAATTCTGCTTTTGAAATGATTGTTCGAGAGGTTTTACTTTGCTGCTGTGCCAGCGTCCCTCACAAAGGCTTCACTGTTCAAGTACAAAATAGTATTTCTTACCACTTAACAGGATGCTCTTGGATTCTCTTTCCAACTCAGCAGGGCTCTAACACGGTGCCAGACCTTTATTTTGCGGGTATCCGGTCTGTACTCCCAGTTCCAGCATTACCGTCAGCCCCAGCAAGGCACGGCTGGCCCTCAGCGCCGGGCAGTCAGGGCAGAGCATGCTAACAAGCCTGGCAGCATGGGGGACTCACCAGCCAGGGCCCCATCCCTCAGCATCCAGGCAGGGTGGGTCTGGAGATGGGAACAAGGTTCAGAGAACAGAGTTCACCCCAGGTTCAGTGAAGAGGTCACACAGGTTCGTGGTGATGAGGCAGGGCTGAGGTGAAGCCCAGAACACAAGTCAGTGACTCCTGCTCGAGGCAGTGCGGAGGCAGTAGCTGGGTCAGCCAGAGTGCAGAGGTCACCAGGTGAGATCACAGGGATGAGGCCGTTCCTGTGTCAGACTGGGAAGTCACTCTGGGTGTGGGTCAGTGGGGTACATGCCTGGGCACAGGCACCTGCAGTGTGGTGGCAGCACAGCTCAGGTGAGCTGTGGTCAGGCACGGCAGCCTCAGCTCTGCAGCCATTCCTGCACATAGGGTAGGGCAGCCACAAAACTTTCTTCCAGCTTCCTTCTGGAAAGCTCTTTGAGGTTTGCCAGGGCATCTCAGCACTGGCTTTTGCCGCACAAAGCTGGGCTGGAGTGTGTTGCAGGCTAGACAATCACTGGAAAGTTCCATCTCTGTCTCCTGTATAACAGTGATTTGAAAATAAGCTCTTTTGATCAATGTTTAACAAAGTAAGAACATTCCTGATACACCTCCAAGGACAGCCTATTGAGATATCTTCTGTAGCATATGAAATAGGCAAGAACTATCAAAAAATTTAAAACAACAATATAGGACTGGTTGTCCATAGTGTTTATCCACAGATCTGTGACATTTAATCACTGCTCTGCACGATGCTGGAGGCAGACCATACATGTCAACTAGTGACAAGGCAGACATGAAAGTCAGCTTTCAGGGACTGCCACTTTCTTTCAAGTACCTGTAGGGAGAGTAGCTTACCCCTGCCACAGAGCAAATCTGAAGGAAATAATTTTAAGATCTTCAGGCCCCTGGATGTGCTTTTATCAGCCAAAGGGTATCTAATCTTCTTACGGGAAGGCACTATTCATAGACCATCCCTTCCTCTTCTGCCATGAGGAACGTAGTGAGTGGGGAATGATAGGAGGCGAGCTCGGTGCTCTCTGTGGGGGTCTCTGTTCATCACTTCCTAACTCATGGAGGTCGTGTCAACCCAGGAAAGCTCAGCTTAGGGAGGAACTCCTCTCCTTATTTCCATTCCACATACTTCCAACAAAAAAAATTCTGTAAATCATTAACAGGACCTCAAATACTGAATTTGCTTTACCTGGCACAGATGCTAACCTTAGGAGCAGCACAAGTGACAGCATCTTTCACGTGATCTTAAACAAAATACTAAAGGGATAAATGAAGGCTCCCTCCATGTTCTTTTTCTTTTTTTTTTTAGGACTGGCTGCCCAAGTCCAACATTATAGTATCAAATTTTGTGAAGCAGCAAAAACTGCAGGAAGTATTTTTCAGCAAGCGTCTTGCGGCTATTTAGAGCAAGGCCAGGTAGCTGTGATGCCTTGCAGTTTTGTGAGTAAGCTGTGCCTCCCATGCCATTTCTTCTGCTCAATACCATTAGGAAGGGCTTCCCCTTTCTTTGAAGCATGGGGTGTTTTTTCCCTGCTGGATTGGGCTCATTTGTCCCTTTGAGCTTATGCTCTCGACTCTCCTGGCTGAAAACTTTGAAGGTCCTGGGCAAAATTCAGTGGGCAGAATTTAGGAAGTGGAAAGCTATCTCTTCTGGCACTTGCTGACACCTGTGACCTGCCTGCAGAATATAAGAGAATAGGTATTTAGTGTCATGTTTTCGTGGACCTCATTGCTCGAATCAAGGCAGTGTTTTATGTAAATTCTGTGCAGAGCTTTCTGTGCATAATGGGGGCATTCGGCAGGGAGTCCACAGGGAGCTGCTGAGGGGTTTTTGTGCTTCAAAATTCCTTTGGCATTCACCCCAGCTAGAGGCACCAGCTGCCATTAAGACTTGTTGTGTTTTCTTACCTTCTGTGCTTTTGTTTCTCTGCAATTAAATAATCAACTTAATGAGAGATTTCCAGTTATTCTGATAGTGTTCTGGGACACTGTTGAGCTTCTGTGATCATCAGGAACTCAGACAGGTGTTGGGTTCTATTTGCTGTTATGTAGAAAGGTAATGAGAAACAGCCAAAAGCAGCATAGAGCAATGACACAGCACAAAACAATTCAGGAAGAACATGAAGCCCTTTAAATCAAAATTGTGTGTTTAGGGAAGACTATGTTTGGCAGCTCAGTAACTTTTGTTTACTCATTTTTATTTTTTTATTTTTCTGACTATATTAATGATGCACTGGAAAGGAGTGAGTAGGAAAACTGGAGGTTTTGTAGTAAAGAAAATAATTTCAAGAGATATATGAAGTAAAATTTAATTTGATACTTAATTATGCATACTTGTCAGGAATACAAGTTGGAGGTCTTTTTTTCCCCAATGCAAAGCATGAGAAAAACTTACTTGTAGCTGTAAAATTGTTGTGTAGGTTCTTCTTCTAAATGGTACATGGTTTGTATGCAAAATTAAAATATTTTTGCTTTGTGGGGTTTTTTTAACTGTTCAACGTAAGTACACTTGGAAAGTTTTATTTTGAAATGGTGAGTGCATTCAAGCAATGCTGCCAAATTCCTGGATTAGTACAGTTAATAAAGAACATTGTGTATAATTTAATTTGTGAAAAGGGATATGTAGCCTCAGTTATCTTTGAAAAAAAATTCTACAAAATCTGAAAGTGTTAGAGCACCCTATGATTTAGACACAGTAGTTTATTGTCAAGGATAATTGCCCTGAAATACATACACAGGATATTGTCTTTTAAGTCTTTCTGACAATGAGATGATACTACTCCAGTACTCCCACTTCTGTTTCTGTCACCTTATCTTTGTATTTGTGGCTTCCTAGAGGAAAAGACACTAAGGCAAAAATTATGTGGTAGCTGGTTTGAAAACCATTCGTCAGACCAGAACCTTTACTGAAGTTACCTTGCTGCTAGAAGATATGGGAGGATGTGACAAGATCTCAAGTGAGATGAGCTAGCTTAGTCTCCCTCCTTAAAGTAAGCTTCCCAAAGAAGATGAAAAAGGCTCTTAAGTGGAGAAGGGACAGAGAAAAAAAAAAAAAATAGGGTAGAAAACTTATCTTTTAAATACAGGAAAGTTCCAAGTGACTAGGAAAACAGCACAGAGATGAAAGTGGTTCCTACTGTGCCATGGTACAGTGATTTAGTCCTTCTGGGCTTGTTTTATGCAAGCTACTGACCTTCAGTTGTAAACTGTGAACATTTTCTCCCTCTGCTCCTGCCCCTGCCATGGTTTGCTGGATCTCCTCTCTGCTTACCCCTGAGGTACAGCTGCTCCGGAGTTCCTCTGGCTTCCCTTCTTCCCCCTACACCTCACATCCCACTATGGCCACCTGCTTTTTAGTGGCATTCCTGGGTATCCCAGCGGGGAAGCACAACCTCCAGCCTGGTCCTTTCAGGGAGAGCAGCATACCTCCGAGAGCCCAGGCCTCAGTGAGGTGTGTGATGAGAGCTTTCCCCAGCAGACACTGAATTACTCAGTGTGCAGCTGCTTCTTGCTTTCCAGCAATTGCTAAATCACAGTTCGGGCAGAGGCAAAACAAAGCTGCCCTTGACTTAAGGAATAACAGGCTGCAGCCTTAATTATTCTGGAATTTAAAGGCTTACTGTTAGCACTAGACAATCAAAGGGAAGAATGTTTTAATAATCCTAGAGAAATGGGTTCACTGGTAACCAGCACTTTATAAAGCTGATATTTCTTCATTTGAGCAACCTTCCCTAGTTTTTGTGTAATTTCACACTGCTTCTCTGGAGACAGTAAATGGATGAGGAAAATTCCTAATTCCAAGTACAGGATTAGAGGAGGTTTTCCTCAGCCATCTCAAAGTAATCCTGGCATCTTTTCTCAGTGGTAGTCCTCTTTGTGGTGTTACACCACACCTGCTAATAAGGGTCTATGTGTTATGGAAATGGGCAAATGCAGGGAAACAAGGAAAGGTGCTCTTTAATAAATGGTTGCTCGAGTGACTTTTCTGAGTGTCACACCAGAGCAGGCAGAAACAGGTGAAATGGCTGTCGGGACTGCGGCTTCATGGGTTTTTCACTAAAGAGCTGACACTCTTTTTTGAATCTTTTGTGCTTGTTTTGAATCTTTTGTACTACTTCACAAGTAGAGTAAGATGAATTTGTCAAATATCTATCCAGGAGAAATCCTCCAAGTGACATGTCATTTTAGCTTGGCTGGTTTTGTCCTTTCTATTAGTTTACAGTTGCCTGTGAACAAAGAGACTGTTAGTACCCCCATTTTGTCTGCACATTTTTGAATTGTTACTTTGACACTGTTCTTTAACTTTAGAAATCTTATTACCTATTGTTCAAAACCTTCATATTTGAGTATACTTTTAAAAAATAAAAGCCCTTTAATTCTTAGTACTGTCCTGTTCCTCCACCCCCAAAATGTTTGGAAAACAGAACATTAACACAAGTGCTGAAAGATCCTTTTAAATTCTGACACGACATTGTTAAATGATACTGCATATCCAAAGAGTTTAGCATTGGTGAACTGCTGAAGTAAAAATATAGTATTTACAGCAGAATTAATTTTAGGCATCTGTTTTAAAGCTGCACTGTACACCTGAGCTCCCTGCTTGTTTCCTTCATTCTGTTCTCACTTATAGACCGTGCATCTGATACTGATGGTAACTGAGTGATGATTGGTTTCATATATATTCTAAACAAGAAATGAGCTATTCCAACTAGTATGTGATTCAGTGCCCTATTTTAGGTTGATTTTTCCTTACTCTTAGCAAAATATTTTGGGATTCCCATCGCTAATGTTTAAAGTATGAAATTTCCAAGGCTACGTGGGTGGCTGTTAACCTTGATAACTTTAGGAGACAACACAAAAGCAGAATTGCATGGGCTCAGTTATCCATAAAAAGAAGGTTCAGCTGAACTGTCCTAAGTGCAGAAGAATGGGCAAAGAAGGGAACAAAGCTAAGTAGAAAACTAAAAGAAAAATATGTCTAAATTTTTTTGTTGAAATTTCCTCTGCTAATGTACAGATTTTATGTGGATAAAATCTTGAGCAAAAGAGAGGACTGCTAAACTAGATTAAAACCAATGGCCTCTTTCTACATTTAGTTTACAATGCCTTGCTGAAGATCAGGTAATGCCAGCTCATTCAAAAACAAGGTACAAGAGAAAGGGTTTCTTGAGTCTAAGAGAAATTGTATTTAGCTACAGTGTTGAAAGTGATAGATTGAAAGGTTTTTGTGTTGTCTGGTTTTTTAGCAGGAATTTGATAGTGTTTCTAACCAGAAATTTTAAGATGTATCTGGGTATTTGCAAGTGGCCAAATGGAAACTAAGACACCGCCCTACTCTTTGAAGGCATCAGATGTATTTTTTAAAAAAATGAGAGCTCAGATTTTCTGAGGTGATTTCTGAAACTAGACCAGGAAAAAATGGGATACAAAATATACAGAAGAAATTAACCTTTCTCCACTGTACAGATCAGCTTTGAGCCCTTGGGCTTTGTACTTAATAGCATGGGTTTCTAGGCCACTTCTACCCATTTTTTTCCCCTTGTCCTGCTTTATTAACAAAGCAGTCTTTGCTTTTTCAAAAACTTTGTCTTCTGAGGTGACAGCATCCTCTGGAGAAGAGACTTAAGTCCATTGGCAAATAGTTGTTGATTGGCGTGTTTGCACTTTAGTCACCAAATTTGGAAGGGTGCATAAAGCTTATTTGGTGCCCCTTTTATTTGAACAAATGGTTATCCATGGTATAATAAGAATTAGAATATTCATAATTAAATACTTACTGTAATCCTGTAGTAGGTTGAGGACTTGCTTAAGATTCAAAGATATTAAAGTCCAATATGGAAGATAAAGCAAAGGTGAAGACATAGTGCAATTTGAAGGACAGAAAAATGTTTAAGAAGGTATCATTTTTCAGTGATAGGCTTGAAGCATTTAAATTTGTTACTCTTTGCAGCTTTTTAATCTTTTTTTTTTTTTTTTTTTTTTGCATATTCTCTTCAACTTCATGAATAAAAAGAGTTCTGCATTCCTTTGGAAAACCATGGACATGTGATAATGCTGTTGCTTACAGAATGCACATTTCATTTTTTGTGCTTCAGTGACTGAGCCTATGTTTAGCATTATTGTCTTTTCATTAAGAGGAGGTCGCACACAGTGTCTATCCACTGTACATGAAATCTAGTCTATAGTCTGTACTCTACACTTTCCATGTAGTAGGGCCAAAGCTTTTTAAAAGAGCCTTGAACAGGCAAAGCTCTTGGGAAAATTAGATTTTTTTTTTTTTTCCCAAGCAAAAAAGCCACTGTAAACATCCAGGAAATCAGGTTTATCATCTTAAACTGTGACTTTCTACCTTCTTTCAGAGGAAAAAAAATCAGTGCTTACAGGCATGTCGGAAAAAAAAGAATCCAGTTAAAAGTATCTAATGTGTGTCACTCGTGACACTAGTTCATAAGGTATGACTTGCCATTTTAATTCCAGTGCTGCTGTTTTCTTCCATGCTAGTAGAGATTCAGGGAGGCTCTCATGTGTATAATCTGCAGCATTTCACCTTTATGAAGAGTGGTGAATTTTTTCTTTAGTCAGGTTGGCTTTTTTTTGACCATACCTGCACAAGATGACCACTTCATCTGGTCACGTATGTCAATAAAACTTAATTTTTAACAGGATCAGAACTTATATATGCAGAAAAAAAAACAATCAAGAAGACAAAAACTGAAGTAGAGAAGGAAAAAAATTTAGATGAAGAGATGAGCAGGCAAAATTGAATGGAAAATTTGATAAAGAATGCTCTGTTTTAAAAGAGTTCTTATTTTGAAAATATTTCTAATTTTGTAAATTTTAAATTTTTTTCCTTTAAATCTCTGCAAATATCCATCTATGTAATTTTGACAGTAGCAGTTGTCGTCAATTTGGACATCTAGTCCATCTCATTGTCAGCTAGTTGAAACTAGAAGACGTCTTAAAGGTGCCTTCCAACCCAAATAATTCTATGACGTGAGGAAAATATCCTTGATTAAAAACCAGCTTGAAAAGTGACAAGGGTTGCAATTACCTGCTTTGTAGATTATGCTTGTTCTTTTTAGTACATTTTCTGAGTTGAGAGAAAAAAAAAAAAAAATTAAAAATTTCTAGTTCAAAAGAACAAATGTTGGGACAGTAGTGCATGTCTGTATTTCGTATTCAAACAAATAGCTCTAGTATTTATTGATGACTTCTCCAATTATATGTTAGGAGGAGAAAAAACTGAAAATGGCTACAGTATAACAGCAGATAAAACCCTAAAATTATGCTTCCCATATCTGGCTGTTTTTTCAGTGTGTGACATTGATACTGTAAAATGGGTTTGAGTAACTTCCAAAGTAACACAACTTGAGGTGCTTCCACAAAGAAGGAAGAGAAAGAGATAGGAGTATTTATGGAGAATGCCTTTAGTTTTCTACTAACTTTTCTTTTGAGATCAACTGCTGCTCATTTTACTTTTGCAAACAGTAATTCACAAGAAACATTTCATAACTGTAGATGCAACAAAAGGACTTGAATTTAATCCTTTCTCTAATTCAGGAGTAAAACAGTAAGGCCTTGATTCAAGATAAGAGCTAATAACATTTGTTTCAAGTTAAGTATATCTTCCACTGCTATTTCTGCACTGCAGCTTTTCTGGTTTAACCCTGCAATTACAGTCAAACAAAAGTTGAAACTCTTTCAGTAATAACTCCTGAGGCTACCACTGACAAGTCAAAATTGGTCTTCAGCCAATGTGCCTTGAGTGGAATAGACAATTTACTTGCTAGTAGTGACTTCCAGAACTGTCAAGGGTTTAAGAATAAGGATTTTTAAACCTGCTGGTTTGGGGTTTTTTCCCCCTTTTTTTTAAATTCCATAGACTTAATTCAAGACATTTTCTTACTGGCTTCTCAAGAGAGGGGAAGTGTAAATTGTGAGTGAGCATGGACTGTAATGGAAGCCATTGAGTTTGAGAAGAAAGAGGAGCACCTTCCATTTTTCAGAAATGAGCTATAGTAAAATTCCACACATTGCTGTCTGACTTCAATTCATCATTGTTCTCTGTACAAAGAGGTTCCACTACCATGAGCAATATTTAGTTTCTGTGATGTTATTTACTGTGTAGTCCCACTTTGTGGTTTTGCCAGCTCATAAATATCATTAATGATGGACATTGAAAAGCTCAGTCATGTTTCAACAGTCACTTCCTCTTTTCAGATAACAAATTAGCCACTGAAAGGTGAATGGAAGTTTGAGGATTTCACTGAAGGTTTTGCTGTATCTGATGACAGTGAATTTGGAAACCTGTTCCAAAACATTGAAATATTGACATTAAATGTGTTGATGGTCATTGAGTCTATAGCCTTCAAGTAAATCCATCAGACAGGGAGAATTATCTTGACTGACTTAGGAGCCCCATTTTGGATCAGTTAATCAAAACTGCAGCACTGTTGTGTATATGCTCAGCATGAATTCCCAAACTTCCAGGATTTGATTTGAAAATCACAGCTTTGCAGGTAACAAACATGTTCCTTTTGAGAATCTGAAGGATTGGCATACAAAACTGGTAATACACCGTGGACTCTTTAGCTATCTCAAATTTCTAAAGGCTGTAAAGAGCACATGGAAAAAGTGTGTGAGATGTTATTATTTTCTCCTTTCCATTGCTTTGTCATATCTGTTAATATTTTGTTCTTCTAGAGGACGTGCAGGAGTAAAACATGAGTTAACTGTACAAATCTATTTTACATCTCAGTTGGAATTCTGAAATACTATATCAGGGAGTATGGGAAGATATGGCAAGAAAAATTATGAAATTTTTTCAAGCAGTTGTTAATTCTTAGAAACTTAAGTTGATATTCATGGCTCCTGTTTATCTCAGAGAGTGTTGTCTTCCATGCATCTGCTGTTGATTGTGCCACATTGAAACTGTCTCAGTCAAACAACTGCTAAGAACTATGAGGGACACTTCATTTCTTTCAGGTTTTTAATGGCTTGAGCATGTGTATATTTCCTTGCTCCGTAAGCGATTTTCGTATTCCTAACTGTTTGTGCTTACTGAAAATTGCTCCTTGTTTTCTAGTAAAATTGTCATTTGTACGCAGATACTCTGCTGCAGGTCTTGCAAATACTGGAATGTGCACTGGGTGATTTATCCCTTCTAGTAAAATGAGAATTTTATACCACTCTAAAAATTTGATTTAGTAGCAGTTCCTACATTCCACAATGTCAGATTTTATCCCTTTCCATCAGTGTATTTAGTTAGTGCTTTCTTTTGTACAGTACTTGTATTTGAATGCAAAAAGATGAGCTACTGCAGTCTTAAGGCTGCCTATCTAAAATCTCTTAAAAAAATAAAAAAAAAGGTCAATGAACAAGACTAATTCATTGTTTTACCACCTGTGGACTTACTAATGCTCCATCATGGAGGTCAGAGGGAGGAAATTGAATTAATTTAAGGAGCTCCTGGAGTTTAGGGACTAATCCTGTTTAAACCTATGAGTTAACTAAGTGGTGGGTGTGGAGTCTTCAGCAGAAGAAGGAGACCTTTTCCTCTTAAAGGGGTGCTGGAACACCACCAGAGCTATGTGTCATTTTGTTGGTGGTCAGGTCAGATAAACAGCCGTGGATGACTGCATCTGTATTTTGCTAAAAGCCCCTGGCTTTGACAGCATGCATGGAGACTTCTTTGACTGGATTTTTAAAGTAGTTCAAATGTTGCACAGAAATACTTTCACCAAAATAAGGAGCTATTATTGCTGCATTGACTCACATTTAGTTTGCATGGTCTGTAGTGTACTGTGAGTAGTCTACTTTACAGATACAATTTTCTGACATGTACAGTAACATGTTGGATACTGTAGACATAACCTGTCATCTTTATTTAACATCAGGCTAAAGGGATGCAAAAATCGCCAGTAGAAAAAATCTCTGACTTCATTAAATTACTAAAGTGCATTGGTGATAAAAAGCAACCAAGAATATATGAACTAGCAGGATAGATGCCTAAATGGTGAGGGGACTGAGGGTGGCACTGAAGAAAATGCCTAAAGCATCTGGGTTTCCTTCACTGGTTTCACAAGATGGAATTAACTTTGCAGTTTGACTTCAGTTTTGCAATGCCAAGTCTATAATTCACTGTGGGCCTAGGCTAGTACCTTTTTTTTGTTCTTTCTTTTCTTTTCAGGGTGTCTGTGGATGAAGCATTTTTCTTTACAGCAGTAAGTTATCTGTCCAGTCATTGCCTGCAAGAGGTAGAAGGGTAGAGACCTAGACTGTGATTTCATTTTGTGTGGAGCTGAGAGCACTGAGCCAATGAATGCTTCTCTCAGTTACCCTAAAAGGCATGGGCATATTCTGTGCCTCACACAGGCCCACACATGTGCTGCATACACAGGTGGTATCTACACTAGCCCTCGTGTCTTGGGCCTAAGTGAAATGTGAATGTTGCAAATACATAAAAGCACAAAGAGAAAATTATGTACAATAGAAACAAAGAATTGTAAAAATATGAGAAAAAAAGATTATGGCTTATGTGAAGAAGAACTTAAAATTATTTATACATGGTACATTAGGCAAATTAAGAAAAATTTAAAAAAATAATAAGTTAGTCTTCTGATGACGATTTTCAAAGAAGTCTTGATAAAGTTATCAATTCCTGTTGGTTTTAAGGAAGAGTTGCAGGCCTAATTACTTTAAGCCTCTTTCAAAACTCAAGAATTTGATGTATCATTTTAGATGCAAATGATTTTCTCATTAGGAAAAAATCAAAATACTTGTACAAATATTAAGTTCTTAGTGTAAAATATGAATGTCTGACAGTGCAAAAAAAATTATATTGTAGGATGAAAGGGTATAAAATAGAAGTCAAATATTTCACTTCTGAGGAAAAATCTAGTAATTAAGACATAGAAGTCTAAGAAAACAAGTATGTTGTTTGCTAACTAAACTGTTGTTAGCAAATATTAAATATACAGTCCAAAAATACATAGTTGTTTTCATCTTCTCTTGATGGACACACATTAATTAGCCTAACTGGGTATTGCCAAGTTTTCCATTTGGTTATGGGTGTGTGAAACTGCACTGTTACTGCTTCAAATATTGTATTTAATAACAGAGTAGGTAATACTGAGAAAAAGTTTCATACTGTAATAAAATACTGCATCCTGATGTGTGCCTGTATTTTCAGAGACATGTGAAAATTTCTGAAATTTCATGAGTCACACCCAGCTGTTAGTTTTCATTGCCATGGAATTATAGAATAGTTTGTGTTGGAAGGTATCTTTAAAGATCATCTAGTCCAAACCCTATGCAAAAAGCAGGCACATCTTCAACTCAGTCAGGTTGCTCAGAGGCCCATCCAACCTAACCATGAATGTTTCCCGGGATGGGGCACCTACTGGCTCTCTGTGCAATGTCTCTAATGATTCACCAGGCTCATAAGGAAAAATGTCATCCTTACAGCTAATCTAAATTTAATGTCTTTCACTTTAAAACCATTACCCCCTGTCTTACCGCAATAGACTGCACTAAAAAGTCTGCCTTCATCTTTCTTAGAAGCACCCTGTAAGTACTGAAAGGACACTGAGGTCTCCTTGGACACTTTTTTTCTCCAGTCAGGAGAAAGCCAACTCTCTCAGCCTGCCCTGTAAACATCTTTGTGGCTGTCTTGTGAACCCATTTCATGTCTTTCCTGTGCTGAGGATCCCAGAGCTGGACAGAGTTCTCCAAGTGGGGTCTCACCAGTGTGGAGGAGAGGAGCAGAACCTGCTGCCCATATTTCTTTGAATACAGCCCAGGATGCAGTTGGCTTTCTGGGCTGCAAGTGCCCATTATTGGTTCATGTCCAGCTTTTCATCCACTAGCAGCCCCAAGTCCTTCTAGCAGCGCTGTTCTCAATTCCTTCATCTCCCAGCCTCTGCTGATACCAGGGATTAGCTCCACCCAGGCACACAACCTTGCACTTGCCATTGTTGGATCTCATCAGATTCCCATGCACATGCTTCTCAGGTTTGTCCCTCTGGATGGCATCCCATTCCTCAGGCATGTCAACTGCACCGCACAGCTTGGTGTCACCTGCAGGGTTGCTGGGGGTGCACTCAGTCCCTCTGCCTCGTTGATGGAGACATGAAGCAGTCCTGGTCCCTCGACCCCAGAGGGCCACCACTCATCACTGATCTCTATTCAGATATTGAGCCATTGACCATTGCTCTCTAGATATGACCCTCTGAGCAATTCCTTATCCACTGAACAGTTCATCTATCACTGTTAGGGAAAAACATATTTGAGTGTCCTACTGTGTATTTACTGTCAACAGTGATTTGCTTCCACTTTTTGTATCTTTTGTATGTAACCAAAGCATTGGTGTGAGAGGAAATTGCATATAACTGTTGCTGCAGTGGAACTTGCTGTAGTGTGTAATGGAACTGTAAATAAGTGAACCCTGTGGAAGAAGCGCTGTGCAACCTCCCTCTTCTGTTGCTGTTTCCCATTGAAGTTCCTCCAGGAAACTGCTGTTGCATTTTTTAAATAGCTGCTGTAAAACACGTGATGATGATGCAAGATGCTTCAGCTGCTTTAAATACAAATCCTTCAGTGAAGTTGCCTATTATGTGTGTCAGTGTGGAATTAAGATAAATGTCTTTATCTGCCATGCCTTAGCAAATCCCTCAAAAGATGTGCTGCTGCCTTGTTAATCAATTGAGATTTGAGCAGGGATGGTTAATGTTCCGTAGTCACACAGTGTAAGGAGTTAACATCTTGAAAGTGAGTGATTAGTGTTTAATTCAGGGTATACAGAACTATGGGTAGACTTTAGAAATCATATAAACTTGGTGTACATTCCTAGAAATGTGTCAGAACTCAATGTTTAATTAAAGGACTTGGAGGGTGGTTTGTGTTATGTTTACTAGTTCTTCTTCATCTCAGCTTTGCTTCTCAGGAGACTTAAAACACTTTATTAAAACCTTTGTAATAGAAGGTCATATGCTGATCTTAAAGTCAAATACATGGTGCATAGGTCATTAACAGTATCTTAGATTGTCTTTTTGTGAATGTTTTACTATCAGGATATCATACATCCATTTTATTATACTTTTTTGAGCAAGGACATTGGTGAAACAACAGGTAACTGTTAAAATTAAACAAAGGAGATAACTCAATCAAGGTCAGCTCAATACCTATCATTAGTAACTAGGTAATTTAGCAAATGAATGTGGATTATTTCAGTTTTCCATGCATATTCTGATGAGGGCAGAACAGGGGTGAAAATCGGGGATTGAAAAAATAATTTCTGTGTTGTGTATATCAATTGACAACCTTTTTTAGTGATTTCCCTTACTGAAAGGGAGGACTTGGAATGCAAATAAGGCTTGCAGTCCTCTGATCCAGGAGGTTGTAGGTTATATTAAAATACTCCATCAAAGAATTAATATAGCTTTAAATACTGCATAATTACTCACCTGTGTCAGTTGGTGCCATACAAATACTTGATCTTTATTGAAGAAATGTATCCCCAAAATATATGTAGAAACTCTAGAGGAAGTGAATTTTTGCAGCTATAATTTATATTTGTCAATGTAGCATCTGCAAAGTCAAGACATTGAACCGTCATTAAAAATGCAAATGAATTCTTATCTTTTCCAAACACTTGATAGTGGATGAGCTGTGATAAGGCTGGCTCTTTGCTACACAGTGCATAAATCTGCAGGCTGTGTCAATATGAGATGGTTGTTGTAGGATCATTTAGGCTGATGCAAGTGGTAATGCAATTCCCGAAGCCTGGACCTCTATTAAGCTCTATATTCTCTCATCAGAACTGTCTAGGTCTTTCTCGTATAGCTAAATATAATTTCATTCACTGAAATTATTTCTGAGGTGGATGTTATGCCAAGGTCAGTTGATGTCTAATGAACAGAAGAAGCATCTCACATGATCCAGGATGCTGTGTAAGTAGTAAAGCATGAAAGAAAAATGGTTTATTAGATATTGAAATACAAGTGTTTTTTAAATAAAGTTGTTTCATTATAGGTTCACTGTAGATAACTGTATACATGCCCTTTAGAATTTTAGAAATAAAATGGAGACTTATGTGATTGCAATACCTGTTAAAGACATGCAAGATACAATAGCTCCTGGCGTAGTGCAGGATGGTCTCTCTCATGAGACCTTTCCTCTGTACAGGTTGGGGCCTAATAGTGCTACAGACACAACTTAAGCTGCATGTAGGAAAGTGTACCAGTCAGAGATTCTTTTTAACCTCTTCTGCTTAATGGTTATGTCATGTTTTTATTTCTCCACTGATTATGTGGCCATTTTGGTGACAGATATGACTTGTCAAACAGCCTTAGATCAGCTCATTCTGGACAAAATATGTAAATATAATTTCGCTGTATCTTGAATAACATATTGGTTTAGGTCTCATCTTTCACCTAGTATTGCTTTGACCAAACAATCTCTTTAAAAGAAATTATAGCCTAAGACTCCTCACATAGGTCCTTAGCTTCTGCTCGGACAGCTGCTTGCTATGGGTGTCTTGTATCTGAAGTGTACGTGAAGTGACCAGCTCACATTCCAGTTCCTCAGTGAGGAACACCTGTTCCTGGTTCTACCTTGACTCCCAATTTACATTTAAGGATGTGAGTCTGCACTGGACTTGGGGAGACTTGAAGTCTTAGATAAACACAGGTTTTAAGCAGTACTGTGATTTTGTCAAAATCAAACTGTTCATGTGATTGTGCTGTGATTTTTTTACTGTGTTTTTTTATTTTGATTAATGAAAATGTCCCCACCATGTGATGCTTTGAAGTTCTCCCTGGATATTCAGAGAGCTCTCTCAGCAATACTCTGGTCAGTCTTTTCATCAGAGAAATATTTTTTTTCTGTACAGGGTGTAGCAGTAAGAGGCAAACCACTGGCTGACCATAGTAATACATCTCTGTTAATTGATCTAAATCTCATTCTGCTCTTCAGGAAGGGTGGGGTAGGGGCAGGAAAAATATCCTTTCATCAATTTTCACCCTAGCTGAGAAACATTCCTCCTTGATTCCAGAGTGTCTGATCAGCTGGATATATGTGTTGCACAGACAGTATGCTCACTGACAGGCTTTTTGTTGAAAAATAGCCAGCATGGAGATCACTTAGTCCAGTGGCTCAGATCAGTCCCGGGTGTCACTTGTGTTCGCCCAAGCACAGCAGGTCTTGGTCCACCCAGGGAACTGATGACTGACATCCTGGAGGTGCACACAGGTAATCCCTGATACCCAGCCATGACTGATTGATAATTTCCTCTTTCATTCACAGTTATAATTTAAGCTTCATAGACACATATACCTTCCTTAAAATGTACATCCTACGTCAGGAAGGGAAGTAGATAGGACAGATACAGAAGAAAAACACTGAAAATGCACTGATATGTTCCAATCATTGCCACATCCATGGCAGACACTTCTCTCTGTCCAGGAGGATGAAGAAGGCACATGTTGCCATCAAATGAGCCTCATTCACCCTTCTGGAAATGTTTTCAGTTCCCTCCTTATAGGTTTTCTTCTTTGGTTTCCAGGTAACAACCTTGTCTGAGACAGGCTCAGATCTTCTTTCATATGAGGTCCTAGGACAAAATCTGCCATTTGGCTGCTATCAAAGACTGGTACCTGGCTGTTAAAAAGTTTGCTTTTATCCTTATCACAGCTGTGGATAACATAAGCTCTTAAGCTCACAGCTCATCCTTAAAGGTGGTGAGCCTGTGGAAACTTGTCTGTAAAAGGTTTCTAACTGTGGAACGTTTCACTGATATTCTAGGAAAGTGAATTGATCTTAAATAATACATTGCAATGGGTTAACACTGGAAACTGAAGATAGTTTCATAACAAACTCTTTAATCTTGGAATTTCCATGAACGCGTCTTTTTTTTTTTTCTTCATTATAGCTAGGGAGCTCTTTAGTGAGAAGTTCATAGAAGGGGAGAGAGATAAATAGTGTAGAATGTACTGCATATTTATTCTCTTTATCATGGCAATATGAAAGAAAGAGACTAATTTGGGATGGATTTTCCTTTTCTGTAGCTGTCTCCACACCAACTGATTTCTTTTTAAGGCAAGTCTTATGGTTAACAGACAGCTGGGAAAAAGTGATAGTGCCTGGATTCCTCTTAGACCTGACACTGGAGGATGCAGAGTCTTCAGAGGCTGCATGTGGCTGTACAGCTTACAGAATAGCCAAGAGCTGTGTTAAGTGCTGGAAGTCATACTGGTTTTCTAAAATAGGACATTTTGTGAATGTAAAGTGAGAAATGGGCTGCACTAAGGAATTTTTTTTAATGAAGATAGCATTCTGTCTCTTCTCTCATATGTGTTAATCATTTCAATAACTAAGCCACTATTATTGGCCGCTTCATGAATGATTAAAGTGCTGCTGTCTTTAAGCCTTTAAACTCATTGCTATTGGCATATTTGTTCAGGAAGAACAATATTCCCTCTGAGCTTTATATAAGACAAAACCGTTATTAATTGAACTTCATACATTGTGCAAGGCAGTCCAAGTTTAAGTAGATAAGAAAATCGTGCATGTATATTAGCAAAGAACCGTGAGGTGGTACCTGTTGTGAACATAACAGCAGCAAAAGAGGTACTCCATTCTCAACAGCTCTGCCCCCAGCCTGTATTGTTGTCGTAAGATGATTTAGTTTCTGAAAATGTCCCTTGAATTAGGGTCTGTCCTCATTTTTCTAATTTTTCTAAATAAAAATAGGAATTACTATCAGTAAGATTGCTAAGAAAATCCTAAAAAGAAATGAGATTCAGTGACAATCGTAATTAATACTATCAAGCATTCCTATATTGCACCCTGAAAAATCCATACGAATGATATTGAAAAAAAAGTTACAGGTGGTTATGGCATTACCCCCTGTGCCACCCATAAAATTCCATACCATGTCCATCAGTCACAATAATGACAGTACGTTGCTGCACTGATGAGAGTAGAGGTGTCTCATGAAAAATCAGAAAGCTTGGTTCCAGATTATTGTTGGATCCACCAGATGGGTTGGATGATGCAACTAAAGAAGTGATAAATAAAAACCTTGTCAGAGTCTGGTACTGTTATAAAAGTTCGTAGTTAAGTAGATTACATACTTGTGGAAGGTCAGCAGTACATAAAACACTGGAGCAATTACTATTCCTGTTAATACAGTGTGTGTCTGCAGAAAAGTGGTTAATTCATGACCCAAATGCTATTGAAACTAATAAACACAATGCCTTGGAAAGCTGCATGAGCAACTGTCATACAGAAATGATGCTTTAGACCTTGGAGAATGTCTTCAAATATTTTGATTGGGGCATATGCTCATCAGCTCCTACAGTTGGTACAGGATGATTGGTTTTGGTACTGTGACACTGATGCCGTATTATGTGCCAGTTATTCTGATGCCTGCTTGGTATCATGGAGCAGTTGAAATGGGAAGGGACCTCTCATGCAGAACCATCTAGGTCTGCTTGTCCATAACTGTGTCCAGGCAGCTCTTGAATGTCTCCAGGGATGGAGATGCTACAACCTCCTTGGGCAAGCTGTGCCACTACTTGGCCAGGACAGAAGTGTCTCCCGATGTTCACGCAGTAGTTTCTGCATTTCATCTCATGCCCATTGCTCTTGTTCTGTCCCTGGTCACCAGTTGCAAACAGTTTGTCTCCAGCTTTGCTCCCTCCCTTCAGGCATTTGTAGCCATTAATAAAATCCCCCCAAACCTTCTCTTCCCCAGGCTGTGCAGTCCCAGCTCTTACATCTGGTGACTTCCGTACTCCAGGGCTATTGATGCCCCTGGTTAGTTTGAAGTGCTATTTGAAAGGCAAACGATGCTTGAATTATATGGTAAAATACTGCAACTGGCATATCGTATCTTAGAAAACATTGTTTGTGGTTTCTTTAGAAATTATTGTAAACTGTCCTAACCAACATTTGAGTAGGAAAGGTGGTTCTGTATTCTTCCTGATGTCACTGAGAGATGACATTTGTTTGTAGCGTAACTTACTACATCTCCCACAGCCTGTCTGTTTCTCTTGTCATGTTTGTGACTAGTCAATATAATCTGATGAAGGATCATTTATTATTTTTATTACTGAACATTTGGGTCAGTGATATGAGGAAAGATGGTTCAGAATGGTGTATCCCAGTGGTTCTTGATTTTATTGGAACTTCTTCAATGTTAAATAATTAAGCAAACTTTGGGATTAAGGATTCTTTTTTATTTTGGACACGTCAGGTCAAAACTTCAGCTAAGTAGGTGGGTATATCCATTCAGCCTTAAGTGTAAGTTTCTTCATATAAAGGTTATTTTTGCTTATCTCCCCCTAGTCAAAAAGGCTGGTATCTTGAAAGAAAAAAGATAAATGTCTGAGTGCACCAGTTGAATTACTTGACTGTATCAATATTGATAAATAATACAGGATTTTCTGATACTGAGATAATTTTAATCAGTTAGATTTGTACCAGGTACTGAAGGTTTTTGTTTGGTTTCCATGCAGCTCAGTACCTGAACATTTCTCTTCTTCTCTCATGTTACCTGACATATTCATTACTAGCATACTTTTGCAGCTCTAGGCAGAATGTCTTAGTTTGATCTATGGCAGATTTTATATTCTGTTTATCATGGTTAGGTATTTTTTCAATTTTGTGTTTTGGCTTCTCATTTTTCTCCTTTTCTTCCCATACTACTTACAGAGGGACTCAAATACCACGGAGTGCTTATCTGCATCCATATCTAAAGGCAGCTGAGTTGTGATGAGTTATCCATGCAGAAGCAAAGCAGCAGGAAGCTGTGCGTGACAGAGTTAGGTTATAAATTGCAATTCGTTACTTGGCCGTCCTGCTACATCAGATAATTGATAATCTGATGCCTTTCCCATCCTGCACCTGTACCCTGGTGGCAAAGAAATTAGCTGCCAAATAGCTGCTATAAAACAAAACAAAACCAAAACAAACAAGGAAACCCCACCCAAAACAAAACTAACTCTGGAGGTGGCTACTCATTGAGAAGAATATTTTTCATTATTACCTTTCCACCTCCTACTTCATTTAATCACTCATGACAGTTGCCTTATGTCCTTCAGTTCTTATCATTTTACACATAATTTAAGTTCTGCACCTGAAATGGAATAGCCCCATCCAACAGCACAGCTGGGGCTGCCTGGGTAGAAAGCAGCTTAGAGGCCCTGGTTGTAGAGTAGATGTGAAGCAGCACGGACAGAATGAAAAGCGACGGACACAAACTGCAGCACAACCAATTCTGATCAGATATTGTGACTTCTTTTATTTTCACCACGAGAGCAGTCAGGTTTGGGAACAGGTGCACACTTTAGTTGGGGAATTTCGTCCTCATAAATATTGAAACCTCACACAACCACAACCCTGACAACGTGATCTAGCTGAACCTGCTCTGAGCAGAGAGCTGAGCTAGTCTTCAGAGGTCCTTTGTAACTGTAATTTCTCTATAGTATCATAATAAGCAAGGGTGAGCCCTGCAAATGTAACAGATGAAACATTAGGTACTTTCATTTCACTGTTGAATTTGGAATAACAAATGATGGGGTTTTTTTCTTTTGTTTATGTCATTTTCAATCTAAAAGAAAAAATCAAGTGAGATACATTTTTCAGAAAGTGCTTTTGAATTTTGTGACTTACGCTGTCTAATGAATTTACTCTGGACAACATTTTAACCTGTTTTTTAGGACAGACAGTGACTGACTCAGGTTTTAGATTTTCAGCTGAGGACTTCCGAGAGTCTGGAGTTGTAGAAAGGAAATATTCCACACATGTATTCTATATAAACAAGTTCCATTTCATTGGACTGTCTTAAAAAGTAAGTTAGACAGGACTGTTTTCAGGGTCTCAAAAATTTTTATCCAAGCAAAAGCTTAGGTGAATAGAGCCACAGCAATAAGCATCTATTTTTATGAATATTAGGGGTGTTAACTCATAAGAGAGACTGTAGGACTGTGGATGTAGGTTTCTCTTGCACCATGATTTATTATATATTTCTGATGGAAGGAAATACAATTCAAGCCTGTTTTTCAGGGGGCATTGAATTGTAGAGAGAAAGAGAAGAGAGTGCTATGACTCTGATATTTCATTGGGAATTTTTGCCTTTTGGATTCTGCCAGAAGAGCAGGACCCAACATCTGTGCAGTATTGATAAATGAATTGTATTCCTCCAAGGTAACAGGGCAACTGTATTGCTTATACATTCTTACAGATACCTAAAAGCTTCTATGCATACATATAAAAAACCAGAGATGTAGAACACATATTCTCATGAGTAAAGAAATGGAATGCAGCGAAAATCTTCCCTGCAGGACTCATACACTTTTAGGCTTAGGATTTAACAGATAACATCCTAAATATTCTCTGAGATATTTTATTTCTGTCTAACCCAAATATGATCTTTTCTCAGGAAGTAGAATTACCCCGAAGGCAAGAAGAGAAAGGGGAAAAACATCCACTACTCCATTTATGTCTCCTGTGTGTCAAATAGGGAGGCACAAACTTAATCTGTAGGGATAGCCCCATTTACTGGAATATTTGTCACCCTTTCATGTCCTGTTGTTTGGACATTGCTGAACAGTGTCACGTTGTGGCATTCATTTCTGCAGTTTCATTGTTTGCTTGTTTTTTCATCTGCAGCAAATACGTTGTATGTTTACTTCAGCCAAAAGCAACCAAGAGATGGCAGCACTGCTTTTAGTATTCTGTGTGCACAATTTGCACTAAGTGGATCTGTCAGTAATACTTCTGAAATTTTCATACCTGGCACATGCTTTCACCAGTCAGTGAATAGTTCTTTTTTTACAGAAGACCTGTTAAAATTAGTGGCCTTACTGCTAATGGAAGTTGTCTTTTCCTATTGCAAATTTGCATAATGCTGTCTCATCTCTTTGGCAGGAAAAGCCTAACAGACACAGAAACTCGATTTAAATGCCACAGGGCAGCTTTGGTCAGTGTGACTGAGCAATCTTGCTTCATCATTTATTTTTTTGCCTTGCAATAATTTCAGTTCCATTTTTCCTCCAGAAAACATTTTTTTTCATAAGTTGTTTTGGAATATAGAATACTGAACTAACGACCCATGTTTAGAGGTTTCTTTTTACCAGTGTGCTTTAAATACCTTCTACTCTTCTGAAGTGCAAATTAATCACTTCAGTTTAATCGAAAGAAAGCCCCAAGGGGACATAGCCATCAAAGAATTATTAACATTGTCAGGAGATTGTTAGCATTTCAGTAATTGTCCATAGGCTGTATAGAGTCACTTTGTTTCTTGCACTGTAATGGTCATGTTTTATCACTGGGTATAGACAAAGAATCAAGAATTTTAATGAACTAGTTTTCTTTTCATGCTGTATTTTTGAAGATTTTTTAGCAGCTAGACATCTGCAAAAGATGACACAGTAAAAATGTGGTGATGGAAACCACAAATTAAATTGAATATTAAGTGAAATAGGTTGTGATACAGTGTGAGGTTTGATACACTGCATATAAATGTGAGCATTTTTCATTTTATATTTAAAAAAGCCAATAACATGTATATGGCTGCAATGTCAAAATGATTTGATCATATTGAAAAGCAAGAAAATTTAGCTTGACCCTCCTAGAATCAACATCTGTTTCTAGCAAACTGACTTTCAGATCACCTCTTACTGTGACTTGGCAAGAAAACTCAGCAAATGATGTCCTGCTTGATTTTTGAGTTTTGGGGGTTGTGATTAGCATTTTAAAACCTTCAGTCTTGCCAAGAAAGACTACATAACACATAGACTACATGTTCCAGCAAAAACATGTGATATGATTCTGGGTGATACAGAATTGCTTATCTATGTGTGCCTAAACATTCAGAAAAAATGGCGAAAGCTGGTGGTTCTGAACTTTGGTTTGCGAAGTTTTGCACTATTTGACAGAATAGCTTGCCATGTTTCTGCTAGGAAATCAGTGTTGTCATGAGAAAATGGGCCTATTTCTGGCATTACTGATCTTCTGTTACTCACCCGGGTTGGTCTGAATGCGGTGCTGCTGAATGGAATAGAGCATCATTATTTTAAAGTAAGCACTTGGGTTTCTTCTTACACAGAAAGTATATAACCCAAACGATTATCCATAATCAGAATTGGAGTCATGTTATTTCAGCATTTCCCTTCACATCTGCTCTGGAAGTGGCCATCACCAGGCAGCTTCAACCATCAAGTTTGCCAAACTGCATGTGGATTATTTAAAATGATCGATGTAAGCCGTTTCTTTGGATGCAGACATGGCCATGCCAGGATGTAGGACAGCTAGGAGACATGGTGCTGGTGTGATGGTGCAGGGACAGGTGGTGGGAATCCAGTGGAACACTCTGGGGATCTTGCCCAAGTTGCAGGGGCACATGCAGAGGCTGCTGCCACTCAGACAGAGACTGTGCATGCTCTGTGTGAAATCTGGGTTTGTCTGGGACTGTTACCCAAGGCAAAGCATCTAAATTAGTGAGTTTTGGGTTGATTTTTAAGTAACTGTTTGCCAGTGTTTGTGCCTTGCAGCATTACTGATAACTTCTGTTGACACAACCTGCGAGGAGGAGCCTAGTGCCCATGAGCTGCTTGTGGCAGGCTTGGCTTTGTGCTGATGGCAGCAAAAAGGGCCATGGTTTGGGGCTGGTATTTCTATGGGTATGTTTAGAGGCCAGTGGAGTAAATGACAGGGATGGCATTAGGGCAGCCAACTGAAATGAGCAACTCTGGTTTCTGTATTGGCCACCCCCTGTGTTTTCTTCCTTCAAAAAAGGCCACAGTTTTCAAAAAATAATTGTTTGCAGTTGGACTGGAGAGATGCTATCTTCTCCTTCCCTTTGCTCTTGAAGTCTCCCTTTCCTCTTCTGTGACTGGGAGGGTCCTGTCATTAATGAAGTAGAAGCCTTGGGAGAATTCTAACCTTTTGAAGGACTTCACAGTCCAGCAGGCTGACAAGTGAAGACAAGTGGGAGAGCACTGGAAGGTGTTTGTCTGAGCAGTGGTTAACAGGCCTGTCTCGGGCTGCACCAGGGACAGACATTTGTTCTGTCGGTGGCTCTGTTTGAAATGTATCCAGGCCATACAGTAAAAGAGCTGTGTGATAGTAATACTGGATTTTAAATTCCCCATGAAGCCTAAAAGCCTTCAGAATTTCACTAACTTGGAAGTGGCATCTCAGTTTCTTCATAGCCTTCAGAGTTCAAAGGATACCACTATGCATAATATGAACGTTGATATAATCCCAATCAGAGAAAATTATAATAATAGTTGAAACCTCAGTCATTATTGGAATTCATTAAGTATTCATAATAGGTTCATCCACTATTGCTAACTAAGCAGAAGATGCAGCCACTTTTAATAAATAAGGTATTTGAGCAACTTTATTGGCAAGTGACTTGAAAAAAAACCCAAAAGCATAAAATTGATCAAATCAAGATTGGTGAAAGGTGCACCAAAACACTTTGTTGATGGTGAGAAAATAACTAGTGAAACAAAATCCTGAGTAGTCTTTAATGGGACTTGAAGTATGTCCAGCAAACCAATAAAGTTCTTCATAACAGAGATATGCAGTCATGCAGTAAAAGAATTTAAATAGCATTGCAAAAAGTATTCCAAGTGTAACAGCAAAAGTTAACTCAAGAATTTAACTCAGATTTGGATTAACAAGAAAGCATTCTTTTAACAGAAAATCTGCAAACTTACTTGAAGATGAAGAAAAAGGAATTCTAATAATGAAATTCACACAATGTATTCTACTGTGTAAAGTTTTTAGACTTTCAGGCTTTTTAGGTAGTAAGATTCAGTTCTAATATTTATACTTCTTCCCTCCAGAAAATTATAAGCCCCTACAAAATTATATTTGAGCAAAATATCTGCCTTTTTAATTTTCCTCTGTCTGATCCATAGTGATGAAGGAATATCAAATACAGCATATGAAAGCAAATACTCAAACAGAGAACTGTAAAGTGAAAACTCTACAGCCATGAAAACCAAGTGCTTTGTTTTTCCCTAAGTATTCTGAAAAGTAGTTTGCAAATAAATTACAAAAGATTAGTACAGTTGCAAAAAAAAGCCCACTACCTTTCTACATGTAAACAACAAGCTGAGCATAGAAGAAAATACTGGATATAATGACAGTCTAACAGTCTTGAGCAGTTGGAAACACACTGTAGAGAACCTCCATATGGGGCATGCTTCCAGAGAAGGAAGCAGAATAGGTTCAATCGGTTTTGCTTAAAAAAGTGTTTGAGACAGCAAAATCTGTCATGAGTGTGTTTAGGGAAATGTCATGTACAAGAGAGTGGGTCTTACTTTAGTTGCAGGATTACAATGGGCTGGGTCACCAGCAATGGCTGCAGCACTGACTGAAAAAGCATTGTCTCTCAAATTCTAATAGTGCCTGAAGGTATTTTATCTGACATCAGACAACTTCTTGCAAAGGACACCTATGCAGGGGAGACAGAATGAAGGAGAGTTGAGAAACCTCATCACCATCCTGCTGTGTGAGCTTCCCAAATAGGATACAATTGAATTTTGGATGCCGAGTGCTCACAGTTTGCTGGCAGGCTGCAGTTACATCAAGCAGTAGACTTCAGGCAAGGTAAAATAACTTAAAGGATTAAGCACTGACAGCTCTGTGTTTGATATGTATTTACTGGCATATATTTAAATGTGACTTTTGGTATGGGTGGGAATATAGTAGGGTAGGAGTTGAGAAAAGAATCTTAGAAGGGATTAAGAGCAGCTATTACAA
The DNA here is from genome assembly GCA_013399225.1 of Rhipidura dahli. Taxonomy (NCBI): domain Eukaryota; kingdom Metazoa; phylum Chordata; class Aves; order Passeriformes; family Rhipiduridae; genus Rhipidura; species Rhipidura dahli. The sequence continues at coordinate 447,527 of VXAC01005196.1, read as the reverse complement.
AAGAAGAGCTAAATAGTGCACTGTTTAGTTGCCTTGCCTTGCATTAAGAGAAAAGTCCAGATCTTTGACTTGCAGATGGCCTTTCAAAATTTGTCCAGTTTTGTACACAGAAATCAAATTTAGGTGCATTTCACAATCAAAACTAAGACCCAAGGGCAGACTTCAACAAGCCCTGCTGTTTTAAATGGAAACTAAAACCCTTTCTAAGAAGTATGCCTTCGTCTAGGCAAGCATAATAAAACTTCAGCAAAATCGGTAAGGCAGCCCTTTCATGTACAAGTAAAATAAATTGAATTCTAAATTAATGACTCTTTCTCAGTGGTCTGAATCATAGCATGATGTTAATGCACAAGAAAAGCTGCTATTTTCAAATACTGGGCCACACAACAAATCCATGCTGTTTGGCTTCCGTTGTAAAAAGCATATTTACCCAGATTATGTGGGCTGCATGCAAAATAGCTTTGCTGTGGGGAACAAAGATCCTCCTTCAGGCTTTTGTATGTCAGTAACTATAACGCTGGGGTTGTAGTTGTCTAAATGGCTACGTTAGTAATTTTTTATTTAGATTCTCTGGTTTTCTGTAGCTGGCTTAGCAGATGACCTCAGATTTGAATTCCCTGGAGCAGGGACCACACATTTATATGAGCATGAACAGTGAGGGTTTGATCTTGGCTGGAGCTGCAGGCTATGACTGCGATGTAAATGTCAAGTCATAATAGAGTAAGCTCAGGCAATTTCTCTCAGAAATAAAACTTGCTGCTTTCAAATGTCACTAGGCTAAAGAAATTTCAGCATAAACTAATGCTGAAGTCAGTGGGAAATACATTTATCCACAATGTAGCTTCAATATAAGTTATTTAATTGTAAGACATATTAAAATTTTATTAATCCAGTTATGCTGCATTGTTCACTCTAGCAGAACTATGCCATTTGAGAGGAAAAAGCTTATTGGATGCTTTTGGAATTGCCACACTTCCTTCTGTCTCTCAGGCACTCCTTGCAATTTTTGGCCAGACAGTCTAAAAATAAATAATTATAATTTCAAAATATATATAGTAACACCTCTAAACATAATCTTATGTGTTAAAACAGCCATAATGCAAACTCTTTTTAGGGAAGTCAAGTTCTCAAGTGTCCGTACCATCAGTGTGATTTCTGGTTCATCTTTTGTCACGGCATGTCCAGAAAAATGTATGTCACCTTGATGAGGAAGAGTCATAAGTTGGAATGATTTCATCCATTTTTTAAATTTTTATGGCTACTTACCTAGAATCTCTAATAGGATTTATTTGCAAAGCATAAATCCTAGTAGTCCAGTCTCAGTGAATGGAAAAGAACTCTGTATGTATGCATGTATGTATGATCTTGGACTTTTCTTACAGGCAGCCTTTTATTCCTAGTGTATATCTTTTGTTTTTAGGCACTTTAATTTGTTGGTGTAGTTGGGAGAAGTCACCATCCTCTCCCTTGCAGCTGTAGGGCTTTGCAGAACATATTAAGAATTCAAATATGGATTATACCAGGACTGTGAAGAGAATATTTTATGTGATGTGAGGTACAGAAGTAAATATTGGAGTTGATACATGTGAATTTTTTTCATTTCTGAAATACATATGCAGTCACTCTCCTCAGTGGTGTCACAGAAATGGTTAGTTTGAATTTCATGGCAGATAATTACATGAGAATTAGATAATGCTAATTTGGATTCACAGATACAAAGTCCATTTATCTTAAGTTAAATAGCTGCCATGATTGAAGGGAAATAACTGTGAGAAGAATATGGTAGGTTCCAAAGTTTTACAGAATACAAAGATGTGCTGTGATTTGCTTATTTTTAGGCAGATTGTCGCACATTTGGAAAGTTTTGATATTGACTCCTGTAAAAAAAAAAAGGTTGAGGCATCTTGTATTGAGCTGATGCACGCTGGATTTGGGGAATGATGTCTTACACCATGAAAGATGTCTTGAAACTGTTTTTTCATGATAATAAAGTAGGTAAAGTTGGCTGGGTGCACACTGTTTTGGATTGCCCAGCAGCAGTCCTTCAATAGGCATTGTTGTTGACTGCAGCTGTAAGCTGTGACCTTTGCAGTGCCAAGCTGGATCCCAAGGCAGGACTCAGTGGGTGTGTCCAGCACCTGGGTTCGTTCCATACACCTTTGTGAGGAATGGGAAGAGCTAACAGCAGGAAGCACATCTCCACTAAATTAAGGCTTTTATTTAGATCTGTCTACTTCTTCCTGGCTTACAAAAGTCTTTGTAAATACCTTTGAATTAAATCTCTGCAATGTCTTACATCTGCTGTAACTCAGCTGTGAAGCCTTAGCAAAGAGTAAAATTCATTGAATGTAGGTTCTTGGTGTTTTATGGAGCAGTATTTGCTTGGCATATTTTTCACTGTAGAATCAGGATAGGCCTTGAGAACACACAGTTACACACTCACATGCACATGTATTGCTAAGATGGAGCAGTCAGCATCAAGTTACATATTTATCAGTTATATAACATAAAAGAGATGCTTATGTCTGTATAACCATCACATATAAATCATCTCCTTACTTTAAGAAAAAAAAAATGTAGACAACTGTAAGAAATTCATCAATAACCAACTAATTCTGAAGAAAAATACTACATTACTTTTTAACCTGAAATTCCTAGGCTATTTTTTCTCCTCACTTGTCTTTCAAGTTGACATAGCAGCTGCCATGGGTTTTCCTGCATTCATTCATCTTCCAGTTTCAGTGAGGGGTGCAGGAAATGCTGACCTGCATAAGGTTGTGTTGGTACAACAAGTTATGCTTGGTGTTTTGGTGTTAACAGGAAGGTTCTGAGGGGAGAGCCTGGAAGGCTCCAACGTAGAAATTAAGAGTCTTATAGGAGAAACTGATAAGCTGCAGATTTATTTGTAACATGGTATGTCCATAAAGAGATGCAAGGCATGTGTAGGGCAGACAGAAGATATTACCCATCCAGGGAAAGAGCTGGTCAGAGATATGAGGTCTTAGGTGAATGTGAAGGCCTCTGCACATTTTCCCAAAGTTTTGAAGCTGGCTGCTTGTAACCATTCTTTCCTCAGGGAGATTCCTACATCCCTCTGACCGAAGGAAATGTCTTGCTGGTTCAGGTAGGTGTTAGTCTTGCTACACAGTTTCCATTCTGCTGCTGCTCTGAAAAGAGGATAGAAACCAGAAAAGCAAGCAAACCTTGCTTAGATTTAGTCTCTCAAAAGGCAATTTCTTGAATCCCTGTATTGATGCCTTGAAGTTGCTACCTGGAAACAGAGGCTAGACAAGATTAAGAGAATAAAAGCAGGTATTTATTTGAAGGGCCTTCAGAGGTACACATTGGACAGTCAAAGGTACACACTTGGACAGTCAAAAGCTTCCAGGGGGCTCTACCCAAGATGGACCCTGGGTCATAGGTTTTTCACACTTTTCTAAGTTTGGTCCATTTGCAGATCAGGGTTAATTCTCCAATTATAATTTCAGGTAGTGATGTGATTGCCCCAAGTTTGCTCCCCCTGACAGAGGGTTCATTACAGATTAATTTACATCTTTCAGGGCCTGGGACAACAAGGTGTCCTTGAAGTGCAAACCTAGAGAGGTTTGTTATGTCTGACCAGCATGAGAGAACAGCAGCTAACAGGCTGTGTGACATTTCAGAGTTACACACTAAGCAGTACAGGATCTGAAAAATACAAAAGTTAAAACCTATGGCATCAGTATTGCTTTAGGTGACAAATTGTCTGGTGGTAATTTCCAGTTTTAATTTGACATAATTGAACTGGAGGAGTGGGGCTCAGGGAAGCATTGCTGATCTGTTCACTATGGAAATAAAATGGGCTAGTCCCAGAGGAGATTAGATAATCCATAATCCAATTTACCTTTCCTAAAGAAAGTTCATCATTGACTGTTGAAAGGACAGTGTCCTTAACTGAGGACACTGACTTTAAATCTTATAACTGGCTAGATGTGGGTGCTACCTGAAAGACTAATCAGTCTAAGAGTTAGTAACTTGGTAAAATAATGAAAAATAATCATAAAAATCAAAAGGAATTTAGGAAAAATGAAGATAGAGGAAACACTGTGTTTGCATAGAAGTGCTCTAAAATCAGTGAAAAAACTGTAAGAAGCAAATAAGTAAGTGGACTTCAGAAAATCAGTTACAATGTGTCTGCAATAAAACTATTATAATATTCTACAAGTTTTAATATCCAGAAATTGTTACAGAGTGAAAAAATATGTACTCTCTTGCCTGTAACTCATACACAAACTGAAAGAAACATTTTAAAGTAATTCTTTTAACAGGGTGGGAGATCCTACTGACTGTAGTAGTTGCTGTTACAACTAATACAACAGGTCAATATGAGTGAAGTAATTATTAACCATAATCAATTTAGTAGTAGTAGTAGTAAAGTTGCTTACTAGACAGTCTGATACTGTTACAACTACTCATCACTTCCTCAGAGTATTGCATTCCAGTGTCTCAAATATATTTGTAAACTGAGCAACAAACCCTCCCTCTCTTTTTATTCAGTCATGGGTGAAAATATCCTGCATGGACTTTCTATTCAAATATTTTTTTCTATTTTAGCAAATATATCACAGTTTACAATAGTTGCAGTTGGGATCAATCGCAGATGATCAGTAGTAATCATGGTTAGTGATATACTCAGTTCCCAAAGTGAAATGTGCTGTGTCAAAAATTAGACAAGTATTCTTATTTCAGTAAACAACTGGAGTGCATTTACCCCTCACCAGCTTCCCTCAAGATTAATCCATTTCATCCTTACCCTACTTAAAAATTGTTCTGGAATTTTAACAGTGATCAGCTGTAAGCAAGTTCCTGGGTTTTCCATTGGCTTTTACGTATCAAAGTCTGATTAAGTCTTAAGCCTTGATTTGCTGATTAGCATTAGTACCTCTTCCAAGTCAATTAGCATGGAAATTCAATCATTCCTAATCTTTATTTACTTTAAAAAATTTTCTGTCCAGTCTAAAAAAGCTGATGGAAGACTTGGGACCTTTTCCCAAATTATTTTCCTTAGAATTTTACTGTTTAAATCTAGTTATAAGGGTTGAAATGCCAAATAATGTGAAGATCATCTGAGATCTCCTGTGTCCTTCTGTTCTGATCTGAAAGCTCTGTCAGTGAAGTCACCTAGTCCACAACTGAAGTTCTGTTGGCAATTTTAACACTCTCTGACTGGTAGCACTACCAGAAACATGACAGGTTCCTTGAAGAAAAATATTGGTTGTGGTAATGTAGGATTTGAAGAAGGGGCCTGTGTGCCATGTCCAATGGCTGTCCTGATAAATTCCCTCTCCTCTCGAAGCACACCTTGCTGGAATGCGGAAAACCAGACATTGTAGGATCTGAATGATTTAGAGGATGAACTTTAGGTCAAAGATTGACACAAAAGCTGATGTTCTTATGTCTCCCATGGGAGTCTTCTCATCTCTTACACGCCTTAATAAATGATTGCATAGTCGCTCACTTTGGATATGATTCCTGAACTACAACTGCTTTCCATTCATACTTTCCATTCATACTCAGTACATTTTACTTAGGCAGGTACATCATTTAGTACATAATAGTGAGATATCCCAGGATTTTCTTCTTACACCCAGCACTCTTCAAGCTTAGCCATACAGTTAGCAGGGTTGTTAAGCCACAGAATATAATGTTTATCAGAGTAATTACTTTAAAAAACTGTAGAACCTCAATACTTTTTCTTCTCTCCCTCTGCAATTGTGAACATGCATTTCAAACTGATGCCACCTTGTTTGGGGCTTAAACATGATCTGAATTTCACTGGCTGTCTGACCCTTGTGACCTCATATTTCATACATGTACTCGCAATAGTTATTCTCCAGGCCACACTTCTTGTGGCTTTTTTGCATTCTCAGCTTGTGGGGTTTTTTGTTACTTTTATTTCCCAGGCTGCAGCTCATGTTGATACTGTGATGACAATGTCAGGCTAGTTACGTGTGAGACTAGGAAATGGTTTAAAAAAGGAGAGGGGAAAAACAATTGCACCACTACAAAAAAGCTTTTTGCTGTAAGGTCTGCCAGCTCTACTTGGCTGCAATGTGTGTCACTTTTTCTGAGGCAAGCACTGATGTGTCTCAGGAAAAATCATAAAGGAAAGAATTACTGTTTCTTTATTCCCTTCTATGAAAAATAGTGTGTTTACAACTGGAATACGAATCTCCATCTCATAGAGTATAATCATGGTTGAGACTGAGTGCTGCATATTCATGACCATGCCTGTAGATGTCCCTTGTGTTAGTGGGAAAGGCACAGCATGGCAAGAAGTACAAAACCTGTGCTGCCGAATGCTTGTCTGGTTGGAGATTAGTTTGCTTTTCTAAAGAAAACTGTTGCACTGGGTTTAAGGTACAGTTATCACCTATTCTTATTCTTTGAATAAGCCAAGAAATTAGAAACTCTGATCTGCTGTGTCTGAAAGCTGTCCCTTTAAAGCCAAAGAGGATGTGCTCTCAGATCTGATGTTGTATTTCTTAAGTCCAAGGAACAGCAGTTGATGGCTGAGCAAATGCTTAAAGGATTTTGGGAAGAATAGTGACTTTCCAGGAGAAGAAGATACAAGAATGCTAGGCCACTGTGCTATTAGAAGGGACAGAAACAAAAACCTTGCTTTTAAATACCAATCAAGCTTTCTATCTGTGTTCTTTTTTTTCTGTGAGAAATAATAGCTATAAATATTTTTTAAAACCTTCTTATATTGTAGTGTTGTAAGATGGCAATTTATTTAGGGATATGGCTCAAATCGTTACTTGTGTATTAGTGCAAGCCAGTTTCAACAATTCTGCTCTGTGGTCCTACAAATACAGCTATCTAACACACAGAAACTATTGCATGGAAAAAAAAAAAAAGACTGCATTCTCTATTCAATATAGCACCTTATTTTTAATTCTAAATATTTTCTTATTTATTGGATAGGAAGGTGCATTTTTCACATGTTGAAAATTATGTAGGTCCTGTCTTCTATGTACTTTACCATACTGGGTGATTCCCTTACATTACTCTGTGTTGTAAATTGGTGAGAAGCAGGATGGTGCAATTAAATTTCATTAAAATTAAAATCTCTACATGTAAAGAAAAGTAATAAAGTGACTATATTGGTGTTTTGGTCTTAATCCTCAAAAGATTTGGTACAACAGTTCTTAATTAATTATAAATGTAGAGATAAGATTGGGTCTAAGACTTGCAGGATGGGGAAGGAGGCAAGGAAGTTTGTTGAAAGTGAACTCTCAAGTTCAGCTAAAGGATAGAGGGCAATATGCTTATGGGTATTTTTGCTCTTTATATCAAAGGTCCAGTGTTTTTCATCTAGCACTTACATACAAAGAGACAAAAACTGGATCATTTGAGGTGAGGTTGTTGTTTGCAGTTAGCTAAAGTACATGTGAGTGACTTTTCTCATTACCAATGGAAACAAAAAAAATAAAAATAAAAAAAAATCCCATGCCAAATCCTTTGGAAGTTATCAGTTCAAATGCATTTTTTTTCTTCTCTCTTTAAAAACAAAATCAGCTTTAACCAGAGCAAAGTCTTAGTTATAAGTTCATTTTAATACTTACTAGGTAAGCACAAGTTTGTAATATTAACTTTCCTATCTGGTTACCTATAAAACAAATATATGGCAACTTTTAATTTTTATAGCAAACACAGACGTGACAGCAGCAGTAGTAATTGCTTTAAGGTTTATATTACTTCACTTTGGGGTAATATTATGAAGCATCCTTTTGGCAGAAATAAAATAACTGAGCATCAGGTGAATGCCTAGTATAAAGCATTAAATAGGAATTAGATATTCATTATCTACACTCAACCATCTGTAATCACAAAGGCATTCAACAGGAGATTTGAAATTCAAAGCACTTTTTAACACCATTTCAAGTGCAGGACCTTTGGATATTTGTGTGCTGAAGACTAAAATCATACTGTGTCATGTTCATGCATTTATGTTTCAGAAAGAAAAAAGTTATTTAGTCTAGATTGCCAAAGCCTCTACAGATTTAAATCTAAGAGGCATTGCTATCACACTAGAAAATCAGGTAAAAGAGGTAAAGGATCCACCTGTAAAGGAATTTTAGATAGAAAGGGAATGCATTATTCAAAATATACATAATGATACCAAAATACTGTTTTGGAATAATCAAATCAAATGCACTGACTCTTCCCAGAGTTTCCTTTAACAAAATTGGATGACCAGTCTTCTGATGTCTGAATACTACTTTCACACAGAACCTTAAAAACTGTAAGCAGCAGTTGCAAGAACTGTCACACTGATAGGGCACACAAATACGGTTCCCAATTGTATAGTGGTCATAAAGTTAAATGTAATGTTTAATAACTTGTAGGATAAAGCAAAATAAAAGTTTTGTTCTTGCTTTTTCTGTTTTGCTTCTTGAAATACTTTTAAGGGATGATCTGTTTATTTGGTTCTGCCTAGCCATCATGGACATACCTGTCTTCTTTTCCTCTGTTGAAAATTTGTGCACATATCCCTTCTGACATCTCTTATCTCAGGGTCAAATTCTATAGCTTTGATAAAATCTTTGGGGATGACTAGAATTTTAGCTCTGTAGAAGTGGAGTTTCAGCTTCAAGATTTATCATGAAATGCTTGAAGGATATTAAAACGGATTTGTTGTAAGTCTCCGTGTCCAGAAAAAAATACTTTTAATTCAAACTGAGGTTGAGTTGTTGTCATGAGGTCTGTAGCCAAATATTTTTAAGGTCAACATAGTAATAATCATAACCTATCTTTTGGATAATCCTGGAAAGATACATAGTTTTCAGTGTGGTTACATTTGATTGGAGCTCATGTTTATGTTGTTACCTTCAATTTCATGTGTGTAAGGCTCTGTGAGCTCATCTCAGGCATTTGTGGTTTGGACAAGTAGATGCACAGAGCAGTGAAGTTACTCCTCTCTCAGACATTTGCTGGGTGTCCTTTGTTACGCCTGGAGTTTTTCTCAAGTGCACTGTGCACCAAGGAGTTTAAATGCTGGCTACTGTGGACATAACTTGTCTTTAATTTACTGTTTCTGTGAGCTGAACCACATGAGGTTCAGAGCTTGTCAGTGTGATGTGAAACAGCCAGCACACTGAATATGGCACCACCTGAATCCAGAGCATATTAGAGCACAGCTGTACACATCTAGTCACATCTTCTGTCCATCACTGCAAGCTTCAGGAGGTCAGCTCTGTCCACCTAAGGCATGCTGGCCTAAACCTTTTCCTGTATATGAAAAACTGTACCAGATATCTTCCACTCACGTCCAAAAGGCCACCAGAAAAGGTGTTCAATGCTCTAGGTAGAAAATGTATGACAACCAAGTTCAATGCATTTCTCCAACCACCTAGGAAAATTTTCTAATGACAAGAAATATAAATTATTTTGGCTGAGATTTATTTTATACTTCCTGTGATGGCTGTTCTACTGTACACAGAACTGAAGATTCATTAGAGTGGAAGGAGGTCAAGGAACATTATCATGACAGCTGGGGAGGTACCTGGATTCCATCTGTGCTTCTAGGACTGTTTCTGTACTGTGGTTTCAAGGACTGAGATACCAGCCTTTAAAATGTAAAGCTTTCATTTTTATTTTTTCCCTTTATCACCAACACCACATTTGCTAAGAGTGAATTTTTTTTTGAGGTAAACAAATGCAGTAACATAAATGGAAAGATGTCTTGTAGTTTCTGCGCTTGTTGGTGTTAAAAAAAAAGCAGTGGGTCTTTTGTTATGGGAAGGTGAGAATACGGTTTGTGTAACTGAAATTGTGGAGGCTGTTCAGTAAGAATGGCACAGGGAGGTGAAGGTTTCTTGCCTCTATCCAGGGTGCCTTCAAGTAAAGGGAACTTTCTTGACTCAGGTTGGTGCCTTTTACAGAAATTGAAGTAGTATTACTGTGAAAAACAGTAATTCTAAAACAGTTGCTAGGATTTTAACAGCTTTATATCTATCAAATTTGGTGAGTTTTTATTAAAGTATCAAGCTTTCTGTTCAAAATGTTTTGTTTTGGTTTGGTTTTTTTTTTTTTTTTTAATCAGCACCCATGGAGTCGTGGATTTGGTCTTTCTTACACATCACTGCTGCTGTACTGGTGGCAACACACAAATGTCATACTCGAGTACTTCTCTTTTGAGAATATCCCAGTGGCATTGTGAACCTTAGGGAAAAAAAAAAAGAGAGGGAACTGTAACTTAGACAACCACATCTTTTTTTGCACAGGACAAGAAGAGCTGTTCCCATTACCTGCAAGTATACCTTGCTTTGTGGGGGTTGTAAGAATGAATTAACTAAAAAATTATTTTAGTTGTTTAATAGAGCAGAAGGCTGATGAGAAGGAATTGTAATTTTCTTCTCTCATCAGCTTTTTCTACGTTGAGAAGAGATATAACCACAAAGTCAGTAGTAGCTCTCACAGAAAGAACATGAAAGGGAAGAATGCTCGTGTGATAGAACACTAATCTCTATCATGAGCAAAGAAAAACAAAGTTTGTAAAATATTAAGCCTTAGCATTTGAGCCAGATGTCATAAGATTAATTATCCTTATGAATCCTGTTTCTAAGGTTTTATAAGCAAAGTGTACAGTTTCTGTAACAGTGTACAGTTAACAGTTCTAGTTCAGTGCATACAGTCCAGCGGTTGTACAGGGTTAGCCTGATCCTGCAGAAGACAATCACACATTCCAAATAAAAGACCACATGCCTTGAAGTAGATCACTTGGAGATAAACAGTATTAAAATGGAAGCACATCTGCCAAGTATCAGCTGTCAAAGCCCTGCAGCTATCTGAAACCAATCAAGTGTTAGAATAATCCCTTGTGGTGCACTTCATCTTTATGTCTTTGTAATCATCCAGCCAATTTCATGAGCTACATAGAAAAGCATACGTATGTGTTTGTGATTATAATAATGCTTTAAGTGAAATCAGAAATAAAGAATAAACACTTAATCTGCAGCTATGAATTTCAGCACCTCATGTGATCATTATTTCCTGATTTCCCATCCATTCATGATTGCCTGTGGCAGTTGAAAATATTTATTCATTCTGTATCTTGCTGAGAATTAAGAAGAAAACTAGATGTAAATAGTCTGAACTTCTTATGCAAGTACATACAAGACCTAAATGATTTCAACATATGCATTGTTGCACTTTTGTCCTTGGAAAATGTTTGTGTGAGACTCTTTGCAGAGGAACGGGACAAGCTGATTGCTAAGGTCCCAGGTCAACTTTCAGCTCACCTAGTTGTCTGGTCAGAGGATATCTGCTGTGTTTGTGAGGGGGCTGCAGGAGTTAGCTGTGCATTCTGTCACTGCTGCTGAATGGAACGGAGAGCATCCTCTGACAGTCACAGAGCAGGGTGGTAATGGGAGCTGGAAGGCTGTCAGAACTGGGAGACAGCCTATGTGACATAAGAAAGGTCACTTTGTGGCACCTATCTTTCTTCTACCTCTTGCCTCCTCCTTCACCCATCGTCATATTGTTTGGATACTTTATAGAGCAGAAACTGGCTTTTCATATAAATTAAGTCTAGCTTGTTTTGGCATTCATAGAGCGCTTGGGAACTATGCTGTACACACTAATTGCCTTTCTTATGCCGTTGGTTCTAAAGACAAGAGTTTCACGCTGTTGGTTTTTGAAGTGGAGCAGAATTCTGATGGGGTAGAGGAAATGCTGGAGAAAAGTTGTATGTGAAGTCTAGGCCATGGCCATCAGGACATTTTAGATGCCACTGGAGTTGAATCTACTTACTAAATATCAATAATTAAAACTATGTCTGACTTTTGCCCTTGGTTTTCTGGTTTTCAACATAATCACTAAATTCTGTGTATGGATAGACTACTTTCCCTGTTATGGAGATAAAAATTGGGTGCAGTCTTAAAAAGTATCATGGACAGAAATGACCCTGTGAGTGTTCTCATCTGCCTTCTCATTTACCTTAAGCCATTTAATTTCACTCAGCTTATATATATTTGAGTAACATGTGTTTACCTCACATAATTTTCAGAGAAGTGTTAAACTCTTGCTTTATAGGCATTAAGGGATGGAGAGTCTGTAAGCGCCCCTGGTAGTTTGCAGCTCTAGTGGTTACGTACCTTCATGAATATTTAAATCAGATTATTCAAAGGAAGAGTTTGCTATTGTAATGCTCTCCTGTTCTGCTCTCTGTACTGGAAGAAAACCCTAGTGCCTCGACTGGGAGAAAGCTTCATATGTTGTAATCAGAAAACCTCTCAATCTTCTTGATTAGCTGATCAAACGAAGCCTTTTAATCATATAGGTCATACAGAGGCATTTTCATCAGTTTAATTTGTATTATTCTTCACTTTTTTTCTCCAGTCCTTTCAGTGACCCCTTTTGTATTTGATCTCTCTAAGGAATATTTGAATATCAAGAATATTTCTGGAAGCTTTTTACTGAAATAGAATTTTCTCTACTATTTTTTATGCTCTTTTTACATCCAAGGTTTTAAAATACGCTCTTCTGCCATAGCATATGGCTTAACTAGATAGATATTTAACCATGACACCTAAAATCCTCTTTAACTGTTTTTCTAATATACGTTCTTCATTCTTCAGGAAAGACCAGAATTCCTTATTGTTCAATGAATTACCCTTCTTTTGACTGTAATAAAACAGATTTATACCTAAGAAAATAATCACAATTTGTCTTTCCACTTGTTTCCTTCACATTTAATAATTTTGCCAATTCCAGTCATGAGTAAGCTTTATAAAGTCATTGTAATACTTTCTCCCAGCTCATCAGTGAAAATGGTGTTAGCTCTCCTACGTACTGTCCTCATTTGCTACTGAAGATGCCAGCCGCTTCTCTATATATGCTTTGATTCTGCCCAGCCCTATTTTCTATCTGAAAATATTGTTCAAAATGGCATTGTGTAAACTGCATCTACCATTAATTTTAAAAGTGAAACTTTGGATCTAGGAAGGCAATCAAATTGGTTTGATAATTGTTCTTGGTACACTGTTATTGACTGACATTTGGACCTACTTTAGGTCACTGCAAGACAAAATATTTTAACAAACCCACCAGTTGATTCAGTAAGTGGAAAAATAATAAGGTAGACTGAAGCAAAAATTGTAAACAGGGTTTTATAAAGTTGTTTCTCCTGACTCTTACTGTAGAGCCCCCCAACTGAATTTCAGCTTCCATGGCTGTTGCTCAGGCATGATTTACTTACAGATTTATGCTTAGAATAATATCCTCTCTTTTTTTTGACCAGAGTTCTCTAAAGGAATTTGCAGTTTGAACCAAGATATAGTCTGATAACTAGATTACAAGTCATGTGAACAAAGTAGCTACGTGGTCTAGCATTCAATGTATTTTTGAAAATATGCAAGCCTACTAGTAGTACCTGAATATTCATGCATAGTCCAGCCAGTCACTATGTTTACAATTAGTGAAGTATCTTACCAGAATACAGGCTTAAATATAAGTTGCTAACTAGACTGTATGATTTAAATTTCATTGTGAATCCAATAATTTTCCAAGTGTAAATTGTGTAAGAGATTAACCTTGACCTTTTTTAAATTCATTGAGACAGAAGGGTTTTGGAATCAGCATTTGAGATCATGGGCAAATGAACCAGTATGGGAATTGTTGTAGCTGCCCTACACATGCCTCATAAGGTGTTGCATTTGCTATCTGTTGTAAATAATTCACCATTCTTTTTTTTTAAATCCTGGAATAAATTAACCTACTAACTGAATGTAGGGGTTTCTGTATTAAATTTTTGTTCCCATTAAAAAACCATGATCTTCTCTTTTCATTACTCAAATTGTTAAGTAGTTTGGACTGTACAGTGTATTAGATTCTTACCTTTGAATCAGAGCAGTGTTAGGATTACTTTTCAGTTGAGACAAATCTGTTTCTGTAGCTTTTAATGTGCCTGCAGGTGTGCAGGATGTTCAGAATGTTTGTGACAGTATCTGGTTCTGAGGGGAAAGGCTTGCCTTTTGCCTTTTGTTGTTTTTTGGCTTTTTTAACCATCAGACAGTATCAGGAGACCATACTTTCTACACCAGGCTTGACAGAGAGACAGCGGCGAGTTCAGAAATTCCTAGCACCTGTATTCACTGGTGGCTGAGTTACTTTTGAGAATCAGAAGGGCTCACAGACCTAAGCAGGCTCTCCTCACTTGACTCCCCCACTGTTCAGGGGTTCAGCTGAGGAGATGTAGGTAGGAGCCATATGGCCTGGATTACCACACACTATAAGGTCTAGAGGTGAAAGGGTACAGGACTGCTCTGGGAGCCTCTTGATAGGCTGGATGATCCCCTCAAACAGTGAATACAAAGATTTGCCAAGTCTGGTGGGTGATGCTGTGTTCAACATGAACAGTTGTTAACAGTCACTTATAATAAAGCCAAGACCTTTATCTTCTCCTTTTTCATTTGCATTCTTTTGTCCATCATCAAAAAAACCAGCATCACAATTTTGTCAAATTTACTGGATGGGGTGCCATTCTTAGCTTTGTGTGATATTGTCCAAAACACTTAAGGAACCAGGAGCATGTAGATAATTCCTGTGTCAATGTTATAGCTCTAGCAAAAATACAATATGAAAATTAAAGTATTTATGCTTGCACGTAGTTCACATTGCTGGGAACTCTACATGTAATCACTTCCATTTTTCCTGGCAAATGGGCTCATAAGGAAGAACAATACAGCATCCCAGCACTTTGCAACACTCGATGGCGATTAGCCTGATTAAGTTATATGGTACTCACAATAAGTAATTTAGAGGTATATAATATTCAGAGAAAGGAGTGGGAGAAAGCAGCTCCCTTCCTTCGGTATGTGCTTCCTGCTAACTGTCCAGTGAGGGGCCTTTTGCCTTTGTGAAACAGCATGTGGTTTCTTTTAAGTGCCAATTTTGTGACTTCTGTGAATATGACATACAGTGATAATGTATCTAACCATTCCACAGCTTTAAGGAAACACTTCTGAACACTGGCAGAGTTTGGCTCCTTTCCTTCAGAATTTTGATCTACTTCAGATGTCTTCTAGGAGTTTGTTCTCTCTAGCTGATAAGGAAGCACAAGATTCATACGCTGTCCACAGTTGCCTGTTGAAACATTTATTTCCAATACAAATTTTTTAGCTTAATCTCTTAATCCAGGAAATGACACCCAAGGAGAGACATGAGCTCTGTAAAGCAAGTAAAATGCAATAGCTTCAGCTGTTAAATAAAAACATTACAGATTTTTGCAGCTGGAGCTTAAGAAACATTGGGTAGTAAGTAAGTAATGGTATTCAAAATATATTCCCATAATGTTTCCATTTAGAAACATTCCTTCAATCTGTGTATATTATTCTCCACTTAAGATTATGCAGTTTGAATTTTTTTAGCCAAAATTCTCCTTGGCCTCTTCATAATGATTATACTATAAAATGCCTTCAAGTATTTTAAAAATAAAATAGCTTTCAACTACCAGTTATATTATTTACTATCTATAGATCTCTGCAGAACAAGCTTTTTTTTTCTGTCAAGTTAACTCTGGAGCCACTTATTCTATCCTTATTCTTTCACTTCTTACAAGGGTCCCATCATCATTACTAAACATTTATGTACAGCTGTGCAAGCACTGTCATAATGATTTGACAATATTTTGCAAGTGAGAGAAAGTCAGTATTTGCATCTTCAGTAGCTTTATCCAGACTTCTTAGAGATGCCTTTCTAGCAGCAATACTTCCTGTATACCATACTGTATGCCCTTCGTTATTTGATACAGCTGCAAACTCAGAATTTTGTGTAGACAGTACTTGCTGTAAGTGCCTCTGATTTCTCTTAATGTATTACAAATATCCAGAAACAAGAGAAATATGTTCACTTCATAAAGACGATGTTAAGTACAGGAAAGACTAAAATACTCTGAATATTCAGGTACTAATTTTTAGTAGTAATAATTTTCAAGAATATACAGTAGGATATCATGTTATAGAGACAGAGATCATCTCCAGGCCTGCCTTGTAGTGCACTGAGACTGATAACCAAGCTGTCTTTCTTTAATTATTATTGGTTTTTTCTGTGGAAAAATTGAACTGAAACTACCCACTCAATTTTAATCCACGGACCAGCTAGCTGGAGATGCATCCTTTCCAATTTGGATTCCAATTTAGACAATAAAACGAGATCCTTATCCTGTCATCTGCCTGTGTCCTGCTGAGTGCACTAGAAGAACATAGCTATAAAAAATCAGGCAATTTTAGAGGTGTAGTCATGATAGATATTTATTCAGTTCTGAGCATTAGAACCCAATAATGGAATATTTTGATTCTTTTGAATGATAAGCTTGTTTTTCTCCAAGTTGTATTTTTTTTATTTTCTGTGCTGTTTTAACTCATCTGTAAAACACATAATTTAGTAGCAACCCCTGTTCTAATTAGAAGAGAGTACTGATGTCACAGTTTTCATGAAAGAAAAGATTTCTAATAGTTCAAGTGTCAGGTAAAGATAATTTTAACTGAAATCAACATTAGCAGAAAATTTGGACAAGGCTTTTGCTTTCCATGTCTATCTGATTTGAACAGATTATTTTTTAATACATCACAAAAATCTGGAATTTAAAAATAGTTTGCTGTGCAGGGATTAGAATGATCATAATTTTTTTTTAACTTCTCAGAGTAAGTGGAGACCATCTGTCTATTAATTTTTCCCCAAGTTCTAACTGTAATTATTTTGTAGTATCACATACCTTCATATTTAATCATTCCACTTGTATGAAAAGTTTCATTTTTGACTCATCTTAAGGGTATACAAAACCATGTTTTCCCTACTCAGTCTGGACTGAATGTTAACCTCGTAGTTCATGGCTTAAATGTTTTTCTTGCTTGGTCAAGGTGCATCCTCAGTTCAAAAAACCATATCTGGTTTTTGTACACATCTCAATTTAAGTAATTGCAGAATGCAGTTAGGACAAAATTGACATTTATCATGAGGCTGTTCTTGAAATATAAGATTTACTGAGCAATTTAGATGTGGGAGGAACCCAGCTTTCATCCTGGATGCATGATGTTCTGAAAATAGAAGTGGTATTTCCGATGCTTGCTTATGATCCAGCTAAGTTGATATGTGCTGGCAAGTGGTTTTGGGAGCTGCAAACATTTCTTACTTTCAGGATGTCTTCTCAGTTTTAAATCAAATCTCAATTTCTTCCAGTTGACCATCAGATTATCGAACAATCGTCCATTTGAGTTCTGAAACTTAAAAGAGCCTGTCTTCCAGGACAGTGGGATTCTGCTCAGGTTCTTTGTGGTTGTACTTTCTTTTGCAAATATGAACATCACTTTCTGTCTTCTGGAAAATTTATCTGCATTGTCTTCAAAATACTTTAAATTTGAAAAATAAATATATGGAGTCTTCTTAATTCGGTCTCTGGTTGTGATAGCAAACAGCAAGAGAGGAGGCTTACAAGGATAACTTACATGACATTTTTTCCCATGTATGGATCCTCAAGACTAGATCGAAATGAAACCATATGTTGTTAAGCAGTCAGAGAGTGCTGTACCTGCTGGTGCCATCCTTCTATTCCAAAAGCAAGTGCATTTTTTCGAATTAACTGCTTGTGACGTGTGCCAGGTAGGTGTGTTGGGTGAGACAGACAGCACTTCAGCTCCAGCCGGGGCAACCACTGTGGTTAAGGGCGGAGGGCTGCACTTCAGGTTCATGCTTTACTTTCTCAACAGAGGAAATTCATATTTCCTCTTTGTAGCACATGGCCACAAAGTTGCACGTAGAGGTGGAAGACAATGATCTGTTAGCATTTTTGTTGAATTATTTGTTTATTTTGTACTTTTCAGCATGCCTGGGTTTAAATTCTGGCTTAGAATTAGGCACCTGTGGAAATGTCTGGTGCCAGTTCAAAGTAGGATCAATTAGAGCAGGTTGCTCAAGATTGCATCCAGTGGGGTTGGCTCCAGTTACTAACTGTAAAACAACTTTCCTCATGCTTAAGTAGATTTTCTCCAGTCTTAATTTGGGCTCACTTCCACTTGTCCTCTCACTCACTACCACTGAGAGGCCTGGCTCTTCTTTGTTCCCTCAGGTGTTTATACAGATTGGTAGGATCCCCCTAAGCCTCTCCTGCTCTAACCCCTCTGAGCTCCCTCAGCCTTTCTTTGCATGGCAGTGACTCAAGTGCAGTTGTCATCTTTGTGGCCCTTCACTGGACTCACTCCAGCATGTCTCTGTATCTTACATCCTGGGGAGCCCAGGACAGGCCACAGTGCACCACGTGTGGCCTCACCTGTGCTGAGCAGAGGGGATGAATCACCTCCCTCAGCTCACTGACAATGATTTTCTCAAGGCAGCTCTAGGTTTTGTTGGCCACCTTTTACTGCAAGGTCACACTGTTGGTTTACATGCTGCTTATTGCCCAAAAGGACTTCTCTGCAAAGATTCTTTCTAGATGGTTAGACCCCAGCCTGCACTGGTGCATGGGGTTGTTCCTCCTTAACCCCTTGGTGAATGTCATGAAGTTTCTGCCAGCCCGTTTCTTCAGTCTGTTGAGATCTCTCTGAATGGCAGCACAAGCCTCTGGTCTCTCAAAAACATCTCAAAATTTTGCATCTTCTGTTATCTTGCCAAGGCTGCACTCTGTCCTGTCATCTGCACAGTTAAATGATGATGCTCAAAATGCTCATCTCCATACTGATGTAATTCATGTGGTATTTGCACCCAGCTGCCTTTCCCTTAAATTGATGAAGAGAGGCAGTAGATGTTAGGGGATAGATGTGCTAAGACCACTTCTTAATTTCCTGTAGCCTCACAACGGGGTACAAAACAACAGTTCAGATGTGAAGGATTTTGGACTTGT
Organism: Rhipidura dahli; assembly: GCA_013399225.1. Classification (NCBI taxonomy): domain Eukaryota; kingdom Metazoa; phylum Chordata; class Aves; order Passeriformes; family Rhipiduridae; genus Rhipidura; species Rhipidura dahli. The sequence continues at coordinate 428,647 of VXAC01005196.1, read as the reverse complement.
AAACTTTGGTGAGTCTAGTTAAGAATCCTATATAAATGCAGGATTTTCAGATGCAAGGCCTCATTGTGACTTCATTTTGAGCACCAAATGTATTAATTTTGGGTCTGGCTCACTGAGAGGGAAATAACCTCTAGCACATTTTTCTGGTTTTCACTCTACAGCTCTCCTACCTCACACGTGTAACATCTCTTAAATTTACTGTTACCTGTATTCAATCCTGAAGTACGTAGCTTGTTTTGTTTAGATGTCTTTTTATGTATTGCTTTATTATATTTTTAGGCCATAGTAACATCCTGAAATTACTGCTGCTGTACCTAATCTGTATTCCACATATGTCTATACATTGTAGTTCACAATTTCAAAGTTCATACTTAATGGACAATAAAAACTTATTTAGTACCAGTCTTCCTGGAAATACGTTATTTTTACCAGGAATGTTAGTTTATTGGCTATTCATTTAAGTAGGTTCTATTTAAATGTTTCTGTAGTTTTGTTCTTGGCCATAATTGTACTGACAGCTGTGGATCCAGTAATCCATTTGTATAAAAATCAAAGTATCACTCACAGCCTTAAAGCTGAAAATTTATAAAAAGATGGAATAGAATTTAAACATGGAAGTCAGAGAAGGATAGACAAAAATGTTTATGACTGGTATGTTTATAAGGTTAAATTAATTTCAAGTGTGATTCACACTGTGATGTGAGGAGTGAGGGTAACTTCATTAATTAAATAAATAAATAAAACAAAAATAACCCTCTTCTTTACTGATTGGGCCATATTCTAGTCTTATAGAATTATTTGAATATTTTTGCTGCTGTAAGTATGTCTAGAACTTGCTACATAGACGTGCCCAATTTGTAGGGGAGATATTTGTCTGACAGGTCTAGCAGCCTGTGACTTCTATCACCAAAGAGTGTGGCTGTCAAGTGGATCAACTGCTGGTGCCACATGCCATGAGTGGGACCAACAAGGTGTGCTGACCCTGCCTAGTCTGTTTGCCTGAGAAGCTGAGAGGAGTTTGTACTCCTAAAGAAGGCAGTATTATTTGGCACTCCAATGCAGAGCATTTTATCCACATTCCGTTTTTCACTGAGCGGTGACAAACTGAAATGGAAGGAAATGGAAATGCACTCGAAGTCAGTGTGGTAGGCTCAGAAAAGTACAGTGGCAGTAGTGGAGTGTCTGAGCTGTGGTCACCCTTGGCTGATGGCTCTGATAGAGTCACGTAAGACACAGGTAACACACACTGCCATGGAGCAAGACGGAATCTGGCAGTTGGAGATTCCTGCCAGGGGCATGAAGGTGTAAAATAGGACTGGGGCAGTTTGGGATGTGGAGAAAGAAGGCTAAATTCAGGGCAGGTGTAATCCACGTTGTCATAGGGCCCAGCTTTTTGTGGACTCATTCAGGTGGTCAAGGCTTTCATAAAATAATAGGGCAGATGTCACAAATTTATTTTGGTTAACAGATAAGCTTGAGCTGTGGAAGAAAGTGAAAACTACAGAATAACTGTGTGGTTTGCTGCCCCCATAAAGCTGAATTTACCACACACAGTAATTATGTCAAATGTCCTGAGCTAGTTATAGACTGACAAGGAATTAACTTGTTTTTTTCCAGAACTAATAATTTATTCTTTGCCCAGATAGAAACTTACAAAGGGCTTGAAGGAGAAAGGGAAAGGTGCCCATCTTATGTCAGATAGCCTCTTACTTCAGGTAATGCCACACTTGTGCTTAGCAGGTTGTTCTTCTGCAGCGGTGAGAAAGGTTGTCCTACCCATCACATGCATACCTTGTGTCAGAGCTCTAAAGAGTGAATTGCCATGAAGGCTTCTGGTCACGAGTTTCACTTGGTTCTCAGGTGATGCTACATATGTCTCACTGCCCTCTGCTGAAGAAGTTACTGAAAGAATCCTTTCCTTTCAAATACATTTCTGAAAATGTAACTCAGCCCTGAGAAGATGGTATCATGGCCTGCTGTTCCTGCTGTCCCAATGATTCCAGGTTATTTTTGCACAGTTTCAAAGCAAACAGTGGGATTGCATTCACCTGCTCTTTTTCCTGGCTGCAATGCAGTTTGAGACTGGGTTTTAAATGCAGCCAGGCCTTCTTACTTATGATGTCCTGGTTAGGAGGACGCCAACAGTAAGGCGAAGCACCTTGTACAAACCAGAACAAACCACCTGTTTTTTCTAAGCAGCATTAGCTCTGGGTTTACAGGAGTTAAATTGATGTATCTAATCTAAGCACTGACATGCGCAAAATATACCTGCTTCATATGCTTGGAATCAAGTTGCTTAATATACCAACATTTTTAATGTCATGTTTTATGGACAACCTCACTTGCATACGAATCTACTTCTTCAACTCCAACTGATGCAAGTAAAATCTGACCATGAAATCTGCTTAGGAAGAAATAAAAGGATCCATTAATCATTTGCAGTAAATACATTTATTCACTGGATAAATAGTATTGGAGATTCTAGTGTGCTTGGTCTTGTCACAGGTTCCATCAATGCTTTTTAAAATAGGCAGGAGATGGGAGGAACAGATACCAATTCTGATAAAAAAGGGAATAGAAAAAAATCTAAAAGCCGCTCAAGTAACTCATGTTAAAGGTTTTTGGAAGTACAGCTCTGAGTGCAGGTGCTGGTAGCAGCAACATTGAAGTTCTGTCAAGAGACCCTATTGTTTTGGGTTGTCGTGGACAGGAATGAGCTGGGCAGTCAGGCCACCATGTGTACAAACACCATCTGCTGTAGGAGAGTTTCTCCTCCTGTAGCTGTACCAGGGAATCCTTGGTCCTTTTCCCCTGCTACTGCCGATGTGTTCACTGGTGCACTAAGGTATTTCGGAATCCCGCCCAGCAGCAGCTGCGCTCGCCCAGGGAGAAGGCAGGTCAGGGTGCCGCCTGTCACGCCGAGGTCACCTCTTGTCAGTGTCTCCTGCTCTGTGCTCTGCAGCTGCCTGGGGCTGACCTGGCACATGGGGGAGCTGCTCGGCGATGGAGTGCAGCCTGGGTACTTGCGCAGATTATTTTAGTGATGTATTAATTCCTGAAAGTGCTTCTGCTGTTGTAAAGAGAGCTTCGTAGAGCGTGTCAATCTTGAGAAGGCAGCCTTGGTAATACAGAAACTTTAAAGGTGTTATGGGCTAACAATGCTGCAGAAGAACATGTTTTCAAATTTTTCTGTTTTTCAGTGGTGAAAACAATGACTTAAGAAAAATAGGACGCAAAACTTTTGGCTATTATTAGTGTGTATCACTGAAATTTCACATGTTTTTAGTAGTATTTAGTTTGAGACAGAGGTCAAGAAGTCCAGTCTTATCTGATACCAAATGACTGCTTTAATACGTTTCAAGCACTGATCTTGCCTCATTTTCAAACTGCCTGAATTTGTCTTGCATACTTCTGTGGAAAACTTTATTCCCCCAAGACTGACTTTTGAGGAATGCTGGGTTGCTTCTCTCTTGCTCAGCTTCAGTTTAACAGTGCTGGTTGTCTCTTGTCTGGCCCTTTTTATGCACAGTGTTCAAATCTTGTACTGTTTCCCACTTTACTTTTTGAAGCTATTAACTTGGCAATGTCATCTGATAATGGGTTAAATGCCCAATGGAATTCCAGATGTATTAGATCTACTTTTCCTTTTTTTTCACTCCGTGACAGAAACTGTGCTGTGTGAAACCTTAATAAAATCAAGTGTGTTTACTTCTTTTCCTTTTGAATATAAACAAATTTTCAGCCTTGGAAGCCAGCCTAGGCTTGAGATGTAGTTTTGATTTTTTCCACCTTTCTTAAATAGATGTGATACTTTGTAATGTCTGTTTAGAAATTGCCACCCCCAGCCTTGATAGAGTAACAAAATGTGTGATTACCTCTGCTTATTTCACTTTTGGACTGGATATGATGTAGTTCATCATGGGAGATATAGTATACTGTATTATTGAAATTCTCCTTACCATTACCCCTGAGTAGAACATCACTCTTGTTGAAAACAGGCCAGATATAATTTTTTTCTCTGTACAGATCACTTCTGTTCCAGTCCATCCTAACAGCAAAACTGTTTTGTATTGAAGTGAAAACTATGCAGTTATCCTGTGCAGTGTTGTGGTGAACTATATTTCTCAACATGAGAAATTCTTGAAATTGAGATTCTTAGAATTTTATCAGTGGGTCTTTTCATGTTTTCTTTATGAACTTTTTGCTTAGTAATTGTTTTCTTTAAAATGAAAAAAAAAAATTAGGATCTGGATACAGTTTTTAACAACTGAAGAGTAGCAATACCTCCCAGCCAGCACTCATTGATAGGGCTTTGAGCAGAGGTTTTACTCTGCTATTTTTACCCCATCTTTTGTGATGGGGAATAAAAATCTCTGCTCTTGACACTCACAGCCCTTAAGCTAACTTGCAGATATTGTTCGTCCTCAGAATGGCCACAACACTCATTGCTTTCTTAAGCAAACTTATTGTTTTGAACTATGAGCTTTAACATTTCTGTATTGTGAAAAATTAAGTTTTGTGAAGTCTAGAACAGATTTTATGTGATTCATATTCAGGGAGAAAAAAAAAGATAAATCGGTTTCCTCTCTTTGCATATTAGCTCTGTTTTGCCAGTGAGAACAGATTTAGCTTTTTGATTGGACTATTTCCAAGATGCACTGAACAAGTAATATAAAATCTCAATTTTACACTCAGCTTTTGAGCCTAGATTAAGATATTCAAAGAGAAGGAAGTTACAGAGTTAGCAAATGATGGCATAACTCAGAGAACCCCCCAAAATTTTATTCAGTGTAATTAGAGAAAAGAAAGCTAAAATTAATGCAAAGTTGGCAACTTATATATATATGTAATAATTCTGAACATGGAACTTGGTGATTGAGATGAGCATGAAGAGGAAAATACTATGTAGTGGCATGAGCTTTAGGTGAAAACTAACTGGATTCTGGATCTACCAGGCATGGGAAAGAAAGAATTTTAATTAGTTGTTTTGAACAAGTGGTGTTGAGGCATCCTAGAGAGGGATTTGCATAGGTAGCCAAGAACTCAATTTTCTTATGGTTCAGTAACCTTTTCACTAAAACAAAGGACTTTCAAAGAATTGTATCTGCCATCATATCTGCTCAACTAGTTACTTGAGATCTGGGTTTCATTTCCCTTGTCTGCTGTTTCAGCAGAGTCAGCAGAGAAAATTAGTGGTTTTATTTGACCAAATACAGTTTAACATTTTTCTGCACAATTGTGCAGACTTTCCAGAAAATACTAGACAGTACCTTGCACAGGATGAGGATCACTGCCTTATCTTAGTGCTTTAAAGTGTTACAACTTTTCTAATTTGAAGTGCTTTGAGGACTGCAGTAGGTATAATCTGGTTTTATCAAACAAGCCATCTCAGCAGTTGAATTCTTCTATTAAAAGGTTCTTAGGTATGAACTCAGGGCTACCCTAAGTGACACAGACTAACTGGTCTCTTAAATTTTTACAAGTGATAAAATTATATAGCTAAGCCTCCTGCATTTTTTTCAGTGCAATGTGAGAACCTGTAATATTTGTGAAGTCACTTCCCCAGTAGATATGGGCCACATTTGTATTGGAAAATTTTACTGTAATTAAGTAACAAGCAGCTTTCACTACTTGTCCAATTTAGTCTCTGCTTTGGTCCCCTGACTTTGTGGAGAGAAAGATGGTCTTTTTGGCAGCTCAGTGGAACAATAATATGGGAATTCAGGGGTATGCTTTTGCTTTTCATGAGTATTGGTACGATTGCCCAAAACAGGCCACAGGCTTTAGGAAAAAGTCAGCAATTCAGCTGTAGCAATATCAGCTGCATGGTAAGAGGTACAGACAGGGAATTTGGTACTTGCTTTAGTAGTCAGACAGTGAGCAATAGAGGGGTTATAGAAAAGCCAAAAAGACCAAAGAAGTTGTGTGTAGAACTTCCAAAGTTGACTGAGCACTTGTTTTTGGATCTGATCAGTGTTTTAGTCTAACTCTGGCTACTAGTACAGCCCTTCATGGTTTACCTGCTTGACAGACCTTCATGACTGGACCAGGACGTAAAGTTCTGTTGCAAAGTTTTAACTCAGTATTGAAATGTGTAGATTATATACAAAATGCAAAGATTCAATATTTAACTGTCTTGTGAGACTTTATGTTCTGGATGCAGAGAATATATGACTAGAAAGGTGATTTTATCCTTTTGTTAACAAAACAAAATTTCAAAGGGTTGGTTTAGTTGTCAAGTAACTTTCACAACATTTTATATTGTACTATTCTTCTAAGCATAAAGATTGAAAATATTATTGCTTTCGGTATTACTAGTATGATATCTATAAGATATTTTCTTCAAAATTCTATAAAGATATCCTTTTACTATATAGTAAAATTATACAATGTATTTCTTACATGTGTCTTTACTAAATGTCTGGCCTACGAACCTAGTCTGACGTGTAGTGTCTCCTGTGTTGTATTTCTTATGGTAGGCAATGAATAATATATTATTTTACAGGGAAATATTATTTTAATAGGGAACTGATTCTGATTTTCCCCTCTGCACCTTAGCGGTGGAAAAAGCCAGAATAAAAAGACCCTCTGCTTACAGGAAAGCTCCAAATCTGTCTAAGGGCTACATTTACTCACTGTCATCTTGCATTAATATAATTCTAGTCATTTTTTGTAATAAAAGTGTGATTAAAGGTTATCCATACAGCTAAATAGCTGTTATTACCATGTGCCATTTTAGTTACTTGGATAATTTGTCAACTCTGTATACAAACAGACAGTTTACAAATAAGAACTTTCACTCCCATAGTTAAAATCATAAATCAGTAGCAATTTTTAATGGGTTGATCTAGCTGCTTATCACCCACCTAACAGACCCAATTACCTTTACATTCATCTAACATTTTAGGTTAGAAAGTAGTTTTCTGTTGCCTTTATGTTCATCCACTGAAATGTAAATTGAGCACTCATTACGTGATTCTTGGTCCTGCTTCCTTCTGGAAAACTTGGGTTTCTCTGTTGCCTGGTGTTTCTGGTAGTATCAGTTATTATTTTATGCAGTTATGTGGTTATCCTCTGTAACAATCCCCAAGTTGCCAGCATTACAGATTAAGGTTATTTCATATACAGAACTGGAGGCATCATCCTGGGCTGTCCTCCAGTTCCTTGAAGCTGGAACTAACATCAGCTAATAAACTTACCAAACAACCTTCTAAGAGCAGAGCAGGTATAGTTTTGACACCTCAACTCAAATTGCATGGGCTTGGCTGCTTCTGTGATGTTTTAATACCTTTTTTTAAGTTCCATCCAGCAAAAATTTCAGTGACCAGCCTGAACTTGTTTGTCCTTGTGTCCCATACATGCTTTCTCTGACTATATCTTTTTCCCCCTGTTCTTCAGCCTTTCTAAATTGTAAAAGCCAATTGTTCTCCCTTCTCAGACTTCAATTCTTTCATCTAAATTCACCAAACTCTTCTAATTTCACCTTTTACCAGTTTTTCTTTTCTCTGTTAAAAAAAAAGAAAGAATTAACTGAACAAATTCTGAACAGCAGGATACTGACAGAGTCTCCAACGTGCCTTGCTACTTTATGTCCAGGACAGCACTTAGAAATTAGCCCAGCTTTCAGTGGGGACTGGACCAAATGTTGCCAAATTCTCCCGTAAAAATGATCAATAAAATCTTTCCTGCAGAATCTGCTCCTGTTTCATGGGAGTGTTTCATGTTGACACGTCTGGTGGAGAATACAGAAATAACAACCTATAAGGTATACATGACTACCATGCAGTCTCTTCAGTGCCAAATTCAGACAATATATTGACACTGAGACTATTCTTTGTTAGTTACAGGGGTCTTCCCACCACTGTGGAGGCACAGTAGGAGTTTGCTTCTGGCTCCAACAGGCATAAGCTGCAGGAAAGGAAGTAGCTAAATAAAAAGAAGAAACATCCTCGCTCTGTATTTTCTTCTGTAGGGGGGAGAAGGAATGGAGAGAAAAGGAAAGAATTTTTTCATGGAAAGAGGCAAAGGTGAATAGCCCTGTGAAGGGAAGTTTCTTGGAAGCAGCTGAGTGAAGCTAATGTGAAGAGGCTGTAAGGGCGAAGAACTTGGAAGGGCTGTGATGTGTGATTTCACAGTGACAGGCTTTGTGTGTGTGTATTGGGAATTCCCTGCATGGAATACACTTTCTTCAAGGTAGAGGCTGTCTGGCTTTTGTCCGCATTATTTCCCCAAGGAAGTGCTGAATTTAGAATGAATCATCCCCTCAAAACATAGAGAAAACCCCTTTCTATTATTTGCCAAGGACAACACAGAACAAACATTGTAGCTGAAATAGACATATAAAGTGTGATCATACTTTATATAATTTATCTAAGACAATGGTTATTGTGAGGCTCTTGGCTTGATCTTCATGTTAAGGACTAACTCTTCTGCAGAAGGGATATCCTTGTGCAGTTTATTGGTGTTGAGATGAGGAGCTTCAGGTTACTAGTGCTGGGGCTTTTTACCTGCTCTAGCAGTTAGCTATCCCAGGAAAAAGTATTGCAATATCTTCATGTATAGAAGCATGTTTCCTTAAAGGAATTTTAGTTATATTACACCATATTTATTTGGAAATTATTGTTATGGTACCAAAGACCAGAACCAAAAAGATACTGAGAAAATGTGTTGTAATTCTTATTTTTAGGTGACTGTCTCCACGCATCCATGGTTTGAGTTAACACCCAAACCATAGTGCTCATAGAATGCATAGGGACCTATGTGCCTCAGAAAAAAATTGATCTCATATTCACTGAATGTTTCTTACCCAGCATCAAAACACAGGTTGCTTAAGGTACCTTACAAGAAATTTACTCTCACTCTTCGGTCTTCAGTAGTTTTTTCTGCTCCCCTGTGAAAATACTTTTCCTCAGTGTTACTGTCTGCACACTTTCCCTGAAGGCATCTTTCAAAACTTGGTGTGAAGAAAATTTGGCTGTGGTAGTGTCTTTTATAATGGAGTTTCTGAACTAAAACAATGTATTGTTTTCCATACAGGATGGAGGTTTCAATAGGAGAGACAGGGAATAGCCCAGTGGTTACATTCAACTTAGTCACTGCTTTGATTTCTCACAAAATAGTGTATCTAGTTCTATCACATTGTGCACGAGTGCTTTCATAGCTGAACTACTGGAGTAAGAGGGAGGAGGGAATGAAGAAACTAGACCTCACTTTATCTTTTAGGGTATTGTACTGTTTCCTTTAAAGCATGACAACCATTACCATACTTTCTGTGCAATGTTGTCAATAAGGCACGATTGAAGAACACAGTTTTATGGGTACTGATAGGCTGTGGTGTCATTTAGGCACCAGGCTGCTCCATCGCCTTAGGGCAGAGACAATTCTACCTCTCTGCTATTGATTTCTCTAATTTGCCATTTCTGATTGTATTTTAGATGCTTGTTTGGTTTGGATCAGATCCAAAAAACACCACTAGGACTGAAGGAATATCATAGTACACTGCTGTCTTAACTGCTCCACTGTGTAGAAGCGGCAAAATTAAAAATTTAACAAGGCTGAGCGGCGAGCTCATCACTCTGCAGCTTCCTCAGGTGGTAAAGGGAAGATCTGAGCTCTTCTCCCTGGGATCCAGAGACAGGACAGCTGGAACAGTTCAAAGCTGTGTCGGGGCAGGTCCAGACTGGGCATGAAGAAGCATTTCTTTACTAAGAGAGTGGCCAAATGCTGGAAAAGGCTCCTAGAGAGGTGGTCAGGGCCCCAGACCTGTCAGTGTTCAAGAGGAATTTGGACAATGACCTTAATAACCTTCTGTAAGCTTCAGGCAGCCCTGGACTGGTCAGGTGTTTGGACTCTGGTCATTGTAGGTCTCTTGCAATTGAAATATTCTAATGCTGTTCTCTTGTAAATGCGCTTCTGTGTAGTTATGTTCAGTTTGGGAAATGAGCTCCTTTCTCAAATGAAAATAGGTTTGAAGCAAACCAGAAGAACTAACAGTATGAGCAGAAATCCAGCCGTGGGCTAATTCCCTCTTTTTGTGAACCATCATCCTTTTTCTTAATTAATTTATAATGGGAAATTACAAAATTAAGTACTTTGGTTCGATTTTAGCTTCTCTAAATAAGAATAAAAAAGTGCTTGTATTGATTCAGAAATGGGGTCTATCTAGCCCAGTATCCTGTCTGGAATGTGTAAGAGAGTGAAACAGACATGAGGGGAAAAGTGAGAACGGGGCAGTCACACTTGTTTCCCTAATGTTGTTATTGTGTCCAAGTTTAACGTTAAATAAATACACAAAGTACATACTACCCTCTAAATTATTCTCCTTGGAACAGCAAAGCTTTGAAGGCTTCCACTCTGAAAGAATTCTCTGTGTCCACTGTCACAGCAGCAGCTGTCTGCAGGACTGAAGCTGAAGGAAACTGGCTGGTTGCAAGCTAAGTAGCAAGTGTCCTGTCCCTAGGTGACTAAGTCCATTCAAAACTGAAGTAAATGGGTTTTGCGGGTTTGGTCTGTGTGAAATTAATTCGGTAACAAAAGGAAATTTACTATAATTAATACTCTTGTAGACCATTTCAGCAGTGATGGTCAAAACCTACAGGGAAACAGAACAGACTGTGTTGCACTTTGTCCATTCGATAATCGCGTCTGGTGCCTGCTTTGCAAGCCCTTAAGCAGTGCGCTGTGTGGAATGCAAGGCTGCCGGTGCCTTTCCATGCATGCTGGGTGCTTGAATAGTGTTCTTAGTGGTGTAGCACCTGAACTTTAAATCACATCTAAATAAGAAGAAACAGAACCGTTTTATTAAGCACAATCAGCATAGGGAAATTGAATATAAATAGGACTGCAGCAGTTTAAAACTTGTTTTTAAAGGAAAATCTTGTCTGCAAATTTCTGCAAGTATTAAATGCAGAGGGAAAAGCATTGATTTTTAAGACCTATTTGGAATTTTGGCTGCAAATATTTGCCTGCATCATTGGAAAGAAGTACAAAACTTATGCAGCACAGCCACAAAGTTCTGCTATTGATTTTGTAAAACCTAGGGAATAACAATAATTTTTCTGGGAAAAAGAAATTAGACAGATCTCTTCCCCTGCAGGAACTTGAAGTGAGGCTGTTCTAATGAAGGTGGGAATTAACCACTTGAATGGTTTTCTGGCATCTACAGCTAAGAACTTTGTCATAATTTTAAAAGTCGGTTTGGAGTTTCCAAGGTACATCAGTAAAATATGTACGGGTTTGTGGCGGTATTTTTTATTTATTTTGGTTTTTTGAATCATTTTTTTACATTTTCCAGGATCATTGTAGGGGATTGGATGAGGTTTGTTGGAACATCAAAAAGAGGGTTTCTTGACAGGGTAGCCAACCTGATACCACAGCTGACTAATAGAGTGCTATTAAATATTTGAGAGAGCCTACAGTGTCACGTTTATAGAGGTGAAGGGAGTGACTACCAGTGTCAAAGTTTTTGATGTAATTTTAAATTGCCACAAAACCCAGAAGTTGCTCTTGAGGATTGTTTTATTTATTTATTTTATTTTATTGATTGAGGGGTTGGTACTTTTTCACAGGATTATTGAATGTAAAATTTATTCTTAGGTTGTTTGGTTTTCTTCCCCATCAGATAGTTGATACTAAAAGTTTATTATTTTGCAGATAACCTGAAATGTGCTGTTGATTTAAAATCTGCTTCTCCTTTGCTTTAGATGGAATATTAATTTTTCAACCTCCCTGCCTTTTGTGAAATGCTTCTGCATCTTTTTTCTTCCACCTTCTACAACCAAAAAACAATTTGAAAATCAGTAAGACAGCATCTGCCTGTAATCATATACAGCAATGTTTGTGTACCTCCTTTGTAGAAATGAAAAGTTAATGTGCTGATACAACTCGTTATAGAACCCTTTCATAGCTTTTCTATAGTAGTGTTAAATATAATTTCATTAATGGTTTTAGATATCATTTCATTAATTGATTTAGAAAACAGTAAAAGTATTTTGGTGTAGCAGACAGCTATAGCACTTTCTTAGAAAATGAGTGACAGCTGTAAACTGAATGACTTTGCAGAAAGGAGAGGCACACAAACTTTTTTTTTGGATAATTAGAGGAATACAAAAGTGTGAATTTGCCCTGTGTGCAGCCAGTGTGCAGGCTCAGTGATAAAGTAAGAAGCGTGCCAGAAACAGTGAACGAAAGAAAAGCTACCTTCCTTCGCAGCAAGAAGTGAGTTTCTTTGCTGTGCTGTTCTTTTGAGGAGCAGCAAGGCAATGAGTAACCAGCTGCTATGGCCTGCTGGGCATGTGCACTGATGCATTTTGGTGAAAACAATGAATTTCTGCTGGCTGCATAATAAATACTGCTGCTGGAGAAGTGTGTACAGGGCAGTGGAGCTCCTTCTTGCACTGAGTGGTTCTGAACCTATCAAGGCATTTCCTCTGAAGCGGGCCAGGTCTCACGTTTGGCCATGTAATGTCTGAAACTAAACCCAGGTGAAACTGCAAGTACTGCTGTGTCCAGGTAGTGTGCAGGATGTGTGCGTTGGGCTGGGGTTTGGTGTCACTTACCTTTGCCTGCCATTGCCCCTGCTGCCAGTGCCACAGGCACACATCCACCCTCCAGGAGTTCAGCTGAGTCCGAGGTGCCCGTGCTGCTTCCCAGCTCCTGCTTTGGAAGCGAATCCTTGGGTGTTTGTACAAGCCCTATGGCAGCACAGTCTGAGGATGTCTCAAGAAGCTTTTCTTCTGCCAAAGGACTCAACAGCATTCCCCACCTCTGGGTTACCTCCCATGAGGACTTTGCTTAGTTTTATGGAAATAAGGCTGGTGAATGTTGTCCCGAAATGCATTATTTTGGTGCCATTTGGAACATTCACTTTTATACCACCAAAACTGCTTTTGACTCCTGTAAATTGCTGGGAGAGGTGTTTGATGGTCTTCTGTAACTCACCTTGCAGGTGCTGGCTGTCTCCACAGAGTCCATCTTACTATGGTGGATTCCTATTAAGTCCATCATGAAGGGGCACCCACTTCTTATTTGACTTGTCTTGAGGTACAGGAAAAAATGAAGGCTTCCTAAGGCCTGGTTTGTTGCTTGTTTATAGACATACTGTACGTCAGGCTGGGATTTTTCTATTTATGCCTGAAAAGGGATAAAGTTGACGTAAAGAGCTGCTGATAATGCTCAGACATCCTCAGCTGGCTGTAGAAAATCTGCGTTTTGGCAATGCTTTGTGCTTCTGCTATTTCCTCACTGTGCAGAGGCAGGTAGAGCTCCCCAGGTGATGCTCCCCAAAATGAGCTCCCTACAGTGTGCTGTGCTCATTTGCCTTTCGCCCTCCCAGTATGCAAGGTCACACACAGAGGGTTCTGGCTCCTTTGGTGTTTTTATGATGTGCATGCAGCAATGGGACCATGTGAGTTCAGCTGGAATCAAGATGACTGCTCTGTGGATATTTACTTTGCTCATTCTTGCCTAGGGAGGTAAAACTACTTTTACTGGAATATCTCCTTTCCTAGGTGGTTATTAAAGGTAAAGCTTTAAGCACAGTCTAGTGCATCCTTACAGAAGATAGGTTCATTAGCTTCAACATTAACATGCAGAACTAAATATATAATAATATTCTTCTTTTGATTAGTCAAGTGTTTCATTCATTTGTTTGGGTTTTAGCTTTGTCTTCTCATTCTTAAGTTATTCAGCTTCCTTGATATTTTCCTTCAATACATTGTATTTTCCAAAGACAATATAAGCATAGAAGAATCAAGTTTTGCATAGTTGAGTGGTGATGGAGAATTCTTTAGGTCACTCAGGTAGAAATAAGTAGAACAGTAGTCTTATTTGTACCTAGAACATTTGAAGTGCATACAGGATGCAGTGACTGCCAAAAGTAAAAGAATAAATAAATCATAATTATTCTTCTGAGTTTGGGTTAAGGGAGGTAGTAGTTCTACCTGCTTGATTTCTGAGCTCAGTCATATTTTATGCTAGTATTTTCTAATACTATACTAATGTAGTTCTGGTTAAAATCCCTTCCTCAAACTCTTAAGGTGGGCTCAAGTTACCATAGTTCAGAACAACTTAATAAAGAATTTTATTTCTCATCTTCCTCAGTCAAAGATACTGATGTTTGCAAACTTACATAATGAGACATAGGAATATGCATAGAAGTGGTTGCTAATGCATTTTCTTTAGAAAAAAATTACGAAGAAAAAATGTGTTTTGCTGAACAGCGGAAACACTTACTGGGGCAATACTTCTGTTAATTACTGGGTTTTGTCTTCTCATGTATTCAATGTAACTACACAGTCAGTTGTACTGATCTTTTGTGAAGCTGGGAAACACCTATAAGAAAAGGACAGAAAAGCATGTCCTTTTATTCACTCAAACAGATTTGGCACAGTCGTGTGACAGCCTAAAGGCTTCCTGCACAAACACGTCAGGTTGCTTCAGTCAGGAATCCTTTTCAAGCTAAAAGCAGGGGAAGCTCAGTTAAAAAAAAAAA
>VXAC01005196.1:380694-414138 GCA_013399225.1 Rhipidura dahli | reverse complement strand
AAAAAAAAAGGAGAAAAGGAAAAAATAAAGAGTATCTGAATTAAAACTATGGCAAAGTCAAATAAGGTTTTCTAGGGAAACCCCTTAAATGTTTGCGTGCAAGGCTCTGGCTTTGGTTTGTAACCAAGGAATGGCAGCTTCAATATCCTACTATACTGGATTATTAAAAAGCTAAAGAGCATGGATTTAACTAAGGAAAACAGCACTCTTTTCATACCAGAATATATTGATATCCTTGTAGGAGCAAATACAATTTTAATAGAGAATCATAAAATCTTTTACAATCTTTAGTTTGTACAATCTTTACAAACTTTATGACCATCAGGTTCAAGCACTAACCCAGCACTGTCAAGTCCACCACTAAACCTTGTCCCCAGGTGTCACAGCTACACATCTTTTAGATACCTCCAGGGATGGTGACTCCACCACTGCCCCGGGCAGCCTGGCTCACGTTCTGCATGTTGAATAAGAAGGTAGCGTTAGGATAGAAATTCTGTTGGTGGATCTGCTATCTTGACTGCAAGAGCTACATTTTTTATTGAAAGACCAGTACAGTAGTGGTGAGGAGAAGTGTGACTTAAACTGTAAAAGCCAAAATGTAGTCAAAACGTAGTCATTGTGACCCTAAGGTTAATATGAACACAGTACAGTGTTTCTGTTGAAGTCAGACAAGTGATGTTGGGGATTACTATGAATCAACCACAAGTGAAATTAGGCAATTATTATTTTCTTTAACACTTTCAAGTGTTTTAACTTTAACACTGTCAAGTCTTGTAAATAATCGACACAAGTTCTTTACTGTAAAAATAGACCTCCACAAAGAACCATTTAATTTAATTTACATTATTATTATTATTGTTCAGAACACAGATAGTAGGAGGTATACTGACATATTCTTAAGTGATCCAGCATCTGCTGGGAAAGGGGAAAACAATTAGAGTTTTAAATTCATTTACGCCTGCAAAAGAGCATTTAGTCTCAACATCAGAAAGAAATAAATATAATTGTTTGAAAAGTTACAGTAATTTCAGTCTTTGATTTTTTAACTGGTGGATGCAACAGACAATGCTTTTCTCCCCTGTAAGTATCTTATGAAAATGTACAGAAAAATCTTTCAATCATGAGTGTAATAATCAGTTCACTGTTATCTAAAGAATGCTTAGTACTGAAAAACTCCAATCCTTTTTGTATTCTTGTCATGTGAGGAAGACCTATATTGAAGCATGAACGGAACATGCCTGGGAGGCAAGTGTAGTCATTGCCTAATTGAATATACAATTCATTTTATCATTCACTTGAATGTATCATTCATTTTATTGAAAAAAAAAAATACCCTACCTAACCCATCCCTGGTGCACATGCTCATTATTTTAAAATTAAGACCTTCTGTTGCTTAAGTGCTCATACATAGAAGCACAAACACATCTAAATTTACTCTCCTGTGTAGGCCAATTGAATTAACTTAGCTTCACATTTGAATAATATAAAAATGCACATAATGATCAGTAGAACCAGGAATCATACTTGTAATTTCTTTCAGAAATCACATGTAACTATTCACTTGAGAAAGCAATTTATAATTTTCTCTATGAACATGGAGAATCAGACAAATGGAAGGATCCAGAAAAGTTGAAGAATGCTAATGTTTTTGCTTTGAAATAGTGTAGTTTGTATATCAAGACCAAGAGGGCAAATTCTGTATATATGATTCAAATTACTTGATAAAGAAATAAAGATGCTTCCCTCAAGCTGAGTGAATGCTGTACAAGTCAATAATTAAAAAAATATATAGAATTATGTATTCTAAATATGTTTTATTCTTAAGTGCGTTCTTCTGTTAAATTAGTTCCTTCAGAATAGATTTATATCTGAATATTCATGGCACACTACAGAACAATTTAATTTAAAATGATCACTTATTTCTTTCTCTTTCCAGTTCAACAGAAGAGCAGTTTCACTGGCAAACACAAGGTAATGTACCATTATATATACTCCATATATGTATTACTTATATTCTCTCCCAGAAGGATCATTTTTACCTAAAGAAGATGGAGAGGAAAAGCACATTTATGTACGTGGAGGTTTTTGTTGAGTTTTTTGTGTGGTTTTTCTCATTGCTAGTGTGTGAAAACTCTACTTAAATAGTGTCAAGATTTGACAAAAAGTACTCTGAAACTAATGTAGAATTTTGAGAGGGGGCATTGCTAAATGTGTCTCTGGCTTTTTTTTAAGACTAGATCTAAATATTCTTGTTTTGCTTTTATTAATCCAAGGCCACACTTTCAAAGGATGGTACAGTTTTCAGTGTGGCCAGCATCCTGTGAATGTGTGGCCTCCATTCCTTCATCAGCTCTGAATGCTTAGGCACATATAACCAATTTGAGCTCTTGTCTTGTAAATGGTTTTACGTTTTTGTCCTTCTTTAACATTTTTATGTTGTTAATTTTATTGCAGATGGTCAGAAGGATATAGAAGATGAACTCACCACTGGTCTGGAGCTGGTGGACTCCTGTATTAGATCACTGCAGGAATCAGGGATACTCGATCCACAGGACTATTCAGCCAGTGAAAGTAAGTTGCTAGAAATATGTTTTATAGAACCCAAGAATTTTGTGCTTTAAAACTGAATGCATATCTTTTAGTGGTTATTTTTTCATATTGGCAGAGGGGACTGAAGTTGTGAGCAGGCAAATTGCGATTTTTAGGGTTTGTAACGGAGAGAACGTCACTGCTGGCTTTTTGGGGGAAGAATAAGCACACTGAATATATTTTAAGGAAAATACTTTCTAATTGCAATGTTGCTGTACTATACTATAAGGTCTTGTCACAAAACTGTAGCATCACCACCGTAAAAACAACTTTCAAACTGCAGTTTTTCACTATCCAAAGGTAATAAAATGAACCACACTGGGTGGCTGTGAGGAAGCTTGATGCATGATCATGACCACTTGGCCAGGTAGCTGGTCACTCCTTATGACTAAAATTTTCTTGTGGATATGTAGACAGAAATGGGTGAACTTTATTTAAAGGTGATGCACAGAAGGGCAGCTGTAACAAGCAAGGTGAAGACTTTTCTGCAAGGCTGGCTCACTGGTCACTTACCAGCCATTCTCTTTGCAGAACTGTGCAGTGAGTGGACAGATTCTAGGGTAGAACCAGCCCCTGGGGAAGCGCATCAGGGCTAAACAGCAGCAAAAGTGAACAAGGAACATGCCGCTCAGTGTGTTTGTAGAGCCAGTGTTCACCAACAATTGTGCTCATGAGTCACACTGAGACAGTTTTCCAGCATGTTAACTGGTCTGTTAACCAGATATAGCATTAGCTGGTGAAAAAGCAGGTTAATTCCCTATTTCCTTTCCTTTTCCTCAGGGTCCTGTCTCTCATTCTGTCCCCATCTTCCACAATATATACCCACTTTCATTTCCCTGCTGCTGCAGCTCCTGATACTGCCTTGGCTTTTGTTTTTAGTATTCCTCTACATTTCCTTCCCTCTTGCTCATTTGATCCCTGCTACCCAGTACCTTCTGACTGAGTCACACCTTTGGAGGTGGCTGCCCAAACTCAGCTTTCCTGAAATCAAAGGGGATAATCTCCCCTTCATCTGGGAAGGCTGATGAACTGTGACAGCCACCTTCTGCAAAGCATCTCTAGCAATGACAAGTCATCACCTGCAGTGCAGTCATCAGGTGACAAAAGGAACACATTGCACATTGGATGCAGAATTTTTATTTTTCAGAACATTTTTCATTATTTTAAAAACAAGGTTTGCTGTCAAATTCAAGACAACAATCCCAGGACAATAGAAAATTTTTCATTTTTCATGTGCACAAGATTTTTGTTATGGTTTTGCTTAATCTATATGATTGACATCTGTTAAAATATTGCTTGATCTGAACAAAATTGGTAAAACATGGTGAAACAATGTAAGGACTGTTTTTTTCTTCATTTGGGGGTAGGGAGAAGTGAAACAGACTAGCATGATAAAGATTGCCTTCAAAATGGGATTCTGTGATAGAAAAATGAAACTGGTTAGATGGCAATAGAGGAGACTGGGAGCAGAGTGGAAAACTGCCAGAAACTGACTTAAGAGATGGAAACCAAGAAAAAAAATGGTAGGGAAAGATGAAGACAGTACATGGACTGAAGTCTGGGTACATGAAGAAAACTGATACTAAAGAAATGTCTGGGGAATATCACATGAAGCTGAAACACAAACAGGAATACAGATAGAATAAAAAACATGGGCAAATGGAAAAGTGATGGAGAAGAGGAGCGATAGAGATGGATTTGTAGAGGATGAACAGGAGAGGAACTGAGGTTTGTTGAAGCAGGAGGTCCATACAGAATGTTGCAAGCTGAGTTTACTTGGCTGGATGATTTGTTCATAGGAGCAGGAGTTAGGTGCAAAGAGAGGGAACAACAGGGTGATGAGAATGACAGCCAAAGAAAGGAAAAGTGATATCATTATGGACAGGACAGTAGCTGTCCCTAAGAAACATAGGTTTGGAGAGAACAGGCAGGTGCATGTGCTCACAATGGAACACCCTGTGCTTCTCCACAGGAGCTGCAAGCTTGATCTTCTGCATTGTCAGGAAATATTTGTGAAGCCTTTTGTCACAGTGCCCTTATTCCTCTGCTCCAGGCTCAGCTTGTAATAAAACTAGATTGCTATTTGCCAGTTACAGTTTTAATTAAGAATCAGATCTAAATGCCAAGCTAACAGTTGCAGTTCTGCTAATCACTCATAAATACAATTAGGATGTCATATACTGGATTTTTTTTTTCTGGTTTGGGGGTCTTTTTTCTGTTTGGAGTAAAATGCTACGAACAGATCAGAGAGTTAAAATGTTACTGTATTTCCAGAGTCAAAAGTACAAAAGCCAAGACTGTCTGTACAACATAATTTGAATTGCTTATGACTGCATTATAAAACAAATATTATCATGCCCTATTCTGTACATTTTCTGGCCATGCCTCATTTACCCCAAAGCTGAGTCTCAAACTGCACAGCATACTAGAAGGGAGAGTGCTTCTGACTTCTGTAAGCAGGGAGTAGAACACACATGCACTATGAAAACAGTAGTCTCATATTTACTTAAAATTTTATTGTGTACTTCCTTTGTCTCCTAAAGTTTTCATGTTGCAGTTGTGAAATCATTCAGAGTATCTTCTACTGATACTTGGTTTTAGGTGTTCCCTAAACAGTTCAGTTAGGTGTGCTGAGAACAAACAGTTGTAACAGAACACTGTGGGACCCCAGTCTCAAATACTTGAAGTGTGATACAAAAGGAAGTTTAAAGCCCACTCTGAAATGTCTCAAACACAGCATTTGTATTTCCTAGACACTTTTGTTCTTAATCCTTTCAGTCTCAAAATAGGAAATGAGATCAATATAAATATCTTGTTTTACAGGTATTCTAAAAATCACTATTTGTGACGTAGCTGAAGTAAATATTGAGTGCAATAGAATAATCCACCAGGGTGCTGGTTTTCTTCTTTGTATTTAAGATTTTTCAGTGGAGACCTGATGTGATGCAGTCAAAAACACTGAACCATTTTGCAATGTGTGCACTGGCCATAAGGCAAGAAAGGAGGGCAAGAGCAATGTCTCAGAAAAGGAAGCTTGGTCTGGCATTTCCTAACTTTTGAGCTCCAAATTTGACAATTTTAATTATGTTTACTTCTCTGCAGTTTGACTGCAAACCTGTATTTTAAGTAACAAAACTGACTTTGAGGAGAGTACTTCCCGCCTGCCAGGCATTTGAAGCAGATTTTTTTTAAAATCATCATATGAAAGCCTGCCCAGTGATGTGACCACGGCTTCCTTTTGTGAGCTGTGTGCATGAAGTCTAATGACTTAATCTATCAGTAGCCCTGCCTTTGTAGAGGATTAGTGTGTCTCTACTCAGAATCTTTACAATTTGGTTTCACGCACTCTGATTTTCTCAGACTTAGTTTTAAAAAGTCTTCACATTGCACTCAGCTGTTATAATATTCTAAATCCCAAACATCACTTCACATGTGTTATTCCTTTAGTAGCAAATGAAAGCCGTGGAAAAAAGGCTAATGGGACAAGTCACATGAAAGGGGCTTACACAGGAGGGGTTCTGTTTTGCTAGCAGAGATGCTCGCTAATTATCTTTACTGAGTGTGAATCAGCAAATGTAAAAAACCTTAAGTACATAAAGCTCTTACTAATTTGGTGAAAGAAAGTAGAGTGATCACTGGTTTTAAAGTAATTATTATCAGACAGGCAGGTGCATAGCTGCTGCAAGCTCTCGTACAAGCTTCCTGTGGTGGAGCTGACCCTAGGACAAGGTTATATGCAACCAAAGGGAACCCCCTGCACTGTTGCCCACCTCTTACTTCTGTCCCAACTCAAAGTAAATTCTCTTCCCCAAACCATCTGTTTCCAGTTACAGCTGACAGACAAAAAGTCTGGAAACTTCCAGAATTATGCAAGAAACTGCATCTGACTGGAGACCTGAACCTACATCTCTATGGTCCAGTTCCCTGTACTGCAGTGATTTCTCGTTATCTCTGTGTAGCTCCAGATCTGTCAAGACTTTGTCACTGCAGTTTACATCAAACATGTCATAGTTTTGTGGCCTCAGAGGGGTGTTCAGCCTGTTCTGAGTGTTTGTGGGGATCATCAGCAGAACAACAGTGTTCCACACATCCCCTCAGTCCCCGAGGGAGGGCACACACAGGCTGCTGCCAGTGTCAGTAGCCATTAGCTGTGGTGGGTCCAGAGGCCCTCCTGGACCATCAGGGTCACCCTGAGGGCACTCAGTCTGTCCTCCCTGCTCTACATTGCTGTAACACCCAGCTTGCCAGGCTGCTCCTCTCAGAAAATGTATCTTCCTTCTGCCATTACCTTTTTTTCTAATGGGAACTCAAAAATACTGCTTTTGCACAAATGAAGATAAGTAACTGTCACCTTAAATAGGGTCAGGGAGAAGTCCAGATGTGCAAGAGCCAATGTAATCATGTACAAGACACTGGAGACTCCCCTCACGGAAGAGGGATGGGAATGCACAGTAAGTGCAGGACCTGAAATCACTGGGTGAGGAAACATGCAGGGGAACAAAATTTAGTTGAGGACAGAGATAACCCTAGGGATGTTTCAGGAGACACAGTAGTACTGAGCAGAGAATGTAGCTCAGGAAAGATGTTTTCATGGCAGAATGGTTTAATTTATTGAGGAAAGACATGTGAAAATAAATTTTGTGAGGGCTGGGTATGCACTGTGGAGACCAAAAGTTAATATTTCTGACTAGAAATCTTAGAAAAATGTGGGATAAAAGAAGCAAGACATTATTTCTTCCCCTTCTCATCACTGCACCGTTGTCTCAAAATCACATAACTACTTCAGATCCATTCCTTTTACTACCTTGTCAGTGCAACTCCTTTTTTGTTTTTGTTTTGGTTTTTTCCCTTTTTTCCCTCACACTATGTTTAAGAGCTATTGAAAAGGTGGAAAGCTGCATGGAAGGAAGGAGAGTAAACACAGATATACAGCTGTATGAGTGAGGAAGATTGGAAGATTGGTTGCTGAGGACATTTGTCATTAAGGTTTGATAAGGTTGCAGTCTGCAGATTAGTGGGAAAGGTCCTGATGAACTGCCTGAGGCCCCCAGATGTCCATCCTCTGATGAGACAGAGAAGCTGGAGTCCTCTAAGCAGTTGTTAAGACCAAACTACCTTTTCCTGATAGTGTTTGCAAATTTGCAGTTTACAGATGGGTAGTGTAAGATAAAAAGTGGAACAAGAGGAAAAATTGGTTCTGTGTTTCTTTCCCTTCCGTTAGTTTCTCTGTGCCCTATCCCTGTGGGGCATTAGCATGCCCCTTTAGAGGACTGACATGACACTGTCACCAAAACAATTTCTGAAGTAATTGGCTGAAGCTCACTGTGTCCTTACAGAATGTGCTGCATCCTTACAGTCTGTACTGATCCCTTGCAGGTTGCAGCAGCAGAGACAGGCAGTGGTTTTTCCTTCTGTCATGGCACTAGCAAAAGGAGGGTTAGAAGACTTCTAAGATTTTGGAGATTATGGAGCAAATCCATTGGCACTTTCTTCCTAACTTAAACCTGAATGTCTGTTAATCCAGAAGTCCGTAATTTTAATTTAAGGTATCTATTCTTAAATCTTCCATGCTTTTTCCTTTGCTTCAGCCTCCACTAAATGAGCATAAGACTGGTCTAAAAAGGATTATGGGGCAGATTTATGGAGCTTTCAGTGTTTATGTTTCTAACTGAAACAGAATAATTTCATTCTTTTTCACTTGCTTCATAACTTCATGTGGCAACCTTCTTTCTTTGCTCTCTAAATTGATAGCACAGACTGTAGGAACAGAGCTCTCATTGACATGGATCAAAAAACTTCCTGGATAGTTCTCCCAATTGTCTTGATATTTTTTTAAATGATACATTTTAATTTTTTTTTTTAACACGTGGTTTCTATCAGGATTGCAGTTTTTCCCACACAACATTACCAGAATTCCGGATTAATTTTTCCCCCCACATATTCTGGATATATATGTTTGTTTATCTCTGTGACCCTGTTGTCGTGGTGCTCAGGATTAATTGCAGAATCCAGCACACTGATAAGGGAATAAATACAATGTAGATTTAATAATACCATCTTCTTGGCTGAGGCCATTTCATAATGCCCTTCACAGAGGTTACCTATTGACAGAAATGCAGGCAATTAAGGATGTCCAAGTTCTTCTGGGGAAGAAAAAGCTTGGCTTACCACTCTGGTCTCAATCCCACATTATATTAACTCTTCTAGTCATTTGAAACTATTTGCCACAAATGCAGCACAAATAGGTGCACATTTAGATGCTTGATTTTTTTTCCCTCTGGAGAATGAATTATGTTAGAAGAACATTTTTACCACATGAAATTATATACAGATGTTTCATTAGACAGATGTGGGTTTCACTTAAAACCCCAGTCTAATTATGAGGCTAAAAACAGGCTAAACCCTTACTTTATTCTCTTAATTCAGTTTTGTTTCAGCAATTTTTTGTAATAAGAGAGATCCTCCTTACCCAGTGGGAAAACAGATGTCCCAGTTTGAAAAACCACTCCTTGTTCAGCCTGTATGATTTTCAGCCTTTATCAGCTGCTTTTATCATAGATACTGAAAATGGATTGAAACAAAAAGGCACTATTTACACAATGAATGTGTAAAAGGATGTGTGTTTATGTGTTTTCCATCCCATAGCTCTTGCTTTGTGAAATTGCCACCTGTCAGATGGCTGACATGCTCAATGAGATGAAATTTGGCATCAGTGGACCTCACAGTTTTTTGATAGATGAAGTTATTTCCATTTCATTATCTGCTTTGAGAGCCAGGGCAATCCAGCTGAGTCATTCTTTGTGCACACAAAGGAGGTGTTCTTGTGGGATCTCCTGGTACACATACACACTAATAACATCATGTGCTCTTTGAGTATGGTTCCAAGCTAAAAAACCCCTAGGAAGTGTGCATACCCCCTCTCCATTTCAGGATCAGGGTCTTTAGAGTAGGAGTGCCATCAGTGCCTAACACAGGGTACGGTGTCTTTCTGTCTGCTGCATTAATGCCAACCTGGCAGTGTCTGACTCAACAGTTACATCCAGATAAATATCCCAGACTATGAAGTCTGAGGAAATTTTGATGTCTTGCAGAAACTTCTGTAGGTATTGTAATATATTTAGGATAAATATTTATAGTTGGACATTTTGGATGGCTCTCTTTACTCCATTCATCTCTTCTAAAACAAACTTTGGGCCAATTTTTTGTTTGAAACTTTGGGGTTTCAAAGTCATCTTTGCCCAATTTTGTAATGGAGTAAATCTCTGAAAGTGGGACGCTGCTTTTCAAATGGTGGTTTTGCAGTTACTCTTTTTATGTTCTCACAGAGAAAGTTACCTAGGAATCATCATCAAAATCAGTCTTTTGAAGTAGTTCTTAAATATGTAGATTTCTTAGAAATGGGGATGAGATGTTGTTTCCTTTACCTATCTCCCTTTCTGGCCCTAGTCACCCTAAGTGTGAGCATGAAATAACTATTAAGTCATTTCACATTGTAATAGTCACTGGCTGATCACAAACACTGAGACCTACTTTCCAGGGGCAAGCCTCAGGAGGAGATGGATGTCTTTACAAAACAGCTGACCATGAAAAGTTTCTGTAGATGTATTGCTACACCCCACTAAGACATTAGGGTTTGATAAAATGAAGCCAGCTCTAGTGCTGCTGAGAGCCAGCTCTTACATCTCAGCATCAGTGTTTACAGTCAGTGCTGCCTCAGGAAATGCTCCATCAGCATTAAGCATCCTAAGCTTGGCCTTCATTGTTTTCATCCTCTGTCACAGGCAGACCTCAAAAGCATTGAGAATCGCACCAGAAGAAGAGAGGTGGCTCAAACACTGTCATTCAGTACTCGATCACCTCTGCCCTTCTGGGTATCAGGATGGTATAACAGGTACATCTTTGTTGCTGACATATCACATCCCAGTAAATTCATGCCAGTGTTAAAGCTTTAAGAGCATGAGTGAAGTTTTCCTTTTTGGCTTCTTCCCTTGTGCAGGCAGAAGGAGACCAAACATAGGAGCAGAATCACAGTATGGGCTTTCACCACCAGGATTCCTGACAGACTTTGGTATCTACTTCAGGATGTACTTAGGTCCAGCTGATCTTGACTCTGTTTTGCTGCCTGTCTTCAAGTTCCTGTGTGGTTGTTGCAAGCAGGAAGCCTGGTGAAGGCTAAAGGAACCTTCAGTGTTCGGGGAAGCAGTTCATGCTTTCTCTCGTTTCCTCAGGGGTGGCACAGAAGTTACTGTGGGCACCCACCTGTGCAGGGTTTCTGTCATCTCAATTCCTCTGCAGCCCTTCTGTAGGTTGGTATGTGCCTGGGTAAATTTTTAGGCTTCTAGGGGAAAGCACTAGAAACCACTGGCAGAAGTGCTGTACAAAGCTGATGGCCCAGTACATGCCCTGTCTGTTGGACGTAAACTTCTGCAGGCTGCCTCCTGCAATTTCCTCTCCTCAGGAAGGAATGTCCAGCTGGAGACACTCACACAACGTCTTAATATCCAGCCTTCTCCCTTCCTGTGCTTTCTTGCCTTTTCTTACTGCCATATCTTTCCTTAAACCACCCATTTCTGTCTTAGCACATCCTTGTCTGTTTCCTTTCTTGTTTTGTTTTCCATCTTTTCTTTTTATCTTCTTCCTCTGTCTTTTATGTTTCCACATGGCGTGCAAATATATCCTGATCATTCATCCTCAGAGACAAAAAAATTCCACCAAAACCCCCTAAAACCCACATATATTTTCTGCACATAATTGACCTTGCTATCGTGATTTTTCACATGCTTTCACATTAACTGGGAGCAAACCCAGATTGTGCATTGTTGTGTCATGTTGGGAGTCCAGAGGTAACACTATGAGAACATTGCAACGAAGGAATTTCTAATTTCCTTCAATTTCTGCACAGCAGCCTACAGACTGAATTTTTGTTTCAATGTGTTGTGACCTGTAACATGGATTTTCTTGGAGTTTACTTGTATTTGCAAGATGAAGCATGTTTTTATATATAAATTCCATACTGATATTACAATATTACTTCGTATCTCTGAGTTTGCTTGTCCTGTGATGAATCTAATTTTGGTAGCTGGTGTCATTTAATTCTGTGCAACTGACTTGAAATCCATACCAAGGAAAAACAACCCCTCACAACCTAGCTTCAACGACTGTAGTACAAAATAGTCAAAAAAAAAAAAAAAAACCAGCCGGTGAAACATATAAGGAGGGGGGAAATGGAAAGATGAGAGTCAAGACCAGGACAGCAGTAACAATTAGTAGCAACATCAAAGATGGATAGGAGGTAGTCATCAGCTTGTGATTCTTAGTCTGTGTCAGACACAAATCCTTTACAGGCAACCAGGTGTTCCCTCATCCAGTGCAGGAAGCAGCTACTGAAACTCGTTAGGAAATGACAGTGACTTATAGCAGCATCTGTAGGAGCAGAACAAAGAAAGGCTTTTGGCATGGGAACCTACAGCGCAAAAGAACATCAGTAAATATTGTGCCTGTGTTATGGGCCAGGAAACAAATGCACCCACATCCCCACGACAGACTGACAAACCACTCACCCTACTCCTGCCTCAGTGGCAGTGCCAGTGCCTGCACACTCGGCGCAGTCAGGAGTGCCAAGAGCCACATCATCCTGGGATCTGCCAGTGCCAGCTTGTGAGCATAAGCATTGTGGAGATGCAGCCTTGGAAAAAAGGGTAGTTGGCTTGTTAGCCTGTGTAAAATGATGTATATGGAAGAGAAAATTTTGGCAGGTGTGGATTTGGGTTTGATTTCTTTTGTGCTACTTGCAGTTTATGCAGCATTTAATCAAGTACGATTTTTGTGACTTCTGTGGTAATGCAGATCAGGGAATTGCCTCCATTTTTTCCATTCTGGCTTTATAAATGGAGAAATGCATTTTGTCAGGACAATGTGAGAGCAGAGAGTGGGTGCACATTTGTGTAGACACAGGGAGAGAAAGCAGAAGGGTATACTTTCTGGTTTATGGCAGAGGAGGTTTTGGCAGATGAAAAAGATTGTAATAAAATGTTGACCTTTTTGACTTACTTTTTAATTGACTTCTGAGGCAGAGCTGAACACATTCTGAACTGGCTCACTTGAGAGACCAAATAGTCATTTTCTTTTGTGGACAGAAAAGACTCAGGATTTAAGCCTGTCAGAGGTCTGCAAAAAATGGAGTTCTTCTTCGCATGAGAAGAGGAAACCTGTTTTGTGCTAGTAGTTAAGTTCACAGAACAACATAATAGCGTAATAGATCTGCTGATGTCTTTTGTATTAGATCCATATATCTGTGAGGGGTTTTATAGGCTTTTATAATCAGAAGCTGTTGGGCACTTTTTATTTTATTTTTTTTTCAGCAGTCTAATTTAGGTCTATCAAAGGAGATTTGTCTGTTTTTGTTTTTTTTTTTTTCTACTGATAATGCATTCAGCTTCCTTGTGCATCATGTTTGTGTGATGTCTATAAACATCTGATTTTATTTCCTAGTAATAAAAAGGGAACACATTAGTTTAGTACTATTGATAGCAATTTTAGGCTGCACTAGGCACAGAGGGTGACTAGAAACACTTGATTTTTGCAGCTGGCTTTCACAGGTATACCTCAAAAAATTAGGATTTCACAACAAACTTATTTGGGCTTTTTTTTTTCCTGTAAACCAAGCCCACACACCATTTTAAATGTAGTTGTTCCTTTAAAAATGGGAGACTGATAATGAAAAGGCAAATTAAAAAATAACAATTTTTCATGCCAAAACCCAGTGTTTCTCAAATGGAAACATGGCTGTTCCTTCTGAGCTGGAGCTTCCTGTCTGTGTTGCAGCATGCAGTGTCTCCTCCTATATGCAAATTTCTTCTTCTGGTCACATTAACAAATGTGACCAGAAAAAAAAAAAAAAAAAAACAACAAATATAATCATGTTCAGGAGCCCTGCTCAGGTCCTGTTCTCCTGTGGTTCCACAGTGATATTTTAATAGAGAGCAAGCTTCTGTTACAGTGAAGCGTTCTACCACTCCTAGAGTTGCAGAGTTTCACGGGAAGCAGTGTCAGAAAGGCTCGAGGATACTATTTCTCCTCTTTTTGTCTTCTGTAATGCAGAAATGTAAGTCAGTTATAATCTTTGCTGCCCATCTTGTTCTTGATTTGTGTCTATCTATTGCTCCAATAAAGCTCATCGTCCTAATGGCCAGTGATAAATTACCTGGTTTAGAGACTATCTGATTTCAATATCTGCAGGGTTTAGCATGTGATTTCATAAAATATGATTAATCTTCTACAAAAAAAAATGGGTTTAATCTTGGGGTCAATTAAAAAACTTGCAGTTGTAGAGTTACCCTTGGTTTTAATCTCAATTGAGGATAGATTATCTATTAAAAAGCCAAACCAAACAAACAGAAGAAAAACAAAGACAAGGCCAGCTTCTGTATTCTGAGCTTAAATGTGTATAGATCTATTCTTGCTCAGTGCATGTATTTCGGTCTTGTTCTCCAGCATCTTCAGTAATTTCTCTCCTTAGTAGTGGAACTACAGATTTGTCCTGCTGTCAAGCATTACCCAGTATTGCTTATAAAAGAAGATCTGTGGGACATGGTATAAAAAGAAAACTACACCCTATCTGAGGAGTTAACACTGAGGTTACCCTAATATGTCAGGATTACTTAGGCTTTGCTATGTTACCTTATTCTATGAGGTTAAAAAAAAATCTTCCAGGATTCAAAAAATAAGTATTTACTGTTGGAGTGGAATGCAAACTTATTTCTTTTCTATGCCCTTTAGGTGTTACATTTTTCTACTTCTCGTGGACATTTAAGGTGCTTTGCTATCCCTTGGAGTAGAGAATTATTATTTCAAATCCTAGAAAATGCCTCTGTTTTCTTCTTACAATAATGGCAGAAGTGGTACCTTGTGTAAAGAGCATAAGATAATCAGCATCTA
Organism: Rhipidura dahli; assembly: GCA_013399225.1. Taxonomy (NCBI): domain Eukaryota; kingdom Metazoa; phylum Chordata; class Aves; order Passeriformes; family Rhipiduridae; genus Rhipidura; species Rhipidura dahli. The sequence continues at coordinate 399,612 of VXAC01005196.1, read as the reverse complement.
ATGAAACTAGTTTCTGTTCCCAGTTCACTTACTCTTGAAATAAAGTGTTCTTCGTCTTTCTTTCCAATAGTAATTAGGTCAGGAAGGGATATCTTTGTATTGTATAATGGTATCAGCCTAGTTTTTGCATCATTTCTCCAGATATATATCATTTATAGAATTCTTGGATGAAAATGAACTTATTTCACACTTGTGAATGCATTCCACAAAATCTTATTTTCCAGTACCTAAGAATAGGTTCTATAGCAGCACTAAAGCCCTTTTCTGTATTTGTAGGTAGAACATAGCCCTCTTAATGCTGGTAGAGCATGGCAATGCATATAAATTACTTTCCTTTTTTGTAAAACGAGTTTGTTTTCAGTGTACTCATTTAAGACTTGCTGCCTCTCATCTAAGGAGATGTGTTTGGTTCATAACAAGGGAGCTGCTTGTGATTAAGCATTTAAAGTATTACCATTTATTTCTTCATTTTAAGTATGCATTTGGTGTCTCCCCCCTCCCCTCCCCCTGTCTTTTTTTGCCCTTCAACTTTCTTCATTTCTAGGGTTTGGAATTTCTTTGTTATATTGCAGCCTTGGCATTTTTTCTTGTAATATAAAGCTACTGATATGTTTAATATTTAATATCACCTAGAAGGTAGATGTTGAAATATTTTCCTAGTACTATTTTAGTTCTAGTCTCAGATTTGGAGGGAGAATGGGTGCCATGCTTATTACTATTGTTATAGTAGAGCTGCTTTTTATCTTCTATTTGAGGTCAGACTAACAGTTGCCTCAAAAGCCCCTCTTTTCCTACAGAATCTGTTTGACCAGTTGCAGCTGACAAGTTGTGTTTTCAACTGCAGATCTTAAGTTTTGCCTTGGTTTGATCTCTCTTTTTTTCTTTTTTTTTTTTTTTTTGTCTGTAATTAACAAAATTTCTTCTTTTTATGATTGCCACAAAGTTCTCTCATCTAGTTCCCAAGGACTTACCTCACTGCCTTGTTCCTCCACTAGTTTCCCCTTGCATTTTTCACAACTTCCCTGGAGACCAGAAAATGGAGAAGGTCTGTACCTGTGTTGCTGCTTCTTGCCACCCTCCGTGGTCCTTGCAGGGCCTCCCTTCTGCTCACTCAATTCTTCTCCTTTCCAAAACCATCCTAAATCGTCTTGGCAAGAGAAAGTTTCTGCAAAGAATTTTTCAGATGACCTCAAAAATAAGATTTAGTGCAGTGGAGGGGGTTAAAACAGACAAGTGTTCCTTACCCTTCTGATTTGGAGGGAAAGTTTACTCCTGGTCCCAGATGGAACAGCTTAATTTTGGGAGTGGGACTTAGAAAATAGGATGTACCAGTGAGATGCCAAAGAATTTAGTATGACTGGGAATTGGTTTGTCCACCTTGTCATTAACTATTACCACCTCTCCTCTAATGTCAGATACTGTGGAAGGACACTGGCAGGTTACTAACCATCAAAAGCTCTCTCGTGTTATGTTCTTTTTAAATTATCCATTCCTTTGCAAAACTGGGCAACAAATACAACCCAGCTTTAGGAAGGGTTGGCAACTGCTTACCAGGAGTGCAGACACCTTAATGAACTAACAAAAAAGTAGGTTGTTGGGTAGGAATCGATATTTTGCACTCAAACTAAATGACCTGAGAGGCAGAAGAAACAAGTAAGTGATGACTTTCTGGTATTTGAAATCCTTAATTAGGCATATACTAACAGTTAGGAGGTGGTTCTTCTCCATGGGATGTGAGGCACCTCAACCTATTAACTCGGTAAATGAATGTTTAAAGGACATTAAAGGAGCTTTGCTAGTGTTTTTCTTTCAACTGTTATCCAGATGAGCAAAGCAGGTTGAGGAATGTGTGAAGTGATTAATTACACTAATTAAAAACACTTTATTTACACTTACTCTATAATTTATCATTACTACTTTTGTCAGTTGATCGAAGGTGAGTGAAGTGTTGTTTATAATTGGTATGGGAGCTAATTAAATGGTCGTTCGAGCACGTTTTGGTCTATTTCCTTTGTCAATTAGAACTGGCATCGTAATAGATGACTGACCAAATGGAGATGTATAGCACAATAGCAGTGCTACACTTTACTACTTACTTTACTACTTACTTGGAGAAGCAAATGTGCCCTGGGAAGCCAACAGACTTTAAATCTCAAGGAGAGAAAAAAACCCTTCTTTCACTTGCCTGCTGTTTTTGTTTGTAACTTCATATGAAAAACTCAAGTAAAAAACATGCAATTACCTCATGGAGGGTGACTAGGTAGATGTTTCTGTTGTTTGTACTGTAATTATTTTAGCCAATTCAGAGGTAATTATTGCATCGATGTGGAATACTGAATTAATCATACTCTTATCTTGGAATAATGTAGTGCTGTATGTAACTTGTCATTATCTGATATTTATTTTATAATGGAACAACTACCAGATAATGTATTATTGAATACTTGTTCCACAATAAATTCTGCTCTGCAGTGTAATACATTAATCCTGTTTCATAATTCAGCCTTATTATTTATTTTGTTTGTTTGTTTTGGAGATGAACCGCACTATTTCTATAGTATTATCTTGAATTGTTAGATATGGTGGAGCTAAAATGTTTGAAGTATTCCCTAAGATACTGTGGTCTAAGGATTAGGAAACTGGAGCAACTTTTCAGATGTTTGACAGGCAGACACTAGGGATAGTTTGTCACTGATATCCTCAATTTCTGTTGTTTCTTTTTGGAATTTCCTCCTGTACAAGAAACCCACATTCATCTGACTGTTTAGCTCTGTGACACAGCAATGGTGCTATAATTTGAGACAGAAAAAATATAATGATCTCTGAGTAGGTAATGGAGTTAATCCACACTCCTGCAACCTTAACTTGCTGTCCTGCAGTTAAAAATATGTATCACAAATACTAATTGTACTTAAATCTTATCAGACTTTCTCTTGGGAAACTGGCCTTAAGAAAAAAAGGGTCTGGCAAGGCTGGACACACTTTAAGAAGTTAATCTTAATGGCGCAGGAGTAGGCCATCCCTATATGCCAAAAGATGAGGTGATGGGGAAGAAGACTGGCCTGGTTGAAGAGGGAGCTTTTGCTGGAAGTCGGGGGAAAAGGAGAGTTTATGACCTTTGGAAGAAGGGGTAGGCAACTCAGGAAGACTACAAGGATGTCATTTGGTCATGCAGAGAGAATGAGAAAGGCAAAAGCGCAGCTAGAGCTCAATCTGTCAACTGCTGTGAAAGATAATAAAATGTGTTTTTATAAATACATTAACAACAAAAGTAGGGCCAAGGAAAATCTCCATCCATTATTGGATTTGGGCAGGAGGGGGAACATTGCCACCAAGAATGAGGAAAAGGCTGAGGTATTTAATGCCTTCTTTGCCTCGGTCTTTATCAGAAAGAGCAGTTTTCCCCAGGACAGCCAGCCCCCTGAGCTGGTGGACAGGCACAGGGACCCTGCAACGTAGGAGGAAGTTGTGAGTGACCTACTGTGCCACTTAGACGATCACAAGTCTATGGGGCAGGATGGGATTCACCAGAAGGTGCTGAGGGAGTTGGCAGAAGAGCTCCCCAAGCCACTCTCCCATCATTTATCATCAGTTATCCTGATGGTTGACCGGGGAGGTCCCAGACAGTAGTAGGTTGGCAGATGTGGTGCCTGTCTACAAGAAGTGTTGGAAGGAGGAGCTATAGGGCTATCAGCCAAACTTTGCTGCTGGGGAAGATTATGGAACAGATTATCCTGAGTGTGATCACTGGGACATACTGGAAAACCAGAAGATCAGACCCAGCCAGCACAGGTTTAGGAAAGGCAAGTCCTGTTGGCCAACCTGATCTCCTTCTATGACCAGGTGACCTGCCTGGAGGATGAAGGAAAGACTGTGGATTTAATCTACCTGGACTTCAGTGAAGCTTTTGATACTGTCTCCTTCTCCTGGAAAAACTAGCAGCCTATAGCTTGGACAGGTGCACTCTTCCCTAAGTTAAAAACTGGATGAATGGTCAGACCCAAAGAGTGGTGATGAATGTTGCTGCATCCAGCAGCAGTTGGATGGCAAGTCATTTGTGGCCAGGATTGGAGCCAGTCCTATTTATTATCTTTTTCAAGAATCTGGACAAGGGGATGGAGTGCACCCTCATCAAGTTCTTGGTTGACAATAAGTTGGGCAGAAGTGTTTAATTTGCTTGAGAGTAGGCAGGCTCTACAGAGGGGTCTGGACAGGCTGGATCAATGGGCCAAGGTTCAAAGGGCCAAGTTCTGGGTCCTGCACCTGGGTCACAACAACCCCAGGCAGCTCTACAGGCTGGGGGCAGAGTGGCTGGAAAGCTGCCCAGCAGAAAAGGACCTGGGGGTGCTGGTGACAGTATCTGAACATGAGCCAGGAGTGTGTCCAGGTGGCCAAGAAGGCCTAGAGCATCCTGACCTGTATCAGCAATAGTGTGGCCAGCAGGACCAAGGCAATGATTGTCCCCCTGTACTCAGCACTGGTGAGGCCACACCTCAAATCCTCTGTTCAGTTTTTGGGTCTCTCACTGCAAGAAAGACATTGAGGAGCAAGACCAGAAAAGGGCAGCAGGCTGGTGAAGGGTCTGGAGCACAAATCCTGTGGAGGAACAGCTGAGGGAGCTGGGGTTGTTTAGTCTGCAGAAAGGGAGGCTCAGGGGAGACCTTATCACTACAACTTCCTGAAAGGAGGCTGCAGCCAGGTGGGTGTCAGCCTCTTCTCCCAGGCAACCAACAACAGGACAAGAGGAAATGGCCTCAGGCAGCATCAGGTGAGGTTCAGGTTGGACATCAGGAAAAATTTTTTCACTAAAAGGGTGGTTAAGTATTGGAAGCAGTTTCCCAGGGAGTTGGTGGAGCCACCATCCCTGGAAGTGTTCAAGAAATGATGGGAAGTGGCACTTAGTGCTGTGGTCTAGTTGACAAAGCAGCGTTAGGTCAAAGGTTGGACTCAACGATCCTGGAGGTCTTTTTCAACCTTAACAATTCTATGATTCCATTATATGTTTGATTTTGAAATCTCACTCGTGATCTGGTAATATTACAAATTTAATAGGATGTGCTTCTTTGCCCCCATCTCTAATCAGTGTCAATGTACTGAACCAGTCTCTCAGCACTTAGAAAACTGCTTAACTTCTGACACTGGTAAGGTCCCTGGAGCCCAAGTTCCTACTGGCTTTCTTATGTGGGATACTCTTCTGCTTTTGACCACCATGGCTATGATTCAGGTGAGCTCTGCTACTTGTGTGGGTACTTGACAAGTTCTTGCCCTCAGGAGGAAAGGAAGAAAACATTTGATGACTCACCTGCTTTGATTCCCAAACAAGATTCCTATCTTTTCAACTACTGTTGGTGCTGATGCATATTTTTTGTAATCTCTCACTGAAGCCCCAGTCAGCATTAATGACTGTTCATTGCATCAAAATTCAGTACTGCATTGATGCGCTTTGGTCTTTGTTGGGTTTGGTTTGGTTTGGTTTTTTTTGCTAGAACAGTGTATGCAGGTACTGGGAAGTATCCTGATATTTTTCTGTTCTGCCATTTAAAATACTTCTGCTTGCAAACACTTGCTATTCAAGAATAATTTATTACATTTTTAGGTTCTGATTTTGTTTCCTTTGTTTGGTTGTTGTTTTTTTTTACCCTGAATGACGTAAGAAGGAAGAGGAGATGGTCTGAAGAGAGCAGAAATGACAGGCAAAATATTTTATTTCCAAAGAAAATATTGCTCTTGAAAATAAAAGAGAAATGCTTTTATAATTTCTTTTTTTTTCCCTCATTTTTGACCCAGCTATGAATGATTATAGTAGCCTGGATTCTTTGTGTTGCTTTGTTTCCCGTAATCAGCTGTTACTGTGATGTCCTTGAATTAATAATAGTCACTCATTTAAGACCACTCGCTTCCTTAGTTTGGGTTTTAAATAGCTACACTGCACCTTACTGCAGCACTGTTGTATTTTCAGAAGGAAAAGCAGTGGCCCCTGAAGGAATCCTGCAGATCCCTGTCCCACACAGGCCAGGGGGTTCAGCACAGCCCCAGCTGTGCCGTGGGGCTCACCCTGCAACCTTGGCAGAAGCAGGCAGATGCTGTGGAGGCTCTGCTCTGCAGTAGTTTGTATGGAGCCTGTAGCTCACCAGGTTACACTGATGGCCACGTGCAGTGCTCTCAAGTGCCACGAATCAGCCTGGTAATGTCAGGCTGTGCTTGTGTTGTCAGTTCCGTGTGGCAGGAAGATGGCAAGTGTGGGCTTCAGTGTGCTCTCTTAAGCAAGAGAGCACTGCCTCTGCTCCTCTTCCCCATTTGGCTTGAAGTAAGTGTGCAAAGTACTCTCAGGTCCCCCACATCTCCTAAACCAGTAAGTTTTGAAATAAAAAAAAAATAGCCATATAATAGCCAGCGTANNNNAAATAAAAAAACAATAGCCATATAATAGCCAGCATAACTACCACTGAGGGGTGGGGGGGGTGGGATAAATACAAATTAAAGGGAAGGGCTTCACAAGAAGCCCCCTCCCCTCACAGCCGGAATGGGAGAATCATTTTCCTCTAACCCTGTCAGGCCTGCCAGCACCTGGATCTCCAAACCACAAAAGAAATTCCTGTTTCCCTTCTCTGATTCCTAGAAAAGTCCTCTGCTCTCCATCACCTCAGAAGTTTCTTTGTGGGTTGGCTCCCTGATGTAAGCATACCCTTCATCTCCATCTGGTCTCTCCTTGCCTGGTCTTCTCTGTGCTCCAGCAGCTTTCCCTCACTCAAGTGCACTTTGTGTCCCAAGCAAGACATCACCCTCTCCCTCTCCTTCCAGCGCCTTTCTGAGCTGGGTAACAGAGGCCAAGGTGAGCAATGCAGGGAGGCTTGCACCCTCCTCTGCTCAAGGTTAAGAAGAAGAGGAAGGTATTGTCTGCAGTACCTGTCCTCCAAACTGGAGACAAGTTGAAGAGTTGATTGCTCTACCCTGCTTCCCCATTTGAAGTAAATCCCCAGTGGTGTCTCTTGCAGTATGATGGCTCTGTCTTAGCTTCCTGAATTTTCACTCTTTCCTCTACTGTTTTAAAACAGGAGGAGAGTGGCATAAACAACCAGTGAAGAATTGGTACTATCAACTCTGAATAATTCAATGTCAGTATTCTTTCACAAGAAAAATATTTTTTATGTGGTGGTGAGAAACGTAAGGGAGAGCAGGTAGTTATATCTTCCCCATACCCTCAAATAGAAACAAAACATAGTACAAATTTTTAAAGCAATATTACAGATCATCAGTATGTACTATCCTAAATCTTATGAAACCCGAAGTGTTTGTTTTGAATTGAACAATTTTAGTAATTATGTCTCATTAAGGGAACAAGACTGAATTGTGCTAGCAGTTAACTAGTGATTTCCAGTGCCTAGCTGAAAATAGAGACTTTCCAGCTGCCTTAACTGTTCTGAAAGCAAATGAAAAATAGCTCTATGAATGCTTTCTTATACCAACACAACAGAGTTTAAATTCTAACCTGTAAGAAACGGTAGATTATTGTCAAGAGCCATCAGCATACAGAAGGACACAAACAAACTTCTCTTCTGACTGAGCTGCAGGCTCTTCAGAAGATCTGGGTTTACCTTCAGATTGAAATCTCAAGAATGTTAATGAGGAAAGCAATCCATCCTTTCACTGTCAGACAAGGTGGGACTGCTTGTAGTCCCTAAGTCCTGAAAAAGGAACATATGTTTTTCATGGTCACATTGATCTCAAATGTATCTTCTAGATTGTATGCTTAGTGTAGATTTTGTTATTTACAGGTGAGCAGCCACTACTCTATTCTTCAGTTGCCTGGGCTTATTTAAAATCCTAGGCTTATTTAAAAAATCTATCTGGATGTCTCTCTCAATTTGGAATTATTGAAATGTACATGCATTTTAATTGTTCATTACTGCTTGTTAAGGTACAAAATAAAAACTGCTTAATTAAACAAATATTTTACCGAACTTTAAATTATGTATGCCAAACTTTTAAAATTCTTTTCTTCAAGGGGTTGGCTAAGTTTCTTTAAGTTCATGGAAGTGTTTAAACTAACTGGTGCAGGGAGCCCATGCATGTGTTTCTAGCTGGTAATGTAAATCCCCTCGTGAGCCGCAGCAATATGAAAGCAGCACTTGAAAGCCAGATGCAATGAAAATTTAAACATATTGCGTTCATAGCATGTGATAGTTTAATCATTATTTAAGCTTTAGAAATGTCATAGCGTAATTACTTTCAGAATGCGTACAAACACTTTCATGCACAAAAATTGCTTTCTTGTTGCAACTTTTGCTTCTCATGGGAAAGTTATGCTTCTGTGAAATTTCTGAACTTTATCTTGTTTATCACTTAATCACAAATTCTCAGTGAAAATTCAAAATCTAAAGGATTGAAATAAACCCTACAGATCTTTTTAAAACTAAGCATGTATTTTCTTTACACTCTTAAAAAAAAGAAAAGTGAAAATATTTCTTTCATTAAAGAAGAAATTTTGCAACAAAACCAGTTTAATGGAAAGTGCTAAGTAAACCCTATTTGCAGAGCCACAGAATGGAAAGTACCAAAGGCTGGATTTATAAGCACCCATAGAGAATTAAATTCAGCTCTCCTGTGGATATGATACATTTTTACTAGCCTCACAGCTTACATGGAGCCTTACCTCCTTCTGTACTTGTAAGGAAATACAGGGACCAAAACTTACATTCTCAATTTGTCCTGTATCTCAAATGTTCTGATGAATGCAGTTGATTTTGAAGTATAAACTGTGTTGATATGTAAAACAGTGTCAAAATCCCAGTCTACATTTAGATGCAAACACTTCCTCTTTACATAGTCTACTACGATTTGTTTATAACGTGAGCGGTTCAGGTTGGATTTTGGAAAATAGCAGTTATAATGGTTCTGCCATTTCTGAGAAATAGGCTAGAGGAAAAAATACTCTCCGTGTAATTCGTGGGTGGGGTTGTTTGCACATTTGCTAAGTGGAAATCTTTTTGGAACAGCTTTACATCCTCATAGCAAAGACTTAAAGGTCATAAAAACTGCCTTTGTATGAGGAACGTACTAGAAGTTGTTTCTGGTAAATTCACTGGAATTTCTCCATTGTGAGTCTGTTTAAAACTGAACTTTTCGCATGTTCTGTAGGAGCAAAATCACTGTAATCATTTCACATCTTGTAAGGTTTGTGTCACCTTCTGTGCTCTTGTAAGCTTCTTAGTGCTAACCAGAAGATGAAACTGTCATCCCTGTGGAGCCACTGAGTGTGTTATAGATGATAGTAGCTGTTTGGTTGAAGGTAACCCATGCAATGGCCAAGGTATAGCCCTTTTCCTCCTCTTGTATTTCACTTTAGTGTCTGGGCCCAGACACTAAAAGAGACTAAAGTCAATGAAGACAGAGAAAGGATTAAGTGTGTATTCTTTAATGTAGCTCTTTGTGTATCATAGAATCATACAATCCCAGAATGGTTTGGGTCAGAAAGGACCTTTAGGATCATTTAGTTCCAGCCCCCTAGCTGTGATTAGAGCCATCTTCAACTAGACCAGGTTGCTCAGGGCTCCATTCCACCTGGCCTTGAACACTTCCAGGGATGGGTTATCCACAGCTTCTTTGGGCATTCTGTGCCTTTGCCTCACCACCACAGGGAAGCATTTCTTCCTAATAGCTAATCTAAAGCTACTCTGCCAATGTAAAGCCATTGTGCTGTTACTACATGCCCTTACAAAAAGTCTCTATCCATCTTTCTTGTAGGATCCTTTCAGGTACTGGAAGGCCACAATTAGGTCATCCTAAAGCCTTTACTTTTCCAGATTGAACAGACCCAATTCTCTTAGCCTTCCATCATAGGGGAGGTGTTCCATCTAATTTAGTGACCCTCTTCTGGACTTGCTCCAACACATTTTATCCCCATGCTGAGGCTCCCAGAGGTGGATGCAGCCCTGCAGGTGGGGTCTCACCAGAGCAGAGCAGAGGGGCAGAATCCCCTCCCTGGCCCTGCTGTCCTCACGCTGCTTTGGATGCAGCCCAGGACACGTTTGTCTCTCTGGGCTGGGAGTGCCCATGGCTGGCTCATGTCCAGCCTCTCATCCACCAGCAGCCCCAAGTCCTTCTGGGCAGGGCTGCTCTCCATCTGTTCATCCCTCAGCCTGGGGTGGTACTGGGGGTTGCCCCAACCCAGGATCAGCACCTTGCACTTGGTCTTGTTAAACCTCATGAGATTACCATGCACCCACTTCTCAAGCTTGTCCAGGTCCCCCTGGATGGTACCCCATCCTTCAGGTGTGTCAACTGCACTGCTCAGCCTAGTGTCATCTGCAAATTAGCTGCATGTGCACTTGATTCCTGTGTGGAAACAGACTGTTCCCTGTCTGATATATGGTCTCAGGATAAAAACTGGGAAATCTGCTATGTGGTAAGCTAAATCACTTGTACATGAAGCTAATGAATATTAAAACATGTTTTAGTTTCACAGAACTACTAAATAACTGTGGAAAGTGCCAGTGTTCATGGTCCTGACATGCCCTTCGGTCTGGCAGCCCCAGTTTAGGCTCGCTGCCTGTACTTGGCTCTGCTGCTGTGCAGTGCTGTGGTGGGGAAGATAAGATAGCTGACAAAATAGTCGTCAAAGATGCACTGAGATCAGGGTGTGTCCTGCGTGATGAGAAGAGCAATTAGTATTTTAAAGGCTGCCATCCATCCCTACAGGCACCAAAGTATTACATCACCGTGTGTACAGGACAGTGGCAGTAATCAATAGATCTAATGTGCTGGGGGCTCAGGGAGGGACAAGTTAGCATTTCCCAGGCAGAACGACAGGATATAATTAAGTGAAATAAACAAGGCATATCCTTAGGGAGAAAAAAACCCTCATCAACTATTCTGATTTGAAAAGCAGGAGTTCTTTATCCTGCTTGTATGAGTATGGTTGGATTTCTTCAGGCATAGAATTTCTTCACCAGTCAAAACCATAAATTTCTTGCAAAGAAAGCATTGTGGTCTGTTGCATGAACATGATGACTGAGTGGTAAGGAAACAAAGTAATGTATGTATTTTTATTACTGAAAAGTAAAATTCTAAAAATCTGAAGCCAGATATATCTGATAATTTCAAGGCTCACTTGACAGATAATACAGGCATGCTCTTTCACTGAGAGTTTCTGACTGCTCTCAATCCTGTCCCCACAGGGCCCAGCCTCCTCTCTCAGAGTGCACTCCAGCTCAATTCCAAACCTGAAGGATCTTTCCAGTACTCAGCCAGCTACCACAGCAACCAGACCCTCGCCCTGGGTGAAACAGCATCTGCCCAGCTCCCGTCCCGCAGCAGTCAGGCCAGAGGTGCCATCCAGAGCTACAGCCAGGTATGTGTCCTAAGCAGTCGTGCTCTCTCACACCTGAAATTCTGTGGAGTAGCTCCCAGGAAAGAGCTGTTCAGTGCTTGCCCACACCTGAATTTCTGCCTTTACTTTCTATCTCGTTCAACACACCTGCAGCAGGGTGGAGTTACCATCTTGATTTTTGTAAATCTCTGGTGGGTGGACTTGCATAGTAATAAAGTAATCCTGATCACAAAGGAGATCTGCATGCCAGATTTACTTAGTTGCTTGCATTTATATTTTGGTAGTAGCATGTTCAAGCATTTAATTTATAAAGAAAATGTCTGTGATTGTGCTGATTAGGAGTCCATCCTAAGGTCTAGGACCTGCCAGCTTTGGTCAGAGCCCATTACTGAAAGCAGTAAGTGCCATAAAACAAAAACAAAGCCAGGCTGACACCAGGTGTGAAACCTGCTAGGGATACCATGCATCACATGGTTCTATGGCCTAATATCAAGTGTAAGAAACATTTTTTTCACCACATATTGTAGCAGAAGCAGTTTATCAGACAGTCACCTCTTCATTTGAAACATTGAGAAAGATTGTCTCAGATACTCATAAAAACTTTGTAAATCCAGTCTAAACCATCCCTTCTGGCTCTGACTTGTAAACCTCTCAACCTTCTGTGCTTTTCACTGTAACATCACAGCCTCTCAGTAGAAAGTTAAGCTTCAGTTTAGACAAAAATTTCAATGTACATCTCTGTACATAAACAAAGTCTGACTGGGTTGTGTTGGTCAGCACAGGTTATTTCCTCTACTTAGATGCTAACCATCCCAGCAGAGCAGATCATCTCAGTGTGACACCAGGACATTTTGCAGTTCAGGATTCTGTAGAAGAGAGTAGTTATTTGAGCCTTAAATTGCTAAGAGATTTCAAGTATTATAGTTATTGCACAGTTTGTGGGATACTGAGAGGCATACAATATTCTATTCTGTCAATTTGCTCAAAAAAAGCTCCCTATTCTCAAAGAATGAAAAATGAAATAAAGCACAGTTAAATTAAATTTCCAATTGGGTAGGTACTTTTTATAATAGAATCTTTTACACTGAAGAAGACCTCTAAGAACAGAGTCCCAACATTAACCCAGCACTGGCCATCAGTAAATCATGTCCCCATGTGCTGTATCTCCATGTCTTCTAAATACCCTCAGGGATGGCAACTTGACTACCCTTTCAGTGAAAAAATTTTTCCTGATGTCCAACCTGAACCTCACCTGATGCTGCCTGAGGCCATTTCCTCTTGTCCTGTTGTTGGTTGCCTGGGAGAAGAGGCTGACACCCACCTGGCTGCAGCCTCCTTTCAGGCAGTTGTAGTGATAAGGTCTCCCCTGAGCCTCCCTTTCTGCAGTCTGAACAACCCCAGCTCCCTCAGCTGTTCCTCCACAGGATTTGTGCTCCAGACCCTTCACCAGCCTGCTGCCCTTTTCTGGTCTTGCTCCTCAATGTCTTTCTTGCAGTGAGAGACCCAAAAACTGAACAGAGGATTTGAGGTGTGGCCTCACCAGTGCTGAGTACAGGGGGACAATCATTGCCCTGGTCCTGCTGGCCACACTATTGCTGATACAGGCCAGGATGCTTTTGGCCTTTTTTGCCACCTGGGCACAGCTGGATTCTGTTCAGTCACCTGAACCAGCACTCCCAGGTCCTTTTCCGCTGGCAGCTTTCCAGCCACTCTGCCCCCAGCCTGTAGAGCTGCATGAGGCTGTTGTGGCCCCTGTGCAGGACATGGCACTTCACCTTGTTCATTGTCATCCAGCTGCCCTTGGCACATCCATCCAGCCTGTCCAGACTCTTCTGCAGAGCCTGCCTACCCTCCAGCACATCAGCTCTCTCAGCCAACCTGGTTTTGTGTGCAAACTGATGGAGGCTGCACTCCCTCCCCTAGTCCAGATCATTGCCAGAGATATTAAACAACACAGCTCCCTGAGGAATTCCACTCGTGCCAGGCCACCAACTGGATACAGCACATTTCACCACCACTCTCTAGGCCCGGTCATCCAGTCAGTTTTTTACCTAGTGAAGAGTGCACCCAGCCATGCCCTGCCAGTTTCTCCAGGTGAATCTTGTGGAAAATAGTGTCATTTGGAGTTAAGCTTTTTGAAAAGCATCCTACCCTGGGGGTTAGTCTGAAAGACTGTGATGCTGTCTTTAGGGAGGCTGGAAAAAGTAAGATGATAGAAAGGGAGTGGGTTATGAGAGCAACAGAAACAAAAACAAAGTAGAAGTGAGAGGGGAAGGAGAAAGAATGTATGTTTTGAAAAAAGGCAGGAAGGAAAATTGTGTAGATTTGTAGAGATTAGAAACAGATATATTCTTAATATAAATTTTATTATACTCATTGATAGAAAAAAATTAATTTATGGAAGGGGAAAAATTAATGATATAGATATTTTTCATTGAAATTACACTGAGCAGCCATTGCTTAGATCTGAGAAGCTCTCATGAACCATCAACTTCAGAGAGAACTGGTTCCCTTCAAAAAGGTAATTAGTAAGTTAGTACAGCAGTATTTCCTATCCTTTGTTTTTCTTGGTATGAGAGGACAGAAAATAGATTTTCTTTTTACTTTCCTCCACATTGTAGGGTAGATATTTCTGCAGGAAAATAATTCAGAGAACTTAATAATTTTTCACACCATGATCCTGCAAAGGATGCTTGACACTTTCAGATGAATTAAAATATATTTTGAAAATACTAACAAATTGCCATAAAAACTAAGAATTAATACCATTAAAATCATATAAAAGATGTTTTAAAAAATGTAAACAGGAGGAGAAAAATTCAAGAGTCAAAAAATTCTGAATATGACCATTGCTGATCCCACAATTACAGGGAAAAAAAGTCAAGCCTAAGAATTGTTTTTCTATACCCACTATAATTAAAATAAGCCTCAGGAATTGAAGCTTCTCAGATTGTGATAATTTCCTTTGGTATTTGTGTGCAAGGAATACAGCTATCTCTCAACATGAATGATAGTCCAAATGCTTGCAAAAAAAAAAAAAATTAAATAGTCCCAAGGCCAGCTGTGACAGCAAGAACAATTTGTGAAAATGCAATTGTATAAAAAAGAGAAACTAATTAGTCTTGGGACTTCCTGTATAATGCTGCAAAGTGCAATCTAACATTTTTGTCAATTTGGTGGAGTTCATTTTAGATCATAGAGCTTTTCCAGTGCTTTGACTACTTTAGAACACAAAACTTTTATCTTCTAAATACTACTGGGATAGGATTTCTTAGCAAAAACTGCTCGTCTGGCAGGGAATTACTCTGCTTCCCCACTGAAAACAGCTTTTCAAACTCAGTGTTCAGATGCTGAAATATCTTTTATTAATCGATGAAGTTTATTTGTGAAGAGTTTGACTTCTATTACAGAAAAAAAAAAAAACAGAAAACCAAAACAAAACAAAAGACCCCAAAAACAAAACAAAAGAAAAAACAAACAAACAAAAAAACCAACAACAAAACAAAAAAAGCAGATTTTGAAGATGAGTTGCTCAAAAATAAATCTTCTATTTGGCAATGTAATTTGTGAGCAACCAAGTTCACTGCAACCTTGAGAACGGTCATCTTATGTTGCAGAGATACCATAGGCATAAAAAGCACCACAGGTACTACAAAGAGTGGTTTTGCACCTCCTCTGCCATGTGTTTGCAACAGGATAGGAAAGGAAGTTTACATTCTGGATGAGGACTTGTTTAGCTGTTGGTCATGCTGCAGTCTTTTCAGAGGCTGTGGCAGCAGCACAGGTGTGTATTATCCTGTGCACTTGATGCTTCCAGACTAAGCTGGCCCAGAATTGGAAAACCCTAAAAGCCAAAAAGTAGATAGAAAATAAAGATGATTAAAAAGTCTTGAAAAACCATTTAACAGTTAGTGTTCTAACTTGTCTCCTTTTTCGTATAAACAAGTCACAAGTCTGTCATTCATCAGACCACCATACCTCACTAGCACATGAGTGCTGGAATGGGTTGTCAGGCAGAAACTGTACACTGGCCACAACTGGCTGCTTGATAATCTACCCAGACAAAAGCTAAAAAATAAGTATTTCCCATCTGGTAGGGTATGGCCGATGATGAGGTGTTAAAAACCAGATTCCAAATATGAACATAAGAATTTTTCTGTCATAAAGGAAACAAGATGAAATCTTAAAACAGATTACTCTTATTATGGCACTCAGAACAAATCACTAGTAGAGATTATGGCAGTGGAGGTCTGCAATGCTGCTTTGATTCTGCAATAGGACTGTAGCTTTCATTGCTGCTTTAAAACCCAAGATGGACCATCCCTGGACCCTCTGAAAAGATCTCACACAATTTGGTTTTTGGATGTAGAAGACTACAATTACCGACTTTCATCTGTCTGTATGACCTTTGAGAGTAGGATCAGGTAGATCAGATTTGTCAGGTAGACAAATTTTCCTAATAGTGCTAGAATTTTGGAGTGAACAATGGAACAAAATCAGGAGGGAGATATGAAATAGGACACATTTGAGGTATCCAGAGGTATAGTCAGGCATCTGTTACTGTGTAAGAGCACTGGAACATGGGTAGCATCTTCCTAGTCAGATCATGAACTTAAAAATGACATCAAAGCAGTCCTGCAGAAGAAAGGCCCTTCTGCAGCTCCTGCCCAAAGACTGAAGTGTGCATCCCAAGACCAGAGAATGTTAAGCAATTTCCATGCCCTCTTCTGCCCTTTTAATTTAAGAGTGTTGATAGAGGCATCAGACCACTGCAGGGTGATACTATGAGTGAAGCCTTATGGAAGGTTCTTTGGGCTGATGGAAAAAAAAAAAAAAGTAGCCCTCAACAGACTGGCAAGTCTTGCAGTCTGTGAAAAAGCTCAGAATATCACTGAGATTGTGAAACTGACCAGCACCCCTGGAGTGTCTTTAGAAAACCCTAATAAGGATGATCATTTTCTGCCTAAAGCTACCAACACACACCAATATTTAAAAGCTGAAGTGGCCTGGAGGGAGGTTTTCCACACAACTGGAGCGTACAGTTGGAAAATCCTCCCTGCAATCAAGAGAAAGGGTCTCCTCATGGACCTCAGTGTACTAGATATGACTATATAAGTATTTATCAAATGTGACTTTGTATGAGATTTTAGGGGCAAAGAGATCCAGAGAGCAAAACAAGCTGAAAACTGGTGCTGGCATTTAGTGCTACACTAAAGTTCATCCAGAGCTACAATGGGCGTGCAGACTTACTCAGACCTCTGGGAGCAATCTCCAAGAATCAATATACTGATTCATAATTAGCAGCTGGCCCCAAAGGTTCATTTGTCTAGCCATTTTGTAATTCCTTACCCATGAAAAATTTTGCAGAATAAATAAGTCAACAGTTATTTGTCCCTCTCAATTCTACTCCATAGAACAGAAATCTTGTATAGAAGTATTTTATTTAATCTTGTTTTGGTTTAAAGTTCCAATTTAAATTTTCAATTGGAATTGAAAAAAAAAAAAAAAAAAAAAAACAAACAAAACCAACCCAACAAACAGCAACAAAAAAAACCCTACACAAAACCAACCAAACAACCCCCACAAAAAAACCCAAATTTCCTGGAATTTAGCACATTAAATGCTTGAATGAACAGGCAAACAACAGTTAGACTCCTCTCTAGTTTCCTATAACCTAACTGGATACTCTCAGTAATTTTCTGTATGAGGCTCTAAAGATACCGTTTTGTATCAGTAGAAAGTTATCTTCCTAGTAACATTAAATGGGAAAGAAAATATTTTTATAGCTGTATTAATGTTCTCATGTTTTTTTTCACACATTCCTGCTTCTAAAAAGGATATACCAGAATCCATGTACTGAATCCAAATAAGCAAGGCTTCTTTTTTTTGGGATGCCAGGGAAATCAAACCCCTGTGTCTTGGAATAGATATTTATAGGGCTCTAGTAAGAAAGTCCTTGATTTTTATTCTGTGAAATAGGTTGATGCTAGAGAGTATAATTACTGAGAAGCAAATTTGCTCTCAGTTTATTAGCTTAAACGCAGTTTTGTTATCAGGTTGACAAAAATAATAGATAAATGGAAAAGAATAAGGGGAAAATACCATTTTGTATTTCATTCTTCCATCTGAAGTATGTCACACTGCAGGGTGAACAATGACGTGTCTTTATGTCTGTCTTAAGCAACAGACAGAGAGAAACACAATGAGAAACTAAAACACATTTTGTCTTTGAAAACATGGGTGGAGAATGTTACTGCACACTTGGCCCTTTGAAAAAACCTAAGGACCTCATGGTACATTTAAGACAGGTCTGAGATTAGTCACATCCTGGAAAATACTGCATGCTAATGTTTTCATTGCAATCTGTTCATCCAGAAGTTCTCTCCTTCACACAGAGCAAATGCTTCGCTTTTTAGGAAGTGCTATGCACTGCATTTTTAATTAAGCATTTAATTATTGTGTCCCACCACTACACCTTGTTTCATATAAGAAATTATCATGAAACAGGATTTTTGGGGTTTTTTTGAATTAGTGCTTACAGACTGCCTGCAGCTTTATAGAGATTTATTAGGAATATGGGATAATACTGGTTTACTTGAAATTAATTACTCTAAATCCTTGACACATGAAGTAGTGTAGAAGTAGCTTAGAAAAAGAAATTCTGTATACATGATGACAGTGCTTGCCAAAAACCCTTAGGATCAACAGCAAACTGTTAAAGTTACCAGTGCATTACCAGTGTGTTGAAGAAGTAACTGGTGCACTGGTAACATTGCAGAAGACTGTATTTTGGAACTGTTTATTACAAAATTATTATTATGCTACTTAACAGTCCAAAAAGTAAAATTTATTAACAAATATCAATTGATAATGTAGCTGGTTTGAATGATATTTTGTTATGTGCAAGTTTTGCTCTGCCCATGTTGTCTTAAATCATGCCGGCCTGTTTTTGTTTTATAAAAGTTGTTACTATATAGTCTAAACCTGGAAAATGAAAACTGTACTCCTGTCAGATACATTATTGGACAGTCAGCTGCAGATTAGTCCTTCTTTCCAGTTTAAAGCATATACGGTAAGTAGATCAGCATGAAAGTAGCTTTTAAAAGTTCACTGATGTTCCCATCAGTGTTTTCTTTTCTGGTTTTTGTTAGGAGCCTTTCAAATGAGCAGCTTGGCCATTTATGAAAATTTCAAGGCTTGTACTTGAAGCTGTGGTGTTTGTTAGTCGCTGCTGCAATCAGAACAGTCCAGCTCCAAAGAGAGCAGGTACTTTCCATCTGTGAGCCCCTTGCTCACCTGGCAGTCACCATACAGAGCACCTGGAGGGGAACAATTTACATTTCATTTATGTGTAAAGCCATTGCTCAGTAAGGTGCAAAACCTCCCAAAGCCAGCGAGGTTTGGATCTGGCAGTGCTCTCTTGAGAAGCCAGAACACTATCAGTGGTGGTAGCTTCTTCCATGCTACTAACAACTGGGAGCAAAGCTCCAGGAGGAGCTTCTCATCTTGTCTCTGTCTAGGAAAAGACATACTCTTCCCCCAGATACAAAGCATTTAAGGTGAGGGGCAGGCTCCAAAAGTAAAAAAAA
>VXAC01005196.1:202636-378915 GCA_013399225.1 Rhipidura dahli | reverse complement strand
TCCGCCGCCGAGGGCGCCGCCTACGCCACCGCGCAGCGCCTCTCCTCCCCGAAGCAGTCCCCCAGCCGCCTGGCCAAGTCCTACAGCACCAGCTCGCCCATCAACATCGTCGTCTCCTCGGCGGGACTGTCGCCGTCCCCCATCCGAGTGACCTCCCCGCCCACCGTCCAGTCTAACATTTCCTCCTCTCCTATCCACCAGTTAAGCTCCACCATCGGCACTTACGCCACCCTGTCGCCTACCAAGCGGCTGGTTCACGCTGCCGATCAGTACAGCAAGCACTCCCAGGAGCTGTACGCCACCGCCACCCTGCAGAGACCCGGCTCCCTCGCAGGTAAAACAGCGGCCGGCAGCGCCTCGGGTCCGCGGCTGCGGCGGGGGACGGGGGTGCGCGGTGCCGCCGCGCCCGCGGAGGGGAGGCGGCGAGGGGCGAGGGACGAGAGGCGGGGTGACAGGGCCGCCGGCTGAGCACGGGAGGGAGGGAGCGAGGTGCTTTCGACAGAAGAACGGTATTTGGGAGAATTGCGAGTGGGTTTCGTGCCGGGTCGCGCCCGGAGAGGCTGCGTGCCGCTGCTCGAGCAAAGTACCTGAGTTCTCCCGGCTCGTCCCGCCTTCCCGGCGCCGGGCAGGTGTGCGCGCTGCCGGGGGGCTGCGGGACTCGCCGCGCTCCCCGCTGTGACCCGCGGTGCGGGTGGGGGCTGTGTTACTATGGCGAATCCCTGCTCTGCCGCGATCAGAACCTTTGAGGCTTTTGCAGGGAGACGGCTCTTGCCCGTATTTTCAGGCGGCTCTGGCGTACTTGATAAGTTTGGGGTTACTTAGCGGGAACTCCCGGTGTACCGAGTCGTGCCGAGCAAGGGGTAGCGGTGATTTGGCTCCGAGTGCTCTTTGGGGAACAGGCTGTTACAGCTGATTTAATGTCTCTGTAAACGCAGACTTTGAGCAGATCCTAGAAGTGAGATACTGGTGCGCTGTTCTCTAAACCATCTCTCTGCTAAACTGAGCATCCTTCAGGGGTGGGTTTTTGTGTTCTCAAAATTTCCAGTTTCATTGCTATAGTAACAGCTGCTATGCTCATATGTTCTCTTGTGTGACATAAATAGATTTGGAGATAAATAGGATACATAAAGAAGTTTGCCTGAGTCTGTCAGTCAGGTACACAAGTTTCTTACTGGAGTGAAGACCTCACCCCGCTTTCTCCTCTCACTCACCTCCCCTCCCCCATTCCAGCTGTTATCAGCATCCTATATAATTCCAGTGTGTCTAAACACAGATGGAATTAACTAATAATAAAATACAGTTTTGATCTATCTCCTTGTCAGAACTATTTGCTGAAGGTTTTTTCCTATTTAAAGAGCAGGGATTTTAAAGCTTTATATCTTCACATAAATCTATATACATACACGCACACATATATATATATATATATATATAAAACACCACATTTTAATTTCAGAACCAGTAAAAGGGCAGTATCTTCAAGTTACGGTAAAGTTCAAGATCTCGGGATGATTATATCAAGCCTGTTGTCAAATAGTGAGTCCCAGAATACTAAGTGGTTTATTTAATAATTTTATTAATACAACTTCTTCCTGCTGTAGTCCAACACACTGTCGGCTAAAAGTTTTAAATACTACCTTTGTACAGTGGAAATTTAGAATTGCCACAGACTTTGTATTTTACGAGGTTTTCTAACTTCATCCTGTAGCAAGAGTTGTTTGAGAGTTGCCTAAAAAGGCATGGATGGAACTGTCAGGATCAAAGGAACTGAGTAAAAATGGATTTAAAACTTCTGTACCTGTGGCTATGAGCTATTAGTATTTCCCTGATTTTTCTTACCTCTGTTCTAGGATAGAAGTCTTTGCTTTGGGAAGTTTCTAACAGGCACAGTACTTTTTCCTGTTTATCTACTGTTAGCATTGTGTTGTATTGGGGGTTTGGTTTTGGTTTTTTTTGTTTTTTTTATTTTTTAAGAAGGCAACATTTATAGCGTTGCAGAATCAAATCTGTGATGATAACTTAGTCCAAAACTTTTTCTGTAGGGTTTAAGGTCCAGCATAATGACTCTGCTGTAGAAGCTGTTCACCCTGGGCTAGATCCAAGTTGAAACATGGATTTAGGCTTTTTTGGCCTTCTTGGCCGGTAGTGCTTCTATACACATTCCTGATAGGATTTTCTAGTTTGTTTTGAATAAAAGCTAAGGAACTGACATTAATTTTCTTGGAATCCTTTTAAATAAAAGGATCTGCATCTTGCATAACCTGCATCTTTTTAAAGCCTACTGCAGGGAGTTGCCTGATTTACTGATTTATAGCTTTGGCAAAAGAAAAAGCTTAAAGATAATGCTTGCATTTAGGAAATGGCTGGTGTATTTTTGTATGGATTTTACTATGGGAGGGAAACAGTGATTGACCATTTGAGTTTGCTGTTGAGTTTTTAAAAGCTGGTAAAACAACACTAACTTTGCCAAGTGTTGGGCTGATCAGAACAGACATAACAATCTACTGGGTCACTCGTCTCTTAAGGATTTGGTTTTAAGATATGTAAAACCCCTCGTTGTTTTATTTTATAACAAATGGAAAATCCTGTAACTTGAATTAGGTGGCAGACATGCAGAGAGAGAGTATTGCTACTTGAAAGACTCAGTGTAAGCAACAGTATGTTAGTAAATCCCTTTTCTCCTTTTTTTTCCCCACAGTGGTGACATGCCTTTCAAGTAGTCCTTGAAAGCAGCTCTATCACATGATCCACTCTTTTGCAAAGGTTTCCTATTGTGTTCTCCTATCCCTTATTTTCCATTGCCATTCTTATGCATGTTCCTTGTGGCCTCCCTGCCATCCCAGAGTTACACATTTGCTAGCAGTGTTAAGTGCCTGACTAATCTTCTAGACTTTCACTGGATTCACTGGAGTCAATGGACTACTCAGAGGCTTAAAATTAGCATATGCTTTAGAGTTAGCCAGGATCAGATGTTACAGATACTACTAAGGCAATCTTAATTTCTTCTTTCTTTCTGTAAGTATTTTTGCTCAGAACAGGTTTGGAATTTGAGCTCTAAGTATATTGTATTTTTGCAAGGGTTTTTCAGTCATTAGAAAAAATGTTAGACTAATGTGTTAGAAATCAAACCCACTGAGAAGGAATGCAAGCAATTGTATTTTGAAAAGCTAATATTCAATAAATAGTGGTTTTGCTTCTTGTTCGAAACATCCAAAGATGAGTTGAAGTTTCTTTGGGGATTTTGAGAGAGAGAGAGAGGAGGAGGAATGGAGAATAGTTGTTACATTGCACTGATTGATGGTATGCCTGCTGTTATTAATGTGAAGTTGCATTGGTATGTATGTGTCATCACAGGGATGGTGTTAAACTCAGTAATTTTTATTTTCTCTGGTAATAAAAAAAAAGTCTTTGTAGTAATTACTAGAAACACAAATAATGCATTTGTTTTAATTATTTTTGCATGATACTAGAAATTTGTCCTGGAGCTATCTATAGAGTTCATGAATACTACTGGGTTCCAGTGTGCTAAACGAGCCAAACTGTATCAATGCCAGACTTAGATATTTAAAAGATAAGATACATTTTTTTAAAAAATCAAATAAAAAGTTACATAGATGGCCCAGAACATAATCTGTGTAAAAATTGACTGAGGAGATGGCATTAGTTATATTAATTTCCTACAAATTTGATTATGAAACGACTTGAAATTATAAAAATGGCAATTCTTAGACTTCATCCTGAATTTCAAATGAGACATGCAACAGCGTGCAGTGACTCAGTTTTAACCGAGTAACCTTAGAAACGTCTTCAGAAATGGCTTTTAGTCTAGTTATATTTGAGCTGCTGCCACTGCCAAGTGTGTGTGTATGGGTGTGTGTGTACATGTGTATATAGTGGCTCTGGTGAGTGTACATTTGCTGTGTTTATTCTTAGTCTAGCTGCTTCATTTCCATGATCTGCAATTACAGTTTTAGAAGTAGTTTTCTGCTCTGCACTGCTCCAAAGCATATTCGACCGTCTGTTCAAGCAGCAATCCAAATCCAGAAAGCACAGTTTGTAAATACCTTCTTGCAGCTTCCACACCTGGACTGAGCTTTGGAGTGCTGCTGGGAGCCAGACTCACCAAAGCAGCCTGTTTTGCTTGGAAGGAGGAGTGTGAAGGACAGCAAGCAGCAGAAACATGGGAAAACAGGAGGCAGGTCATGGCACAGGTGCCTACTATTCATGCTCTTCTGAAGCATCTCTTGCTGGGCAGAATCAGACAGACAGAGCTAGAGGAGAACTCGGTTTGTTTAGGAGCAAAGGGAAAGGAGGCAGTTAAAGTGTGTTCTTCAGGTGGTTTATGCCTCAGGTTATGTGGCTGGGAGCAGCCCCGGTGTTACAGAGCCACTCCTCCCTCTTCACCCAGGTTTGGGGATCACTAGGGACACATAGTTTAGGGAAGATGAGGGACACATAAGGCAATGGAGAGTCGTCTGTGTGTTGCCTTATTACAAGAAACTGGAAGAATGATAATCCTGCTTGAAGACTGCAGCATGTTTCATAAGCTGTACTGAAAGGTTAAGTTTAAGAAATGAGAGCTGGTGTGAATCACTTGCTATAATGTTAGGTGGAAAGAATATTATACAGCTATCTTTCAAGTAGTGGCGACATCTTCCACTTAAACAACTGTGCAAAGTCCCTCTAGACAGCCCTGATGCTACCTACCACTGTTGAAAACTTCAGTGCTCAGCCTGGTGTTTACAAACAATCTTCTTTCAAGTCCCCATAAAATCAAAATGGAAAAGGTTTTTTCCTTTCTGAGTAGAACTGTTTGTATGCATGCATAGTATTAACATGAAAATAACACCAGTTTGTAAAAATGTGGCATGGATTAATACATAAAATATGCTTTCCACTCTCTAATGAGCAAAGAGTTCTAAGTTTATCAGGGTCTTAATTGGTTCCTTCTGCTGCTTCATCTGTTTTGCCTTACTCTTCTCTCTCTTTGCTGAGGACCTTCCTTTACTCTTTTTCCTTCTACAAACTTTTCACTGCATATGATGTGTTGAACCCTGGTTTCCTGTTGGGTTTTATGGCAGGACTTCTTTTTGATGGTGAACGTTGACATGTTTTAGCATGTCAGTGTGGAATTACAGGGGCACAGAACAGCTTAAGCAACTTTGTATGGAGTAACTGATAAGCATTACCACTAGTGTGGATTGATGTTTCCTTTTGATCGCATGATGATATTGGATTATCTGGATATCGCTAGTTCATTGCCATCTTTAAAAATATTATCTTGTTAAGTGTTAAGAGTTCTCCAGTAAATTCCACTGTACTATATATATGTGCTAAAATAGCTGTATTACTTACAGCCAAAGTGAATATAAATCATCCCAGAATTAAAAGTTCCCTGTGCCTTTAAATCCCCACCTTAGACACTGGGCTGAGCTAGTATAACAGTCTAAGTGTGATGTGCCATTATACTTCTTTGGACAGGCAAGGAAGAGAAATATTTGGATCTTCTGGGGGGACTTTAGGATAAGCTCTTGGACCATCTATATGATTGATCATAACAGAAAGGACACTCAGTTGTTTTCCATAACTATTTTGTATTTTTACAGAATCACGTGAGTATCTCCTTTATAGGGAGAACCAAATTGCTTCATTAATTTTAAACCAAAGTAGTTTTCCATGGGTTTTTTTCTAAGTTTTTTCTTTCTTTGTTTTTATTAGCTGGAAAATTCCTTTATCTGCTGTCAGAGCCTTTACACATGAGAACACTGTTAATGCTCTTTTGTTCTGGGACAGACACTGCAGTCTTGGGGTTTTTTTTTCTCCTTCTACTCTTGTTTGTTTTGACACTCTTTCAGATAAAAAAAATCAAGTGGAAGATTTTGAGTAATATCCAGCAATATTTCAGATATTAATCAGAACTTAGAATTTGGTGTCTTTCTGATACAGAGTTACTTGTTTCCATGTTGCAGCCTGGAGGTTAGATATGCTGGTGTTGGTTTGGACTTGATACAAATACGCAACTCAGTGTTCACTTTGCTTTTCTTTGTCACTTATTCTACCTATTTATTCAGCAATAGTTATGATTCTGATTGTTACAAGTGGAACCTTTACAATAGTGCTTAATTCCAGCTTGAAAAATGGATCCACAATGGACAATACAGCAGAAAAGCAGAAGGAATAGGGTTGACTTTGAAATATGTTACTATTGCCATGATTTTTTCTCCTATATCTCTCAGATCTATCTTAGATGAAATTAATTTGCTTGTAGGAGAGGAATAGTTGACAAGAGCCAAATACAGAAGCCCCATGTGCATCTTTGAGCGAATGAACTTGATCTTTGGCTCCCAGTGTGAGGAAACACAAGAAATATGTCTAAACTTGGGTCCTGTTTTCTTACTGATCAGCACCTTTCCCTTTGCTTCCCATTCTTGAGAAGGGAAATTGTTTGACTGATCCTTCTAATGGTCTTTCAGAGGGGTGTGAAATCAATAATATTGCAAACTAAAAAGCTTTTAGGCAAAGAGCACCAGTGTGCAGCACTGCTGAAAATGGGTTCAACTTGTATAAAGCTGCAAGTATTTTAGCCAAGTGACTGGGAAACTGAGTGGCAGTGGCTGTTTCTGGGATTTTAGGTGAATGTAACAGAATCAGACATGCTTCTGGGGACTACTGAGGCCTGTGCTGTTGCTTGGTAACCACACATGTGGTTTCTGGCCTGTGGTGCTGAACTTTAGTAGTGTCCCTAAGAAGGTCAGGATTCAAATTAAACCTGCAAGTCACTAGAAGAAATTTCCTAAGAATCAAAGCAGAATTTTAAATGTCTGTGCTTATATACCTGCTGAGCAGGAGCACAAGAAGAAGGTGAAGTTGACAAAAATTAACAGAGAAGAGTCTATGTGCCTAGAAGAAGGATGGTTAAACCAAGGAGCTGGAATTTGCCAATTTTTCTTGGCTACTGAAATGTAATGGAATGTATGAAGTCAAAGAGAAGTGTTTTGGGAGCCTGATTTTATGGAACTTAGGTTAGAGCAATGGAAATATATTAACCAATGTTGGCACTGCAGTTCATATGCTTGTCTTGCTTATGGCAATCTGTGTTTTGTTTAATATATGAGATTGCAGGAAGAGAATATGGCCTCATAAATGATACTACATCCAAAATTTTGGATCCTAAGGGCATGCTAATGAGGCTGAGTCTCATCCTTGCCTATTACAACCCATTTTTGCCTTCAGGTCTCAGTGATGTCCTCTTGTTCCTCTTGTCCTCTGTTGTTGTATGTACTAGGGAATATTAGGCAAAGGCAAGGTCCCCTTCTATCAAATTTCTATACTCAGGCTTTTGTGTTATCAGTGAAAATACCTATTTGTGCTGTACAGTCTAAAGTGGGATGACTATTTGTCTTGGTCATGCACTGGGCAAAGAAGGCACTTGAGGAGGCTGCTGTTTCCTCAGTCTCAAACCCTGTTGCAAGGCCATATCCAGTAGCCTGGAAATGGTTGTTGCAAAAGCCTTGATAAAAAGTGACAGAAAACTTATGTTCATCATGGTCTTTCAGTATTTATGGGAAATGAGAACATGCCTTTCATTTTTATGGAGGTGGAAAACATCATCCTCTCCAGTTGCTGTGGCACAGAAACTGTTAGGAGTAGATGGAGTAGCTGAGATTTAGAAAGTCAGAATGCAGCTCATCGTAACATAAGCATTCATTTGTTGGGATATCTATGAGCTTTTTGGTTGTTGTGTGCACATGCTCTCTTTAAAGCAGTGCAGGTGCCTCTGATCAAAAGTAATTCATTATGGCAGAAAGAAGATGTCGAAATGGTCATTTGAGGAAGGCTGTTTATTTAAGGCCAGATAAAGGCTGGGGAGGTGCCCATGTCTGCCCGTGCCAGTTGCAGAGTGCTCATAGGTGGAACACATTACTTGTCAGTGGTGGCAGCTGCCGGAAGCTACACTGGACCAAATTTGGTCTATGAGCAATCATGGGAGATGAATGGGGCAATTTTTCAGTAATTGTAGGGTCAGATTTGAAGATCACATAGTTGTGGACCCAGAACAGAATACCTTTTGAGTTTATAAAAATGATATTGGAGAGGACAGAGAAATATTGTCTAATGATAATGAATTCATGGAACTATACATTATCATAAGTGCTTAGAAGCAAAAGTCACAATTTAATATGCTGAAATGAGGAGGACCAAGTGATGACTAATCTTACAGTTATAAGGCATGGTATATGAAACTGCCAGTTAGATCACATAGATTTTTAGTAAGTACATCAAGTTTCAAGTTACAGTGTGTAAGTGAAGAAGTGTCCCTGCCCATGGCAGGGGGTCAAAACTAGTTGATCTTTAAGGTCCCTTCTAACCCAAACCATTCTGTGATGGTGTAATAGAAAAGTTCCATATTAGTTTAAACACAAGTAGTTTGAAAGCTCATGCAATCCTCCCTTTACTGAGGAGATTTTTGCATATGCTTTTCTATTTTTACTTCCTCCATAGTCTATGTCTATGTCTTGCCTTATGGCCCCTTATCCTCTCTGTCCAATCCAGGTGCAAACCATGCCTTTTATCAGCTAGCCAGCTGTGCTGCTCTCAGGCAGTAAAAGCTTTAGATCATAGGGCTAAAGCTGCCCCTCGGTTTAAAGAGTGCTGCCTGGGAGGAAAGCAAGGGTGGAGAAGGAGCTGTGACCCTCTGATAGTAGAGCAGATTTCCTGTCACTGGAGAGCAAAATGACACCTCTCCATGGGGTCTCACCCACCTGCCAACTTCCCTGAGCATCCTGGTTCAGCGGGAATGCAATCATGTTTACATTTGCTTGCCAAAAGGTGTCATGAGCTCTTCAAAGTCCTGGGAGCATGATCTGTAAAGGAGGGTGAGTTGGTCTTTCAGGTACTTGTGGGGGAAAAGAAGGTGAAGGGAGACAAGATGACAGCCCTTTGCGAGTTTGGGACTAATACATCCTGAAGAAAGGGAAGACTGAGTGAAAGAAAAACTGCTAATCACAGTGCTCTTCGGACATTACAACAAAAACTGATAGGATAATAGAAGACATGAAGGTAGTAAATGGTTAATGGGGTAATTTGCAACATGAGTTCTCCAAAAACAGATTGTGCTGGAATGACCTGCTTACTGACCTTTTCTTAGATTATATTTGATGTCTTTCTATTTCCTGTCAGGGCTCTGAGCGTGCGTTTTCTGTAGTGCCACTTGGGAAATGTTTAGTTAAGCTAGAGAAGATGGATATTCTTGCAAGAGTGTACTTGGGCAGGGACCTGGGTAAAGGAACACTGTCAGTTTGTCATTTTGAAGACTGAAGTAGTGGAAAGGAAGGGTACTACTAATAAAGTTCCACAAGGAGAACTCTTTTGGCTACTTGAAAAATACTTTTTCATTTTATTATCTTGGCACAAAACTGTGAAATAAGCCAAGGAAACTTCTTGATAGTGGAATATTAGGAGGCATTTTCTGAAGAAAGGAAGATAAATCCTGTGTAGAAAGAGTTCTGCAGATGTGAGGGAAAGAACAGAATTGGAGCCAAGGTAATAGCACACGTAATAGCGAGTTACATGTTCGGCACCTTTGGCTGAAAAGAAGAGTAGGAAAATACCTGTGTGACCTCGTTGAGTACAGCATATCTCAGCCACCTGTGTCAGGAACATAATAGAATATTTCATGGCCTAACATGGCCTCACGTAACAAGGAAAACTGGGAGTGTTACACAGGGTTAGGACTTCATCTGCTGACCTGTACACAGCTGTGACTCTACATAGGCAAGAGACACTCTCTAGCCTTCATCTCTTCTGAGCTGTCCTGCATGGATTATCAAGAAATGAAGAAGCTTGTTGTACACAGACCTAAGTGTGTTTCCTGCATTTCTCAGTGGAAGAAAGGCAGTTGCTAGATTACACAGCTGCATGTAGTAAATGCAGGTTATTCAATAAGAGTGCTGAATCCTGGTAAGAAGAAATCATTTGGTGGAGGATTTGCCATTCTATGAAAAAAGACAAGGTTAGTCAAGTCCCTGGCAGCTTTTAGGATAGTGCATCCCTGCCTATGGTGGGGGGTAATTTGGAACTGGATAATTTTTAAGGTTCCTTCCAACCCAAGCCTTTCTATGTTTTTATGATTCATCACACCAAGCAGGGAGTGAGAGCTAAAGGTATCTTCTGAGTAGCTTTTCACTATCAGCCTTTGATTAACCAACCATGATGCGTTTGACTGGAGCATCTTTGTGAGCTAGTGCTCCTCCATTTTCCTTCAGAAGATTTGAAACCAGTAGCCCCAGTGAATACAGTGACCCCCCAGCCATGACTGCACTTTGTCTGGTCTGACCAACTTCAAAGTTTTCAAGGTTTACTCATAGAAATTTTGTGTTCCTTCCTGTCTGAAGTTGCAGTTCTTGTACAGCTCATGCCATCCTTGTCTGTGTTGAATCTTGAGATGCCTTTGGCAAGCATCTGAAGCTAATGCTGAACACAGCTGAGCAGTCTCCTCCAAAGTGATTTGGTTCGTGTTTTACCATGCTTAAGATCCTGTCTTGTGAATCCAGGAATTCAGGAATTAACTGTCTTAGCTGAAAAACTCTTTTTCTCAATTGTGATGGATTGCGCATCACTGCTTTTTTCAGTCTGCAGAAGATTTTGGACTTGCTTTTGTAGAATCAGGCAAAACTTGATACACATGCCTTCAGCCAGCCATATGGCCATGGAATTGCTGGCTTCACAGGCAGGGCAGCCATTTGACATGCAAATGGTGTCAATTTGCATTTATGAATAACCAGAAACTAATTGTGTCACAGTTTAGAATGCCTCAAGTGCTTGTCACCTTTGGACTACAGGCATCTCACTCTTCTAACTGAAATTATTGTTAAAGCCATTCTTGAAGCTGGACACTTCCAGTAGTTTATTGCAAACTTCTGTGAACACGTTTATGTTCCTTATCTTAGGTCTGCTTTCCTTTTACCAGTGACCTTCTTTCACCATTTGTCTCCTGCAGCATTTGTCATGGCCACTTCAGTTTAGCATGGACTCTCTCCTGGAGTGACAGGACTCTTTCAGCCTGAAGTCCTTTCCTGGCTATGCTTTTCAGTAGTAATCTGAATTTGTGAGGTTAATTGCAAAGTCTGTTTTACTGGTTTTGTTTTTTTCTTCTCTGCTCTCACTCCTTTTTTTTCTTTAAATAAAGTCCTGCTGAAAAGAATCTGTAGCCACCCTTTTCCTCCTTTGCTTGTTGCTTATTGTAGAAGGATTTGCATACAGTATTTTTCTGAGATTTTGGGAGCTTGATACTAAATGCATGCTATTGAGTGATTGCTATATTAGTAAGAATAATGAACTAAAACAGAAAACTTTAGTTCATGGGATACAATGATTATTCCAGCATAAACTTTAAGTCCTTAAGCTACTCATGTCATGGTTTTAACAGTATTCCTTTTCTTTGTCTCAACATTCAGCATTTCTTTTATTTAGAGGGAATTGCTTTAGATTATAATGATTTTAGTAATAGGAGATTATTTTAAGTTTTCTAATGAGGTCTCAAGGTGTATGTAATGGTAACAACCTAAAACCAGCTTGAATAATGGTACAATAATCTTTTCAGCATAATTGTAAAAGTGGGGAATTGTTGGTCTAGACTTCTTTACAGGCATAACTAAATTCTTTAGCTAGACTGTATTCAAATTGATTATGTATACATTTAATAGAACATCCATGTTTTAACTTCTGTATTTTAAATGCAGTGAGTCTCAAATGGATAATGAAAACTTGATGAGTAATAGAGTGTGTTACAGAATATCCAGAGATAATCCTCCTTGAATTTGGCACTGAGAAAAAGGCAAAGATAATGAACTCCATTTTTTTCTCCTGGAATGTCACTTATACTTCATGTCTTGGTTAAGTCTAGAAACCAGGGACTGCAAGCAAGTGTTCACTGAGGAGAAGAAAGCCTCTGAAAGGTGAAAGTGTTTAATATTCTATCAAATACGGCTTTATATAAAAGAACAAATGCTACCTGATGCTTTTCTCTATTCCCTTAGTGAAAGTCAAGTTTGAGTATAAGGTGTTGCACATAAAATTTTCAGAAGTTAATATTGTTCACACATCTAATAATGTGCAATCTTCTTGTAAAAGGAATTACAAAAGATAAGTTGCCAACACTTTTCTGTGAGCAAACCTCAGATACGGTGTCTTAGATTTCAGCTGTGTCTGTCAGAAACTGTAACATAGGTTTGCAAAACAAGAACAATACTCATAATAAATTTATACTTTTTTAAAAGTGCATGCATGATCTGGATTTTTTGGAACTTTGTTTGTCTTTTCCCTATTAGCAGGAAAACCACCTCTTGGAACTGTGAGCTTCTAGGAACAGCAGCACAATTAGGTAAAGAATTCAGGTTGCCCAGCAAAAGCCACTTGAGGAATACTGTAGTTGTGCAGACTTGACATTTCATTACCCAACTGACTTTTGTTTTTTGGTGTTACCTTTCCCACAGTGTTGGAGTGACTGTTTTTCCCTTTGGGAACCAAGGGCCCAAAAAGAACCTTCCTTAACAAATTTTCTGTGAAAATCTTGAGAATTTCACTTCTAGTTGGATTTAATTAAGCTCTAGGTGTTCTTTCTGTTCTCTGCGCAGGGAGGAGTTGATGTGGAAAGGTTTTCCCCTTCCCCCTGCACCAGAGCTGCTGTGAGAACTTGCTCCATTTAAGGTTGACTGAGCTGATGCTCAGTTTGGGGGAAGGCTTGAGAGTTGCTGAGTTTTTTAGCTGCTGTGCTTTTCCACAGTGTTAAACACGATCAGAAAGCTAAATTTTCTCCAGCAGGTATTAATGCAATAGTGCCTGATTTGTTTTGCTGGAGGTAGCAGCACTTTTTAGCAAATCACTCATACTGCTGGAATTGGTCTCTAGCCCTACAAAGACCTTTGGGGATTTGGATGTTTAGCCTATACTTCTGCTAAACTAGCAGAAATTGGGTCTCTAAGTTTGCTTAGGTACGGTGAAAGAAGGAAGACACAACTTCCAGGAATTAAGGATGCGCTCTTTACTTCCCTTTGGTTTGCAGTTCTTGTCAGTGAAGCATTCACTGTGGGATTTCACAGACTATCCCACAGAGAGTTTTTTCTGGATATTTGCTTTTGGAGCATGTCTCATCAAGTACACTAATATTTCATTCCTTTACTTGCTGAGTTGGAATGCATTGCCACAGCCCCTGCATCAGCATAGAGCCCATGGTGCAACACAAACTTTTAGAGCTCAAAATTGGAATTAATAATTTTTTATCTTTTCTAACATCAAGATTAGCAAAACTTCAAAGATCTCTGCTGCTACAAAGGCCTAATACTGTTTTCAGTCGTGAAGCTGTGGTGAACTATCCAAACAGCTTATGCAGGGCTGCTTGGCAGTGTTGCTTAGTAACATCATCCTATTGCTGAGGCACTCAGTCCTCAGTCAAAGTGGTTAGTGAGCAGGAAAGTTAGGAGCAGTGATTTGTATCACCAGATAGCACTATCTGCTCCCATTTGGGCACTGGACTTCTTTTCCCTTTTTTTTTTAAAATTGACAGAGTTGAGGGGCATGGAAGAGGCAGACCTTAAGAGATGGGAGTGAAAAAAAAACAAACACAAAGTAACACCCAATATGATCACTTACTAAATAGTATAAAAAAAGAGAAATCTATCACTTCCGTGCTGAAGGCAAGTTGTTGATGTATGGTAGTGGTTGGTTTGGGGCAGTTTCTGTTTTATGTTTTTTCTTCACTGACAGTACCCTAGATCAGAAACGAAATAGGAATTATCTCCCTGAACTTGTCTGTCACATTTAATCGACTGCTTCTTCCTGGCTATCTTTGCCTCTTATCTCTTTGCTCCCAGTCAAACTTGCCTTTTCCACTAGCAATTTATTTTTGATAGATTGTTTTAAGCAGGTGAATGTTTTTCAACAAAATGAGGGCAGTAGCAGAAAGAAGAAAATGCTTGGGAGGAGGTACAAATTTATGGTGTGGTTTTTCTGTTTTCCCTGGATTTTTAGAATTATAATAACTGATACAGTACTTTGCAGTAAAGTCATATTGTATGACTAAAATCATAGACAACTTAAAAAATATTTTTGCCTTTTTTTTTAAGTATGCTCAGAAATGTAATGTATGCCAATATTTGGTTAAAAATAGTTTAAATGGGATAAAAATTATGTAGGTACTTCTTATAAGACATAATAAGCTTTATTGAATAATTTTTAAAGTTTATTTGTGGCCTGTTTATTGCACTTATAAAAGTGTAATCCCTTTTTTTCCTCCTTCCTTTCTGTATTTTTAGCACTGATGTGAAAACTGCTGCCCCTAGTTCAGTTGCTGGTTTTGCAGTGTCTCTTAAGCAGCCCAAGCCAATCTGTTTTGAGGAGACTTTCCTAAGATACTTAATCTGGTTAATGGAGAAATTATGTCTGGAAAATTCCACAGTGTGAGCTGAACCTGGCAGTATCCTGACGGTGACACTGCTAATAGGTTTGACAGTGCAGTGAGAGTTTGCAAGGAACACGCCAGACCATGCATTGCATTGCACTTTAATCTTTTAAGTAGAAAACCTGAGGAAAAGCAATCTAAGATACTGACAGGTGAGGCAAGGCTGTTCTTGCAGTTTTGGGGACTTGAATGTCGGGGCACAGACTTGTTTGGTGGTGAGCTCCTGCTGTGTGGGCTGAGGATGCCGAGGTAGCGTATCCTTGGGGTTTTTTTCAGTCATCCAGAGTTTGATACCAGTTGCAAGACATCATGTGTAATTAGTCAGTTCACTGAGGGCATTGTTTCTTTATTTATCTGTATAAATAGTCCTGAGTCATAGAGAGAGTGATGTCCTGAGAATGGAAAAAGTGTAAGGAGAGATATGAGTTTTAATTCTGAGCTTTTATTAGTTAATTTTTAATTCCAGTATTCCAGGAAAGAAAAACTTGACATGTCTGTGTGTATGTAAAATCTAAATTCACAGAATGCTGTGTTTTAAAAACCCCTAAATGTAGTTAAAAAGAATTCACTACAGATTGCATCCTGGTTCTAGTGACTGCAGATCTCTGGTGTGCTAGGGGCCCAAGCTGATGTACCAAGGTGTGCATTAGCTGGTATTGCCATATGGCCTGTCGTGTCTTACTGGTTAATTTAACCATCTGTCATGTCTTAACAATTTGTACGCTCTTTCAGTAGTTGGGTTAGAAGTGTTTTCTTCTCTTTGGTACAGTAATTTTCATCACAGAGTGCTGTTAAGATAAGTTCCCCTTATCTGAGTTTTATTAGTTTAATTTGTGGTCATATTACTTCTAGATCATGTTTTCCTTTTCCAATGTTATGACTAGAAGATGCATACATTCAGGCAGGCATTTTGGACATGTTTCTGCATAAATTTCTGGTGCAAAACAAAGTCAGTATCAAAACTTCAGCTATGAGTGTTTGACTCTACTTCTCCTGTTCATTTCTAATTCTGCACTTGTGTTCACATCAATTTCTGTACTATGTAAATGAAAACAGGTTAGTATCTGTAAAACAGGTTTTACACTCACTACATATGAGTTCAGAGTAAAGATCCCACTATTCATATGCTCTTTCTCACATGTTGCTTTTCAGAATTGCAGTGAAGCTGTGACCTGACCTACTGTATATATTTATTTATTTCTTTAATAAAGAGAGTAGCATTTCAGGGCAAGCATCTAGGAGAACTTTATGTCAAAAAGGGTTTTCAGTCATAATATGCTTTTTAAATCAAAAAGTTTTTTCAGTCCTCTGACAAGCATGCAACATACCAAAGTAACATAACAAAGCCACAAAATTCCTGTTATTCTCTTTTAGATTCTGTGCCTGTAGTCCCATATCTCAATGATGAGCTTATTGCAATTTTACCATTGTATGGGGTTGGTTTTGTTGTATGGTTTTTTTTTTTTAAATAAACTTTTAGTCTAAGCAACGTTGTCATTATATTTAAAATTAAAAATTGATGCAGCCAGTTGTGTATCTTTAATCTTCCTTGTTAGAAAGATGCATCTTCTAAGTGTGAGGTGTTGTAGTGTGTTTGGTCTGATTTTGATAGTCGGAGCCTCAAGTAGCCAGAGATCTGCTGTGTGTTGAAAGGTGAGGTGTTGCAACAAAGTTAAACTAATTAAATTAACTGTAGTTATTAACATGTAGCTGATCAGAAATAATAGAAGGGTCATTGAACTTCTGCTCATGTCTCACTAATGATTTTCCTCCATCCCACACATAAGGAAATTGCTTAACAGGATTCTTGATCAATGCATTTAATGATGGAGGATTTCAGAATGAGGGTTGAATGGTTCATCTGGTTAAATCTGAATGGGTTTTTTTAACATGGAGGTTATCACTTGTGTATTTCATGTTTCCAAGGAGCTCTTAAATCCTGGAGAGGAGGACGGTACTGTATGCTCCTGCTATTAGAGGTGTTTAGAGAGTATCATGACTTTGTAGGGCTTCTTCTTAAGGCTGCAACAAGGCCGGATGACAGGTTATAAAGGCTTTCACAAGGGGCACAGATAAAAACTGTTCAAGATGTATGAAAGCATGCACAAAGGCCCGTGATCCTTAAATTTCAATAGTCTTAATGTCTTCAGTTTCTTGAAATGACAAATTCTGACAATATATTGGTTTACTTTATTGACCTAAACTGTCAGATTAGCAGTGTCATTCAAACGTGTCTGTTCTATTTATTCTCTTGACAGCCTGCACCAGCTCTGATGAGCAATTAGGGATTATTTTGTGTATTTCTCTCATGTTACACTTGTCTGATTACAGTATTTTTCTTTCTGTGGAAAGTGAGACTTTGTCAAAAAAGAGCATTTTCCTAGGAAACAACTGTTTCCCTATGCTACTGAGGAACACATCTAACTAATGTGAAAAAATGTAGCTAGTAGGGTGGGCATTTTTCAAGTGTAGGGACTGGAGATTACCTTTTTGATCCAAATTGGTAGGACTGCACTGTGTTCTTTCTGTTGCCCCTCTTGCATGTGGGAAGAGAGGAAATACCACGTGTAGTAATGTGTATTTTCATCAGGACAGTTCTAGGTTATCATTGCTGCCCTAATCAGTTCACCTGGCTGGGGGGTCATGTTATACCCCTTGTGGAACCTGACCAGAGACTACTAAAAGCTCCACAGTAATGCAGAAAAAGGGGCATTCCACTTGCTTTCAACTTTCAGTCTTGGAGCCTTCAGAAGACAGAGAAAACTTTCCTTACTGTATGCTTTTGTGCTTATAGTTAATCAGTTGCTGTTCAAAAAAATAAATAACTTTTTTTTTTTTTTACCTAATTTGGTGCTCCATCACAGCTTTTTTAGAGCTGTATAATCTATATTCCTTCTGGTGTGATGCATCTCTGGCATTGCAACCAAGTAATTTCAGTCTTTTGTCAAACAAGATTGGACTATTGGAGTAACTAATTAATGGATGGTTTCTTGAATAGTTTTGTTCTTCTCAGTGGTTTTGGATTGGTTTGGTTTAGTTTTTTGGGGTTTTTTTTTAAATTATTTTACTACACCACTTCTTCACCACCATGATCACAAGAGTTCTGAATATGCTCAGGTGCTGGATACATCATCTGTAAATAATGACTTTCAGGACTGCAAGTTTAATAATGAGTTTTCTTTGAACCTGAGCATAGACCTGTCTGTAATCAGGTAATTGATGCCTGATACTTCCCTGAAGGGAAAATAGAATTGCTGTCAGGGTGGACTAGCCAGGAAGTGAGGCTAAGTCCATTTTCAGAATACATAGGAGAAAGGTGTGTGGCCTTGATGCACATCACTGCTTGATTTCAGGCAATCCAGAGAGGTGCAGTGCAATTAGTGGGGTGAAGGGATAGCTGAAGGAATCTGGTTAAGAGCAGGGTTTAGACAAGTGCAGTTCAGGGCAAGTCATGCATTCATTATGCCTCTAAGTTTAGGGAAACCACTTCTGAGGGCGCTGAGCCTCCTTAATGCAAGCGTGCTCGTGGGCCTTGGTAATCTTGTGCTTTATTGTTTCTTAATAGTATGTTGATTGCTGCTATTCCATTCTGACTTTGTTGCTTTTCCAGCCTCTGTGAGCTTCAGACAGCATCAGTGCAAGTGCTTTTGGAGGCAGTGGTACAGATCAGCTTGGAGTAGGAAAGGATGTGGCTGTGTGCTGCTAAGGCAGGGTACCAGCAGGAGGCCTGTTACACCTCTCTCCATCTCAGTGACATCAGTTCTTTGAGTTCACAGTCTGTGTTATGATCATTCATCTCAACTGTCTCTCCAGTGCCTTCCAAAGCAGCAGACTATGATGAAGGGCTGAGTGTGTAGATGAGGTAGGATTCAGTTGTCTGAAATCCATAAGTTATCTGTGTGACCTTTCCTGCATAAAACTCTTGGTATAACAGCTACTAGTTAGTTGATTTTAATATTTAAATAAAATATTCATTAAAAACTTGTTGCTCCTCAGTTGAGACTTGAATAAATTAATACACAGAAAATCTTTTAAGAGCAACTGAAAAGAAATTTTAACTTAAATCAACTTCTTGTTCTAGTTTTTAAATATCAACTTAATAGAAACATTAAAAGCTATGATGGTGATACATCTTTTTATAAATCTTCTGATTTATTGTCTTTTTAACTAGACTTAAGAACCTTAAAGGGTGGTAGTATTTTGTGTTTAAATATTGATGTTTGATAATTTGGAAATACTACAGTAAAATTGCATATAGAAAAGTATTATTTTTGCTTGAAGCTAAAGGTGTTTAAGAGACATGCTTTAAAAATGGCCTCAATTTCTATTTGAGAGTGGCTTTGTTTCTAAAATGAAAATGTTTTAGTTACCTGTTGAAATCTTCATTTTCTTGAAAGGTTAGAGGGATAAGTGACAATTACTCCCTCACAGGGTTTTAACTATTGAACTTCTGGGGGGATGTTCAGTCATAGTGTTGTTGCTCAGATGCCTTCAAAGTGTTTTTAGATTGCCTCTTAACTGTTTACAGTCGAATCAGGTTGATTGTGTGTTTTGGTCAAGAAGTTTCTCTGGTTATGCATGTGCTTACTCTTTAGTACAGTAGTTTTAAACTCTTAATTACGTGTGTAGTTTGCAAATAAATCTCTGTTAATTATTAGCATAATAAACTAACATTGAGCTGCTGTTTACACTAGTATCAGCACTTGAAGATGCAGTACTATTGGTAGAGTATGAAGGAGATTAAATTGAGCCCACCTCACCAGAAGATTACCATAACAGTTTGAAAACATGTTGATATCTGGGTTGTACTGCTACTGAGTTCAATGGGAAAAATCTTTTGGTTTACAGGAATCTGGATTAGGAAGAAAATCTATTGTTCAAAAAGCACTGTTAACTTGTATGTGGGCAAAAGAACTGTAGTGCTTCTAGAATGGGTTGTAATTGTTTATTCTGTAGCAAGCCTGGTTTGTTGATTCACTGTTGAATGTCTGAAATGTTCTCCTCCTTTTTTCTGTTTTTTTTCCTTCTGAATACAGATTGAACCAAGTATGCATTGACATTTGGACATAATCATAACAGGCTGTTTTTCAGGCCACTCTGAAGGATATTAGACCTTGGTGGGAGCAGTTCAACTATGCTGAGAATCAGTCTCAAGGGTGCGGGGCTAGAGAGCATTTTGAAAATGTAGACCATGAAGAATTTAATTCTGTAATAGTAATATCAACTTTCTGGATAATTGCTGTAGTTAGAGATAAAATATGTCTTCGGGATTCTTGGCAGACTTTCTAGTAAGGGGAGCAACAGAATTACTTTCAGCACTGTGCTAATGGCAAGTCAGCCTGACAAATGTTTGAAGGGAAAAATATGCAAATAGGGCATTCCACTGAAAACATGCATGAATGTTGAAAAATTCAGAAGAACACGCTATGGCACAAGCTGATTAGAAGAAGGAAAGGGAATAAATTATTCTTTTCTCCAGATAATTGGTGTTAAAAGTTTAAGTAGTGTTGTGTCTGTGTATATTTCTCATTTCTATCCTGTGTTGCTGTCTCACCTTCATATCTGTGCTTTGCATTTTAAAAGTATTTAGTGTCTGTTTATGCAACAAAACCACTGCCAACACAGCGATTGTGGCAGAGGCTTTCAGAGGAATGGCTACACCTGTGGTCTGAGCAGTACAATCTGAGGCATTGGAACATCACCTACATCCGGGATTTCGACCTCACAGAACTAGCAAGGGCCATAACACTTGTATCTTTGACTGCTTTTCTAAACATTTAAGTATTATGTTGCCACTTTGTGGTGTAGACCTGACGTTTGCCAAGTGTTATTTACATACGTACTGCCTACTTACTTTATTCTTACCTTTAAAAAGTGTAATGTTGGCATGGCATCCCCATGACTCTCCTTGCCACTCTTGATAACAGACCACAGAGCTGAAGTACCTAAGTGGAAATATACAAATCTTTTTTTAAAATGTTCCAATATGAACTAGTTTTAATAGTACAGTAAGAAAATGTTTTAATAAAATCCCGTTTGATCTTGTTATTTACAAAAAAAAAAAAAAAGAAATAAGCTATATCCTTAAAATAGTCTTTTCAGGAGGCATGTTTAATTTATTCATCCTCAGAGGATATTTAAGTTGGAGAAAGTCTTAGCAACTTGATTTTTTGGGAAGTGTTGAAGACAAAATGTTGATCAGGCGCAACCATTCTATTGCATTTCAGTGAAGCAACCAAAAGTTCGGCCTTCATGTAAAACTACATCCATTCATCAACTCCAGCTTATTTCAGTTGTAGATCTTCAGATATGAGTGTAACATGTGAAACTTGTTCTGTCTGCTGCTGCTCTTTTCTCCCTAACCCTCCTACATCTCTGAGTCTTGGACCCGTTTCGCTGAGGACAGTCCTGGGTTGTACAGCTTTTGCCTTTTTTTTTGTTTGCTTGTTTTTGTTTGGAGTTTTTGGCAGGGGGAGGGTGGTTGGTTTGGTTTTAGTTTGGGGTTGGGATTTTTGGGGGGGTGGGTGGGTTATTTTTTCTTCTTTTTTGAGAGGAGGTGGTGGGTTCTTTGGTTTCTGCTTAAGAAGAGATGATAATCATTAAATCTGTCTCGCCAAAATACATAGTTTCTTGGAAGAAATGAGATTTTGGTGTAGATGCAGGCAGCTGGGTGATGCAGCTAAAGTGATTAATGGGACTGTTGCTGCCCTTGTTTGCTGTTTGTATTTGCATGTTGAAAACACATACCACTTAGTTTTCTTTGGGGACTTTTTGTGTGTTTAAGTGCTACTTTCAAGTAAAATTCTGATAGTCGGATCCTGCATTTGTCCCTTGTTTTCTCTCTCTTAAATCTGTTTCTCTCTCTCTTATAAATTTGTTTGCAGCTGGGTCTCGGGCATCTTACAGCAGCCAGCACAGCCACCTTGGCTCCGAGTTAAGGGCACTGCAGTCTCCAGAACACCATATAGATCCTATTTACGAAGACAGAGTTTATCAGAAGCCCCCTATGAGGAGTCTCAGCCAGAGTCAGGGGGACCCTCTGCAACCAGCACACACAGGCACATATCGCACTAGTACAGGTAGGTGGATGTAACCTGCATGACTGTCTTTTTGAGATATGTGACTTACTCTCTGGTACTAACTCTTCTTCTCTTTCTGATGTGCTTAACCAAATCTATTCTGTGCATGCCAGTCAAAGAAAATACCTTTTGCAGATGGCAGCTGTCAATAGAACCCCAAATACTTGCATGAAAGGGAGAAATACTTAATGTTGTGTTACATGTACAGTAGGTTAAGCTAATTTGGGGATGGAGCTTACTCATAAGGAGAGAGAAAATACTTCTATTAATCTAGTGTTTTGTCTTGGAGAAAGATCTGTTGTCTCTGTAGAAATTGCTAGGACTTTTTTTTGCTTTCAAGGGTATTTTTTGTGTTGCAAATGGACTGCAAAGTTCCTGCCACATGAAGCTAAGTGACTGTTCACTTGCTTTCAAAGTAAATCATTAAGTTAATGTTCTTCCTCTCTCCCACAGACAGATGCTTTGGTATAGGTGCACAGACATAAAATTGAACTATGACATAGGGGAAAGCTGATAGCATCACTGGTTTATCCGTAAATAATAACAATTGTCCCTTAAATGCATTGGTGTACAAGTCCTACTTGCAGAATGTCCTCTCAACCAAATGAAATACAGCTGTGGAGTATGTTGGAACCCACAAATAGATCAAAAATCAACAGGGATATTTATGGTATTTAATGCACAAAATAATTAGAGTATATAAATGCTACAGCCAAAATAGCCTAAAGCAGATGTAGAAGAAACTTGCCTTAGGAATTGTAAGTATTTCTGGTGTTTCATCTTTGCTGTGTTGATCAAAGAGGGAAGATTATGTCCATTTTCAGATCACTCCTATTTTCATGAAGGAAACGTTAAGTGCACTTTTCAGAGCAAGATTCTTTGCTTTCTTTTAAAACTATTTCTTTTTAACTTTTTTTAAAAATCCGTTTCTCCAAGGGAAAAGCTGGCAGTTCTTGTG
Organism: Rhipidura dahli; assembly: GCA_013399225.1. Classification (NCBI taxonomy): domain Eukaryota; kingdom Metazoa; phylum Chordata; class Aves; order Passeriformes; family Rhipiduridae; genus Rhipidura; species Rhipidura dahli. The sequence goes on along the minus strand of VXAC01005196.1, from coordinate 356,420 downwards.
TGCCCTACTGACTTATGCAAGTTTTGGGTATTCAGAATACTAGAGGAAATCGTTAAAAGGAAATTTAGCCAGAGAATTGTCTATCAAGATAGCTCTAACAGCTTTATGCTTTTTTAAGAGCACCATTGCACCATTTTCCTCCTGTTAAAGTAGTGTTATGTTTTGTGTAGAGTCACACATGTATATGAGGAAAAATACTATTCTTTGCATGAAGGGGGGCAAAACCTCTGCCTACATCAGTGAGCGGTGAAAGCAGTGGTCGTGATTGAAATTGCTGTTTCTATTGAACTTTAAACCTCCTGTTCCACGTGTGGCTACCTCATATTGCCTATATGATGCTCTTTTTCCCAGACATGCCCTGAAGGGGGTTTCTTGTTTTGCTTGCAAAATACCCCTTGGTTGTCTGTGCTGGAATAGCAGGCTGTCTTGTGACTGTAGTGTTCACATCACCTCCCTAAGGAAGGAAACCTAGTCAGCATAGGTAACAATTACAGTGAGTTAAACTGGGACATGGGATGTTAGCTGGTTACACATGAAGATGGGTTTTTAGAAGGAAAGAGAAAAGGCTATAAAAAACCCACAGTAGGGGGTAGCAGAAACATGCCCTGTGGAGGTGAGTTTTGTTCTGCTGCTTGGGATATGGATTTGAACGTTGCTGCAGGCTGACTCTGAAGAAAGACCCCATCAGTCCAGCTTCGTGTTGGGCTGATCCTCCCTTGCCTTCCCCCTTGCACCCCTATCATCAGGGTCAGCAGAGATGCAAGCAGATGGATGTATGCCAGGCCAATCACTCTGTTGCTCTGTTGGTAGCTGTCAGCTGCAGCTGAAGAGCTGTCAGTGCTCAGAGGGAATTTTGAGCTGGGTTGGATCAGCTCTCGAGCTCCTGCCTCTGGCACAAATACCAATAGGAACACATCCTTTCTGATGAAGAACATGGAGTTTTTGTCAAATTAACAGAAAGGCGTGGAAGGAGTTCAAGTTAAGTTTGCACTTATTTTTTTCTTTATTGGGTTTTCTTAAGTGGTTTTTATTTTTGTTTGGTGTTTTGTTTTGTTTTGTTTTTTTAATTTTAGGACTAGATTGCTATTTGGTGTAAGATATGAGGGATATAGATTACTGTGTATTCCATGAAGATACGTGCCAGGGCTTCATGGCCTGCATATTCTGTGTGCATGAGTTATGGCAGAGTGGGGAGCTTTAAGACTTCACTACACTCCTTTGTAGACCATAGTTCACACTCTTTGTCTATCACAAAAATAGCTTTAATCATGAAGATGGTGCATGCTTTTCCACATCTGACAGAAAGAAAAGGGAAGGCAAACTTAGTCTAAAGATGTTATCCAAAGCCTGGATTTTTTTCTCTGTAGCTAACACTGCCCATTGGAAATAAAATTTAAGTTAGTCATACTTAATGCAAACTGTTTAATTTTTTTAGACTTTTGTGGGAGTTTTTTTTGTTGGTTGGGGTTTTATTTTGATTTTGTTGTACTTTGTGGGCTTTTGGGAGATTTTTTTACGGTTTTTTTGGAGTTTTTGTGCCTTTTTTTTTTTCTGGTTGGTTGGTTTGTTTTGTTTGGGTTTTGGGGGGTTGTTTGTTTATTTGTTTGTTTGTTTGATTTTAAAGAACATTATTCCTGAATTTAAAATTTTGACTTATTTTGGAAAAGTAACCAAGAACCATTAATTTAATGTAGTCATCACCTCTTTCTCTTTTTGAGCCCTTAAATACATACTATGTTCAAGAATGTTTACACAACTAAGAATAAAGCCCTCACAAGTTCTTCATATTCTAGGTGAATGAACCTTCAGTAAGCAAAAGTCAATAAACTAAAATTTCTCTATGGGGTAAACTCTATTAAGTTTGCTCTGTATTCTCACTGGTTTTGGGTTGATGTTTTGGTTTATAACTTTTGTATTTGTATTTCACTTGAGAATGACATTCATGATGATAGTTCTTCGGTATATACTGCAAAAGATACAAAACATGTCTGAAATCTCCCTTAAGAGCCTTAGACAGGGGCAGGATGAATTCTTCATAGGGCCACAGAATGGTTTGTGTAAGAAGGGACTTTAAAGATTGTCACATTCCATCTTCCCTGTCACTGTCAGGAAACCTTTCACTAGACCGGGTTACTCAGAGCCCCATCCAGCCTGGTCTTGAGCACTTCCAGGGATGGGGAGTCCACAGCTCCTCTGGGCAACCTGCTCCAGTGTCTCACCACACTCACAGTGAAGAATTTATTCCTAATATCTTATCTAAACCTATCCTTCTTTATTTTAAGTCCATTCTCCCTTGTCCTATCACTTAAAGCTCTTGTGAAAAGTTACTCTCCTGCTCTTGTAGGCCCTTTTTAGGTACTGAAAGGGGGGGCGCTCTAAGTTCTCCCTGGAGCCTTCTCTTCTCCAGGCTGAACAGCCCCAACTCTCTCAGCCTGTCCTCACAGGAGAAGTGTTCCAGCCCTCTGAACATCTTGGTGTCCCTCCTCTGGACTCACTCCAACAGGTCCAACAAGTGCTGGGTCTCCCAGAGCTGGCTGCAGCACTGCAGGTGGGGTCTCACCAGAGCAGAGCAGAGGGGCAGAATCCCCTCCCTCACCCTGCTGCCCACGCTGCTTTGGATGCAGCCCAGGACACGTTTGGATTTCTGGGCTGCAAGCACAAATTTCCAGGTCATGTTGAGCTTTTCATCCACAAACACTCCCAAGTCCATCTCCCCAGGCCCAGTCTTGAACCATTATCCAGCCAGCCTGTACCTGTGGTGTAAATCATAACTGGGTATGTTACTGTCATGCTGTCTAACCTAAAAACAATGTTTCAAATTTGATAGCAGTATCTGTAAAACTTCTTTTGCTTGTTAAGATTTTACTTAACAATCCCTTTTGGTCTTCAAAGGGTAATGCCTTCTCTCATATAAGAAGTACCAGCCTAAACTTTTGCACTGAAAGTAGCAAGAAGTGTGAAATTCTGCTTTTGAAATGGGAATCCTCAAAGGATATGCTTGGAGGGAGTACTCAGACACAATACAAAAAGCAAATTAATTTATTTCCTGAATAGCAACTTATAGCTTGTATTTGTAACCCAACTAAATAACACTAATAATTTTTGTTCAAGCAGGTTTGTTACTTATTTTCCTCATAAACCTAAAGGTCTTGAATTATTCATATAGTAGAGATAAGCTTATTTGATGGGATGTTTACATGAACACTGATGGAATTTGAAGAGGGCTGTTAATTAAGAGGGAGGAAGGGTTGCCTTTCAGCCAAAGTGGTGCACAGAATCAATGATTGTTTGCTTATTTGTAGAAGTAGAATTTTGGATTAGAGGTTTAGTCTATAGTTATTGACATTTAATCCACATCAAACATGAAACCAGGCAAAACAGGCAAAATCACACTATTTTGCAAGCCTGGAATTTCTGTAGCTGCCTTGAAGACAAAGCATTATCACTGCTCTCTGGGCTCTTGGTGCTGACCTGCAGCTCAGGAGCACTGTTTTGGCAGCTAGGGGGTCTGTGTGAACAGTTGTTATCACCCTCCAGAGGCTGGCATTGCTGTCTGGAAGTTTATGCTTCTTATGTAGTCCCTCAGAGAAACAAATGAGCCCTCTTCTGTAAAAAAGATGTAATTTCCAGATAAAGTTTGTAAAAGCCTTGGAAGAGTACTGTCCCCAGTGGTCTGGGAGGGAGGAATGAGAAATGGGAGAGCTGTGCTTGTTCTGAACTCTCTGCAAACAGAGACTTTATCAGAAAAGTTAAGTGCTGCTGCTGCTTAAGAGCACTGGTGCTGCTGGTGAACTGTGAACATTCATATCTTAAAACCTGCAGCGTACTCATGCTTTAAGAGCACTCATTGGTTTCAGGAGCTGCAAGAGAATAAATTTGACCCCAGTCTTACACAAGTGACAAGGATGAACCAGCAACTGCACTGGAGTGAACCTGCCCTCCTCAGCTCTGTGGAGGATACGTGCATCTCACTGGCATCAGGGGAGCCCTGACAGCCATGGTGAAAGCTTAGGGATGCTCTCAGGATGCACAACCTGAGAGTGGTCTCTCTCAGTCCCCTGAAGGTCACCATGGGGAAGGCAGAGTGATGCAGTTCAGTCATACTTGAATGGAATTCCAAGTCCAGCAGCTTTGTGTTGGTTACATGGCTGCTTGGTGCCTGTTGGAGTGCGGGGTGCATGAAGCTGAGCTGCCTCCTTGATGACAACAGGGCATGCAAGGTGCTGCAGAGACCCTTCTGAGAGCATTAGGAGAATGAGGAGTAGTGTCTGTGGTTGATACTACTGAAATTCATGGGAGCCCTGGAAGGAAGAATTTATTGAAAGGAGGTTGGGCAGTAGAGGGGTAGGCAGTAAAAGTTTGTATTTTCTCTGAAGAGCTGCTGATGGTGGGGTTTGAAGGGCTTATCAGGCATGCTCTTGCAGTGGGTTACCTGTCGGGGAATGTGTTTATGGCAGGTGCACTCCTGCAGCACTTCTTGTGCTCCCTTGGAAGCTGCCCGATGTCCTGTGTGTGCAGGCAGTTGCCAGACTGCCCTCAGGCTTCTCTGATGGCCTCCATTCCTTCAGGCAGTTCCCTGAGTTTCCTCCCACTGATGCTTGGGGGGTTCCACCAGTGCACCAGCACCTCTGAAGCTGCCTTTTACCAAATCTGTGCTGCCACAGGCTGCACCACTTCCTGGGCACCATGGCAGAGACCACCAATCCAAGAGAAGAGGCCTGTGGAATTTGTGATGGCAGGTGCAAAACAGAAACAGGCCTCTTTGCAAGCTGGGTTTCTCTGTGGAGGAAGAATGCTGACAGGAGTGCTGTGAACAGCCAGGGCAGCTGCTTTTCAAAGGAAAGAGTTTTCTGTTGCTCCTGGCTGTTTGCCAGTGGCAGGGAAAAACACAGTATTTCTTTGCCCTGTGAGGTGGCTCAGGAAAAAACTGCCCAAGGTGAGAATTGCCACTGTGTACCTGCACAGATGATCTAGTCCTCTTCTCTGCCTTCTATCCCACTCCTGCCTCCTACTTCATTTGCAGAAGGAAGAGTGTGCACCAAGGGATGCCTTACCTCAAGCACTGCTCCTAGTAATGTTGCCTTTCTCCTGTAAAAGCATGTCTTGCTTTAGTAGTTTTTTAGTGCTTGCAGTGTTTGCTTCTGGAGTCCAGTCTTTCTTCGTGGAGTAGATGCTGCTGGAGGGATGGGAAGAGGACCCAGGTGGCAGTGGCAGTGTTTGCTGCTTCATGCCTGCTGCACTTGGCCTGGGCTTTTGTTGTCCTGGAGTTTAAGCATTGTCCCAGGAGAAGGTGTACAAGAAAACCTGGTCCTTCTTTTGTCACTGGGCTGGTGGCTTTCTCACAACATCACTGAACTGCCTCCTTGTCCTGTCTGATGAGGTGTGGAGCAGGCCTCTGTTCATGACCTAAGGAGTAGTAGAGAGGGAGAAGCCAAATCCCCATTTTCCTTCTGCTCCGGGCAGGAACAGACCATACAAAACTGATTGTACTGTTAGTTTGTTTGGGTTTGGTATTTTGCAGGGAGGGGAGGTTACTAGTTTTGGTTTTTGGGGCTGTTCAAATGGCTCTGATCTCCTCCTTTTCTCATTTGCTTTGCTCAAGTAAAGCAGGGCAGTCCAAGTTCTCAGAGCCAGGTTCTTAGTCGTTTGCCCCCACTCCCTGGGGGCTCCCTCCCTGTAGGAAAGGCCTGACCTCTTCAAGCTTCGTCTCATTGACCTGGTCAACAGAAGTCTGGCATTGTGGCTTCTGGAAAGCTGTACTGGCCACCATGTCCCTCGGCAGCCAGCATGGTGGGGCAGAGACCTTGCCCTGTCCCAGGAGGGAGTGCTGCTTTGCTGCCCTATGGCCCTGCCTTGCCAGCAAGGGAGCCAGCAATCTGTGGGAGCAGTAATTGCTGAGCAGGTCCAAGGAATTTTTTTAACAGTTTTTTACAGCAAGGATGGAGAAGGAAGTTGCATGGGCTTTTTAATGCTGCTTTGAAATACCCAAGGACTTGATTTGTTCCATGTTTTTTGTGCTGGTCCAGCTTAGCCTTTCTTTGATTCTCAACATTTTGTCATGTCTCTTACCTCCTTTGTTGTCCTGTACAAAAGGAGAATGAGGCTACAAAGGATGCATTAATTGAGCAAAATTGCATCATCTTGACAAGACTGTAAATATTTGTCTTGGTATATAATAATGTAGTGGATATATTTGGTATTTTTAGTAGTCATTATTTCAATGTGAAGATTTTTTTTCATATTGTGAAGCAATTTTCCAATACTCAAAAATCCAGTGTATGAAAAATTTTGATGTCTGAATCCTTTAGAGGGATTTACTCGTCTTTCAAGAATAATTAACCTACTTTATTGTAGTTGTGTGGTATTACCAACTGATAGTGTTTTTCTGCATGCTTCTACAGATAAACTGTTCTTGAACCATTATTAAGGCTTCAAGCCTTAATTTTTTGATCTTTTGAATTTGCTGGGTTTTTTAAATTGTTGTGAAATAGTTTAAAACAGAATGATAGAATCATAGAATAGATTGGGTTGGAAGGCACATCCAAAGATCATGTCGGTCAACCCCTCTGCAGTAGACAGGGACATCTTCAACCAGAGCACGTTGCTCAGAGCCCTGTCCAACCTGACCTTGAATGTCTCCAGGGATGGGGCATCTACCACCTCTCTGGGCAACCTGTTCCATTTGCTCCTTGCCACTTTCTAGCTAGCCTCTCTCAGTTTAAAACCATGGCCTCTTGTGCTATTGCAACAACCCTGCAAAAAAAGTCCCTCTCCAGCTTTCTTTCAAGCCCCCTTCAGCTACCCTTTCCAGTCTCCCTGAAGCTTTCTCTTTTCCAAGCTGAATAACCGCAGCTTTCTCAGCCTTCCATCACAGGAGAGGTGCTTCAGCCCTCTGACCATCTCTGTGGCCCTCCTCTGAACCAACTCTAACATTTCTTCATGTGTCTTTCTTATGCTGAGCTGGCTGCAGCACTGCAGGTGGGGTCTCACCAGAGCAGAGCAGAGGGGCAGAATCCCCTCTCCTTGCTGGCCACGCTGCTTTGGATGCAGCCCAGGACACGTTTGGCTCTCTGGACTGGGAGTGCCCATGGCTGGCTCATGTCCAGCCTCTCATCCACCAAAATCCCCAAGGCCTTCCAGGCAGGGCTGCTCTCAATTCCTTCATCTCCCAACCTGTATTCATACCAGGGGTTTTCTGCCCCTTGCATTCAATACTCAAATTCAGATGATATCTGAAATAAATACGAATGGTGTTTTTTTAAACTTTACTTGGAGACATATCATTTTGATGGTCCCTTGGTAACTTGTTTGCTATTAGCTGTTTCAGATCACTGAAGCTGTCATATGATTTAAACATGCTGAAGAAAATTCAGAAAATTAACACAGCATGAAATAAAATGAGACTATGTAAAATGACATTGAGGAGCTACCATTTTAATGTCATGACGAATCAAATGCAGAGAGCTTAGTTCACAGTTTTCTGCACCCAAAAGGTGTGCAAACACAACTTCAGCTTTGGGAATCAGAAGCTTGAGTTTGATCCTTGCATATCACCAGCAGCAGTTTCCAAAGGGCATTTTATATATCCAAGTTAAGGGAGCAGTTATCCTTTCTCAGGTTGTGGTACATGTAACTTTTAAACATGACTCTGGAATTTAATTAACCAGATAGATCTCTTGTAATTCCATAGACTTCAGATTAATGAGTAAAAGGAATCTCAAGGGGTTCCAAGGAAAAAAAGATTCTTGTATACATGCAGTTAAATGTTGTCAGGTTCTTACAAGGAACACCAATGAGTACATTGGTATAGTAATTCATTTCAGAATGGCGTCTAGGTGTTAATGAAAAGTTATCTGTTACATGTTCTTTCCTGTATTACAAGTATTTGATTTAAAAGAAAAAGGGAACATTGTTTTCAAATGCATTTTTCTTTATTTGTCTCTAAAATTATCAGTTCAGGGGAAAAGGAGAAGCAGCAGAAAAATCAGCTTTCACTTGCCCCATTTGGATTAAACCCTTTGTCCTTTCTCAAATCTATATTTAATTTTTCATTTTTCCTGATCTAAAAGAGTTAGGTTATAAATACCAAATATTTCTTCTTTCTGCTTAGGTGGTGGCTTTTTTTTCTGGTTGGGGGACAGGTTGTTTTGTTTTGTCTCAGGCTGATATGCTGTGCATGGATGTGCTGTGATGGCACAGCTGCAGATTAATTGAGGATCATGCTGATAAATCACACAGCATGGAGTTCTAGCTATAGGACATAATGTTTTCAGAGAAATTAAAAAGAAAAATTATTCCTACGACTGCTTCTCTTTCAGTTTGGTAATGTTGTGATAATAGACCTGTATTCCTAACTGACATCCACTTGATAACATTGTTTTGGGAGAGAGAATTATAGGAAGCAAGCAGGGAACAAATCTTCAGTACAAAGTAAATTGAGCAGAAAATACCTTAGTAATCTACATAAAGAATAACAAATCACCTCAAAGCGACACAAAGTCATAATCCCATTTCATTTGACAGATCCTGGTTCTCTCATATAGTCTTACCTGTGCTATAGTCTTGAGGATGTGTTTTAGGTGATTTTTTTTTTTTCCCCTGGAAAAGTGTCATTTTCTCTGAGAAAGGATTTTCTATTTTATTTCCTTCCTATTAAAAGTTTGGCTGGGGAATAACAAAATACACTGTTTTCAACTTCAGCAGTATCCTGTGGCCAGGAATGGAGAGGGAGGTAGCCAGAGGTTAAAACTCTACAGAATTACCTTCGTAGTCTGAAAGCAATATCCCCCTTATAGTGAGAAGGATTTCTCCTAATAAGATAGTTGTAGTTTCAGAGTACTGAGCCCATGATTGGGTTCCACAGAGGAAATGCACCCATATGAAGACAGACAAGACTTTTCCACTCAGAATAAAAACCTTTTAGAATGAATGGTTAGTATCCATGACCTCTTTCCTCTGTCCCATGAGCAGGTGGTATTTTGTTCTGTGTATTTTCTAACTCTTCTCTTCTCCTTTTTTAATAGAAGAATGACTTGTAACATGTCTGAGCATTTCTCAGGTCCCCTTTAACTTCTGCCTCCTATTGAGGGAGAGCTGTGATTATAAAATCTTGCTCAGGAGAGTACATACCCTGCAAATCTCATCTGCCACTACTGAGAAAATCCAGTATTTGTGCCAGAAACTGTAGGTGTATTTGTCATCAGTTTATTGTACAGGTGTAGTCTCTGCTTAAAGACTCATCACATTAGATTTTAGTGATGCAGGACATCCATTCTCATTTATGTACTTCAGTGTTGCATAGAAATGCCAGGTTGTCATTCACAAAATAAAAATTCAAACACCTTTCATAAATCTCATTCTTGTAAATCTTTGCTGAACAAAACACCACTGTGCCTGAGGTAACTCCCCAGTAATGTCTTTAAGATGACTAAATCTTTTGTTACAGGATCATTCCTTCTGCAGTATTATATTTAAAGCACTCTTAAAAATCACCAGCCCATTATTTATTGTTTTTACTCATGGTGTACTCTTTTTTTTTTTTTCTAAATTTAAGACTGCCTACTTTTAGAACTGTTCCTTTGTCATCATTTCAGCAGTTTACATGTTGTTTTTATGACAGTAGTTTTTTTCTTAAATGTGTCAAACAACTTTAAAACTATCATTTGCAGGAGTTAGGTTAATGTTTAAGGTGAACATATCACATGTTGTGGCACTGGAACATGTGATTACCTTAAATGTGATTACCTTAATGACAAAATAACTATTCCAGAGTGGAAACTACTAATTAAAATAGCTGAAGTTTAGTAAGGTGTTCTCAGAAATACCATTTAGTAGCCACTTTTCTACCTAGGATTATAGTGCCCTAAATAATAAAGTCAGAATCTGAAGGAGAAGATACCCGTGTGCTTGATGGCTGTAGCATGATGCAGCTCAGTCTGTTAAGCTGTTACTGTCTCATACTATTTATATATCTTTTCATATATTAACTGTGACTTCTGTTTGTGTGTTCAGTTTTAGGCTGGCCAGAGGGACAGGAAACTTCAGAAATTTCAAGAGAAGGTTGTTTCAGGAGTGAAAGCAGAAATTTAGTTGCAGTAGGCTCATCTGTGTGCAGCAGTGGGGTCTGTGTGGATTTGCTGCGATTGGGTCATTTTGTCCCACGCACAGAATGTGAAATCATGTAGTACTGCAAAGAGGAGGAAGGTGATGTGTATGTCTCATAAAATGCCATTGCTCAGGGTTGAATTTTTTATCTCTAGTAAGGAATTTCCCATGATGAATTTCAGTACGTCAGATTCTGAAAGGGCAGTTGTTGATTTCTCTGTTAAAATGCTCATGTAACAAATTAATTAAACCACGTTCTCCCTAAACTGAGGGATGCAGCTCAGAGAGAGAAGACACAATCTGAGAAAAGATCTTGGCAATAACATCTTTAGCAGCCAAAGTTGGCATCTGATTATCACATTATGTGTTCGTACCATTTTTTACGTGCAGCAGCATCATTGCAACATGGTAGAAGCTGAGCCTGAGAATGAAAGTTGAATATATTAGTGAGATTAAAATCTGGCTGATTTAGAATTCAGTCAGTTCCTGGAGGTGGGAAGGAGTATTATATTTCTTAATACTGATAACTTGAAAAATGAGGCTTCTCCTCTATTTGGTTGTAAACAAGGAAGGAAGTTGTTCCAGCCTTGAGTTGGAAATCTGAAATAATTGAAATTTAAATGCATAAAATCCTGGTGTCCACTTGGACTGTGTGGATTTTTAAATGGTGTTTTAGCTATATATGCTTTTGAGATACAGCCTTTGAGATGGAGGCTGTGTTACTGTGTTGGACACCCTGTAGCTCTGGAACCTCATGGTGGAGAATGACTGGAGGGAAGGATGTAGACTGGAGAAGGTTATGGGTGTGGGGATGTGAGATTGGGCACAGCAGCGAAGCCTGTGACAAACCTGGCTGTGGAAGAGGCTGCATTCATGTTTTGACTTCAGGTTTCACTGAAGTCTCATTGAGCGCTGTTGCAAAATAAGCTTGGACAGGAACCCCCACATCTCAGCCACTGTATCTACTGAACTGAAATACAAGTTTCTAAGATACAAATTCTGTCACCATTGCTGCTCACTGAGTTACTCATCTACCTGTTTCTGCACTAAAATTTGCATAGAGATACAAAAATCTTTATAGATTGCTTCATTTCTAAGGTCATTTGCTTCCATTGCCAAGCCTGGGGGAACCAGGTGATTTCAGATTGACACCAGCTAATTGCCTAATGAACCCATAAGTGAAATAATTAGTGGTAAAGAAATGCCAAGTCTAAATTGGTGATTAAGAAAATACTGCCATATGCTGAGGGTTAGGCAGTGGCAGTTATACAACTTCCCCCAGTAAAAAAATTTAAAAAAGGAACCTAAGACACAATGTGAGACTGTGCAAACTCAAGTGGAACAATGTAGTCAAAAGCCTTCAAAGTGACCAGATAACAGCTGTAATGTAAATAGAGAAATAGCTCAGAAACCAAGGAAGCAGTATTTTCTTTGACTTGACTCTTTATGCATTATAGAAAAACACCAGTTTCTAAGCAAAAGATTGTTCAGCCTTATTGTTACAATCAGTGTTAGATCTAAGAACACTCAGGAAATGAAACTGAGGGGATACCTCAGTGCAGCAGCAAGTTCAGTTCTTCAGTCTTCACAGACTGTCAGTTTTTGTATTGTAAGACTTAGTGAACACAATATACATTGCACAAGCAATGTTTCCTTGGTTTCTCTGAAACAAGGAATTCTTCTGCAAATCAATGGCATGTAGATACTACAATGGTCAGAAGATTATTTTAAGAGTTTTGAAAAAATCAAGTAGCAAATGGTTGGAGTGTACACTCACTTTGAATATGTTTATGACCTTCATTAGGATTAGTACTTTACAGCTGCCAGCAATGGCTGTGAGCCTATTAAATAATTCAGAGGCCCTGAGTATTTCCCATAGCAGTAGGAGCATAGCTGCTAAACAGCTGCCTGTGGTTTTGAAGACAGGATGGAAAAGTGAGGAAGATATAAATCTCCTGTGATGTCATTTGGTTGCCTTGATAAAAGGGCTTCCTCCTCATCATGTCATGAAAACATCTGATCATAAAAATATTACTGAAGGCCTACTTGCACCAGCTTGTAGACATACTAATTACAAGTAGGTGTGACAGCCAGGTATAACCAGTACTTGAGGAAATTATGACTAACATGTTCGTGGGTGGAAAAGAGGCCTTTTTTGCTATGCACCATCCTGTTCTGTATCAATTTCTTTAGTTTGCTTGCATTTCCCTTGTACATGGTGCTATGTTCCCTTAAAAGACATCCCTTGTACAGCAGGGAGACCTATTGGCTATGACCAGCTGTTAAAGGCACTGAGCTGGGCATGGGGAAGCTGACTGGAGGGAAGGAGGTTGTATTTCCCTGGATTTACACAGAACTGGAGCATCTGTAGAAAGCTGGAACCAGCAGAAGGAATTAGGCAGAACAGTCCTGGAAGCCCTAAAGGGTTGGTTTTAGGCCAGTAGGGTTAGGTTTGAAAGCAAAAGCTAGCTGGCTGGTGAAAAGCCCATCTCATGAGGATGCAAAAGATTTGCTAACAAGTCTATTTTATTTGTATCTGGCTGAGAATTTGGGGACTGGAATTTTGACTGCAAGATAAACTAAATAGGACACAATAAAGAGTGCAGAGGAGTGAGGGAAGACCAAAGGGAAAACAAGAGAAACAGAAAGTTGTAGTAGTTTTGACAGTGTTTTTCCTGTTTTGAATGTGAGAAGTCACGTAGCAAAGTTGTCAACCTCCACAGAACTTTTGGGGTGTTGGTATTTGCATAAGGTCCTAAGTATTTTAAATCAAATTTGGAGCCCTGTATCTTGAAATCCTACAGTGTTTGCTTTTTTGTTTGTTTTGTTGTCAGTTTGTATGTCTGAAGTTCAAAATTCCTGGTGTGTGTGTAGTTTGAGCAGAGGATATGATTGTGCCTTTATCATATCTTAACAGCCTTAGAGGTAGTTGCTAATATCAATTACAGGGAAGGTGTTTTCCCCCTCTTTCAGTAAATATTTTCAGTTTCCCTCAACCATGTATTTCTCTCAAATTTTATACTTCCCATGAGGAAAAGTGCTTCTACAAGTAACTGCTAAGCAAATTATTATTATTATTATTATTATTATTATTATTATTATTATTATTATTATTATTATTATTATTATTATTATTACTATTACTATTACTATTATTATTATTATTATTATTATTTTTATATGTAATACCATGTATCTTGCACAGTATTAAAATTGACTGTTCGTGCTTGTTCCTTTGGGCTGCCAATTCTCTACTACCTTGATTAACATCTATTTGATTAAACTTCTATTGCAAAAAGGCTAAGGTACATACCTTAAAACACTCATTTCAGCATTTTGAGATAAAGTGTTTGCATATCCCAAGCTTGATGAGTTTTTTCCTAATTGACAGAGAATGCAGTTTGTTATTTTTATGGTATATTAGGTGGGAAGAGTATCTGCTTTATAGATCTTACTGTAGATTTAGTACCAACAGAATGTACTGAATTTTTATCATTTATGATCTCATGGAAGGATGGTGACATACTTTGCACTGAAAAGACATCTTACTGGGATCAAATTTTCAACTACAATGTGAGAATATAAATCAACTACAAGTGCAAATCAGTGAAGAAAAAAATGAAGGGAAAAGAGAAAAAAAATTCTGAAATCTCTGTGAAAGAAACTAGGAGAAGGTTAGCACAGGAACTAAATGCCTAATATCTAATAAGAGGAAAATTTTACAAAAATTCCACAAATCAAACAGCAGCATCAGCAAAGTAATTTTCAGCAAGCAGGTGTAGTAAGGTAGTTCTCATTAATGAATTTATTATTTCTGCGAGTCCGAGCCTTCTTACTTACCTGGGCAAATATCCTCTGGCTTTTAGTAAGTCTGAACTTTTTATCAGTTCATATGCAAACTTGATCTCCCTAAAATACTCAGGTATGGTGCAATAGTATCCCTGCCTAGGTCAATTTGTTCTTGCTTTTTACATTTTGTTGGTTGTTTCTAACATCTGCCACAGATATGAGAAGAACATTCAAAAACTGAAAGTGAATTTCTGAGTATCACATTATGAGCCTATGAGTGTATTTAGTGATATACCTAAATTATCAGCATCAATATAAAAGTTGTGGTATCTTTGTTAATACTATGCAAAAGCCACAGAAAATTATGAAGACTGGCTTTTCTGTATGCAATTTCTGCAATCAGGAGAACCATAATCAGGGCATATATCAGGTCTTTGCAGGGTTTTCATTATATCTAACAGGGGCTTTTCTTTGTCTTTGACAAACATTTGTAAGAACGTACTAAATGTGTGGTACCCCAGATGCTCTGTTTGCTGGGTATGTGATTTTGGTTGGAGTAGTGAGGGGCTGAGATGATACAGTATCTTTATGGTATTAATGATATGACAGATTAAAGCAAGATCTTAAATCTTTAGGTGACAAACTGAGATCACTGAGACTGTAGTTTTCGATTTGCACAGTGTGAAACGCTCACTTGGAAAATTCTCACTTTGGAAATTCTCAGTGAAATCCTTCTCTCAGCCCAAAATTAAAATTGTCCTTTTCAAGGACATTTCTTACATTGAAATTTAAAATATTGTTAACTTAGAGAGATTTATTGGCCTACAGCTGAGCATGTCACTTTTTGTACTGGGTCTTTGCTGGCTGCAGCAGAGAGTGAGTGCCATGACCCTCTCTCCAGCATGAGCCAGCCTCAGCTGCAGGTCACAGACTGTGCAAGGCTCTCTTGTGTGCCTGGAGTAGGACACGTGGGAGGGCAGGGTGGGTGCTGGTCACCCTCTCCTTGTGTCTCTGCAAGGCCAGTGTGCTGAGCAGTCCCGGAAGGAAGCCGTGGGGAGGCCGACAAGTGCAAAAGGAGCAAGCAGAGCTTCAGGATCTTACCTGACATTCAGAATCCACTGAAATTCCATGTAAGTTCTTATAAAGTAGGGGAGCAGTCACTATTGAAAGTAGTGTTTTCGTGGGTGGTCACTTAGGTTAGACATGCTACAGGATAAAAAAGGTTTTGAGGCCTTCTGCTTCTTTGATTTTAATCTCAATCTCCTTGTCGGTTTTGGGACTTTGGAAGAGCAGAAGGTATGGTTTTGTGGATACCTTTACCTTCAAGTGGCACAAAACTAACCTGCTTCTTCACAGTGTGGTTATGACTTTTGGTTTTACCTTTATGTAGAGGGAGAATAGGGTCAGCCGTAGACCCAGGGCAACAACATGACTTGACTGTGATTCTACTTCAACCAGGCCAGATCTCAGGCTGGTGGGAGAGGGAAAAGTGGCCCATTTCTCCAGAAACAGTACTGTTGCAAATCCTTATTGTCCCTCTCTTCCCTTGCTGGGGCAAACCCCCTGTCCTTGTCATCTCACCTGCGCTGCACTGGTTCTGGTCAAAGTATAGCTGCCTTGGATTTGAGAGGAGATTCAAATGCAAAAGTTAGAGAAAGGGGTGTGTTCAAGTTAAAAACAGGTGAAAAGGTTGCATGACCATCTGCAAATGTACCTGGTATGTGAATTCTGTCTGGTTCAGTCCAGGTATGTGCCTTCTGGATGCCCTGTGCTCAGAGATTTACTGTGCTGGGTGAGGAAATTGACTTTTGAATTTGTTTCATTAGACATGATCACTCTGGCTTTGCTGTTTGAATAGTTAAATAGAAGGGAGATCTCAATAGTTTGCCATAGCCTGAAGAGCCACACTTCAGTCAGTAGGTTTGGCTGCCAAAGGGATTTGTTTAAGCAAGGGAAGTGTACTGGTAGATGACTTTGCTTCATTTTTACTTACACTTAATTGTGTAAAAATGTCTGCTAAAGCATAACCCTTTTATACTCAATGACAGTGGCTGTAGTCAAGTTAGATCTAGAAGCTTTTCTAAAGTGTTAGTTGTTTGAGGTTTTTGTTCTTCTTTTAATTGATCTGGGTAACACTGTCCAAATAAGCTCAATTGTGAATGTTTAAGTCATGGATTTGTCTCATTCTCATATTCTGAATACGTCACTTCTGTGTTCATTGTGATAAAATTCAAAAGAAAGTAACAGTCTGCTAGGAAGATAATTTGAGAAATGAATCAGAGTGACTTGAGAAGCTTGTAGGTGTTAGGATGACAGCCACTTTCAGTTCATATAAATACCTATTTTGATAACAAGACAAAGGAGAAAATAGAAAACTTTTCAAATAATTTAAAAACAAACACGATTTTCATTGAACTGTCTTGCAAATAAGATGAAGGAAATACTGTGGAATATTTTGCAAAGCAGTCAACATTACAATGAAGTTCTTGTTTTCAGCAGTATTGGTGTTGTAGAGATTTTTGCAATTCCCCATATAATTTGTCAAAAGGTAGCAGCATATTGTATGGAGTGACAGTGCTAAAGAGTATGCTGTGTCAGTATACAATTACATTTTCTGTTTTTCACTTGAAAATATTTCTAGTACTTTCTCTAACTTGCTTAATTACTCTTTTTCTCACAAGGCACCTGATTTTGGTTTTGAACTCTGTATTTTCTGTTAAAACGTGATGTTTGTCTTTCTTTCTAACACTGAATTTAGCATGATTTGTGCATGGGATGTTTAAATATGCTGATGCTGTTAATGTTTTGGAACTGATGCAGTTTTATGAAAAGGTCTGTGTGACTTACTCATTTCTTTAGGAGACATATATATATATATATACACACTCTAATAAATAAAACAATCCATGTAAAATGTTGCTATATGTATGAGTAAATGTGATCACAGAATCACAGACTGGTTTGGGTTGGAAGGGACTTTTTGGCTCATCCAGTTTCAGCCCCCTGCAGTAAAGGATCCCTTTCGACTCGATCAGGTTGCTCAAACTCCACCCAGCCTGACCTTGAGCACTTCCAGGGATGGAGTAATAGATAAGTGGGTGATCCTACATTCTTATGTTTGCAATAAAGTTATGATACTTGTTGTTGTGAAATTAAATACTTCAGAACCATAAGAAAAAAATGAAAAATAAGTCAAAAATTCAATATAAATTTAAAATTTTCAGGTGTTGTAATTTTGACAAGTACAATGTTATGCAAAACCATGGTAATTGTATTTAACGCTCACTTTATTTCCTTTGCTGAGACTTTGAGATAAAATGCTTAACATTCCTTTCATGGACCTATAATGCATTAAATACTTTTTTTTAAATGTGCATGCCAATGAAAAATGATTGGGAAATCTGTTATAAAGACCTGTCTCTTCAGTATGTGGTTTTGTCTGCAGTTTAACATATGAATTTGACCATCTAAAAGTAGCCCTGGACTCAGACCAGTCCTTTTGGCAAAAGTATTCTTATTGTCTTGGGACAGGAGGAAGTGGCAACCACCATGAGTTCATGTGTCTCTTGAAACAGTCCAAATTTTCCTGAGCAGAGCCAGCATTTAATTTATATCTGTCTTTAGGCCAGAGATCATGTGGGTATTGGTCCTCTTGCCCTTAGAGTGATAATCCATTTGCTATTAACTGGACTTTGGTTCAAAAATACTGCATGTTTAATCCAATAGACTGAATCTCTACTACCCAGTGCTGTTAACAAAGAAAATTTAATGGGCTGCAAGAGAGATTAATAAGATTTTTGAGTCACAGAAGTATTAAGTCAGTTTAAAGCTATTGGTTAAGCTGCTCAGAACTGGTAATGCATTAATCTTGAGCTGTGGTGTATGACCACAGCTGCTGCTGGTGTGCATTAAGACATCTACATGGTCACCTTCTGCTTAGCTCTTTTTCAGACTGAGTTAGCAATAAGTCTCTCCTGAGTCTTAATTTAAGGTGAAATTTGCAGGAGATGGATTAACAAAGCATATTCAGTGATTCTCAGTACCAGGTGTTTGGTTTTACCTGCTTTATGGGTAGCAGGGCTACAAATCTGGGATGGCTGGGTATTTCTTCTGCCATAGAGCCATCTGTCTCAGTTTGGACTCTTGAGCCTGCTTTGATCCTTCTGCTGACTTTCACCCCTTTAAGGACTGCAAAAGCCGCACTCAGTGGTGGTTGTGAACCTTAGCCTGACTATTCCCACGCTGCTTCTGCACTTCCTTCATTTTGTGTTAGTGCAGTCAGAACCCCAGGTAAAAACACCTCTCCAGTCCGTTTAATTGGTTTTAAGGTCCTCTAGTCCAGAACTGGCATGTAATTTAGATATTTGTTTGATGGTTATTTCCTTCTAAGGTTTTGAAAATGACAGTGTTGCTTGTTTCTTTTTGTTTGTTTTTTTTCTCATTCTTTTTGAACCCTCGTTTTATATGTGTGTGTTTTTTTTTTTTCCTCTGCCTAGACCTGGTTAACCATTTCTGTGAACAGGTCCTCAATTTTTTACTTTGTCCCTACTTTCCTGTCGTAGCCCCATCTTCCCCTGGTGTCGACTCCGTACCCTTACAGCGCACAGGCAGTCAACACGGCACACAGAACGCAACCGCGACCTTCCAGAGGGCCAGCTATGCGGCCGGCCCCGCCTCCAATTACGCAGACCCCTACCGACAGCTGCAGTATTGTCCTTCTGTTGAATCACCATACAGCAAATCTGGGCCAGCCATCCCACCCGAAGGGACCTTGGCTAGGTCACCTTCCATTGATAGCATTCAGAAAGATCCCAGGTGGGTGAAACCTTCTTCATTGTCTTCTATTTCTTGCTCGTGCGGAGGTTTGTCATTGCGGTTTGCTTTGCGCGTTTCTGCTGTTAGATATAAAAAAAAAAAAAAAGCCCACCTGTGCTGGTACATGAAAGACTTTGTTTGCATGACAGCACAGTCCTAATGCTTCACCTTGGAAAGCTCTCATGAGCTGTCCTGTGCAATCAAATGGTAGGTGTGGTCTTGAATGTATGTGTTTAGCCTGCTTTCAATAGTGCCACCCCTCAAAAGCTTAAGAAAAGTAATTTTCTCTGGAAATGGGAGGAGTGGAGTTGCTGTTGACTCTGTAGCCATTGTGGATTGAATTTTCAAGTTGCTTCTTGGGCAGAAGTTGTTGCTGTTCTTGGTTTGTCTACATTTAATGTTTGTAAATGCTGCAGAAAAGGTTATTTCGGTATTGTGCAGTGAGAGTGAACAATGTGAAAGCAACGTGTAACCAGGCTTATGTTTCACCCCATGTGTTGAACAGGCTTCCAATGCCAGTATGTGGTAAAAGAATGTATGATTTTAGCTTTGCAGAAATGGTTATTACTGTGCATGCTTTTCAGATATTTAGCACAACATTTAATGTTGCTTATGACAATCCTCATTTACTTAAGGAAGATGCAAGGAGGAAATTTTATAGCCCAAGCAGGCACATAGATTAGAGGGAGAACTTTCTGGGAAATTCTTTGACTTCCATGATACCAGCAAAAGAAATGCTAGCTGAAGCCCTCAATGTACTTTGTGTTTTTGTTGAGTTTTCTGAGAGAAAAGAAAGCAATTTTCTTTGGTAACTTGATTTTAAACTTGTTGAAAGTGTTAATTTATACCAAGGTGGTTTTTTGGCAGATGGTGTGATTTCTTTGTTTATTTGTTTGTTGTAACGTGTAATTTAATGATAGGAGAGTCAAAAATTTGCCTGCAACAAAAATGCTGGAGGTTTTTAATTAAAAATTTGAAGTGACTTCTTTCCCCAAATTAAAAAAAAAAAGAATTTTCTACTTGTTTAACATTATAGCAGTTCTTTCTCTCTCTCCACCCAGGAACAGAACAGCAGATAACATTTTACAGCACATCAGAAACATCACTGCTTGCAGAGTTTTACTTGTTAAGAGCACTTCTGTCTTCAACCTTTTTTTTCCCCCTTAGCTTTTATTGCAGAAATTTGAAAAAAAAAGTGAATTTAATTGCTAGCCTTCTTCCCCCTGCCCCAAAACAAACATTGGTAATGAGAGGGAAAAAGTCTTTCTCTGAAATGGTGGTATTATATTTGCATTCCAGAATATAAGAGCCCATGTAGAAAAAAGAGGTTTGCTGTGTAGTTGTCTTATGTTGAAACTTAAAGAAACTTACATTAGGAGTGCACTAAACCAGAGGAGAAATGACTATTCTGTATGAAATGTTTTTAGGAGAAGCATGGTGTTGTTGAAGATGCTATTCCCTGTGAACAGGGCAGACACATTTACAGTATCTCTGCAGGTCTAGGACATAATATCTTTTTAAGAAAAGCTTATTTCTGTTCAGTTGCTTTGCTATCACTTTTCAGCTGTTAGCCAGTTAATGTATAGAATTTGTGCTTGTAAAAGATTTCTTCCTAGAAATTTTTCATTTGCTTTTTTTTGGTTCTTCCTTGTCTTCTGATACCACTTGTACATTCATGAGTATTGATTTCTGTAGGTAAAGTAGGAGCAGGCAGGCATGCAGGTATAAATTTAACTTCATAAACCCTTTAGAGGGGATCATTATTACTGATTACTATTAGATGGACTGGAAATTTGTACAAAACTTTTGTAAATAGGTTTGCATTACTCTTGATTTCATTCATTTGATCCACAGGCTGTGTGTGGTGTATATTACTATTTCTGCTCTTGCATGTTGGTTTGAATAATTCTAATAGAGAAAAATCAGGAACTCCCTCGGTTGTCTTATGCCTTAGTTCCCAGAAGCCATACTCCACCGAGTCAGGCTGACTTGTAAAACTGTCTGTGGCCTACAGCACTTGCTTATCATCCAGCTATTGGAAAGACTTTGAACATTTGAAACAACTTTGGGGAAAAGTAACAAAAGCAATCAGAATGCTTTTAACATGTTGATTTCTATGAATAGATTACAGAAATGTCAATAAATTACAAGTGTGGAAATGATAAGATGAAAGACTTTCCAGATACCTCAAAAATAATATGGAAGGACAGAAATTACTTAAGGTAGAATGTGGGAGATAGAGCCAGGAAGAGGAAAACGTCCCAAATGCAACACAGGCTTTCAGTGGCTGTGTTAAGATGTGCTGTATGCCTCAAAGGTTTACCAGTTATACCTTACACAGCAAGAAAAAAATACACAGGTTGGTCAGGAGCTTCAGTTTGCCAGCTGAGAAGTCACAAGTGTCCTTACAGCCATGTTGCTGCTGTTGTTGGCTGGTTGGTTGGAGTGTTTTGTGACTGCCACGGATTATGGAGGGCAGTAGTCAGCATCATTTTCAGACACCAAACCTACCTGTCCAACCAGAGGTCCAAAAAAATATGCAGTGACAGAGGAAGATCTGCAAGACAAAA
Organism: Rhipidura dahli; assembly: GCA_013399225.1. Taxonomy (NCBI): domain Eukaryota; kingdom Metazoa; phylum Chordata; class Aves; order Passeriformes; family Rhipiduridae; genus Rhipidura; species Rhipidura dahli. The sequence continues at coordinate 335,142 of VXAC01005196.1, read as the reverse complement.
GCACACTAGTTGCAGGCTTTTGATTAGCATTTCCTGTGTGTCAGTCAGCTCAAGATGAAAAAGTAGATATCCAGAAGAGATCGTACTCACCCTAATAAGCAATCAGCATTCCTAAAATTGAACATCATTTTCTGGATCTTCAATTCTGACAGAATTTCTGTCTGAAGGCCCAGAAAAATGGTTGGCAGGCACTGATGTAATTGACAATTTTTTCCATTGTCTTCACCATGTAGTTTGTCTTACTGATACTCCCAATTTTAAATACGTGTTCTGAGCTGACATTTGCCAAATGAAATTTTAGCTCAACATCTGTTCTGCATCATCCAGCTGTCATAAAATGCAGTTCAGTGCTCATTAACTTAAAGTTTAGGACAAAAAGTTCTTTAAAAAAGTGGGGATTAAGATGTTTACAATCACTGGAGATAATTTTTAATTTATTCAGGTAGACTGTTAGCTCATAGGAGCTCATAAACAGGTAGTAAAAACTTTACACATATATACTGTTGGAGAGTGAGGCTTTGTTGTTTGAAAAGGAAATAAGTCCCATATCACTGTCGGAAATAAAACTTAAGTTCTGCATATGGGAAACAGAACAGTTCATATCATTACAGTTGATATCATTACAGATGGGTTTTTCAGAGCATTCATTTATGTTCATTTCATATAAAACTTTAGAGGGGATCTGAAGTAGGCCTTTGATATCAACAGTTTCATGCAATAATCTCTCATATGAAATGTGGTGTAAGGAGGGAAAGAACACAATATTTTATAATTATTTGGTTCCTGCTGAACTGTGAATGAGAGTCTTGAGTATGTTAAAGTATCAGAAATACATGTTAATGTGATATTTTCCTACCTGCTTTCATGAAGGAAGATTAATCTGTCTCTTGGCACCAACAAATTATCTGTGGTTTGTCTATATCTAACTTATTATTACTATTGTTATTTTATTATTATTTTGTTCCATCTATTTTTAAATTTTAGAAACTGGGGCAGTCCTAGAAATAGAAACGTTGGGATCTAGTTGTCAGTATGTATGCCTTCCAGTTTTTATTCCAAAATCCAAACTTGCCAAATGTGTATAAATTACTTAATTTTTGAGGTTTTATACTGCTACTGATAAGTTACACTTGCTACACAACAGATGAAAACCAGAACACACATCCTCCATTTAAATATATACCAATGAAGTTTTGTAGTTGCAGTGTTTTTGCTGGTTTATAAACTTACTGCATGTGATTTGATGTGTCCAGTCAGCAAGTGTCCTTCATTGTTGTGTGACTTCCCACCTGTTTGTATTTGCACACATACACACGGGTACTCTCCTGCAAAGAAGCTGACAAGAAGCTGAGGTAACAGCAAGAATGATATGGAATACACCTCATTATAGCTACAAAAGTGATTTTCAGAATTCAGTGTCCATTTCGTATTGCCTTGAATTATATTGATCTGCACTTAAAACTTTTCTTTATGGCTTCAGCTTTCGTATGTTTCAGAACCTTTAGAAGTATTTATTCAGAAAAGTGGGATAATTTGGTGAATGAAGCTGTAAAAGGTTCATTATTCATTGTACGGCAGACTGTAATAATTATTGGACTCTTGTTTAAAAAGAAAAAAATGTGAGCAGTAGAGAATCATGTTGCAACTTTACAAGAAAAAAAGAAATTAAACCCAGCTACCTTGTAGTGGTTCTCACCTTTAGAACTGTCTGGGTGTAGGTCAGCACAGAGACAAGAGTTTTCCAGGTATTGCATGATTTAACTGTAATACCCTGAAACATTTCTGCTCTGTATTGCATTTTCAGAGTCAACTTCTCATTTCATTACCTGTGCTGACCTTAATTTCCTCCTAAGCAGAAGACAACAGTGCTGTCTGTCTGTCTTCTATGCTTCTAAATTGTCTTTCTTTTCACTTATGAAAGGATATAAATTAGATCAGAACATTTTGTGTAAACTGTAAGTTTCCAAAACTCATCTTTTTTTCTCTTCTTTTTTTTCCCCAAAAGTATATTCCATTTGCAAAATACAAGCTAAAGAGCATTTTTTTTCTGTAGGAAAAATGATGGAAGTAAAATAAATTCTAGTTAAATTTCTGTGCTCCAGTAAAACTGCTTATGGGATTAGCTCACAGAGTTTGGAGCATGGCCTGTTAAATGTTTCTGCAGGAGTCTTCTCCGTATATGTAATCTCACTTTGTTACAAGGGTTAATAGTGTTAGTCTCCTGTAGGTGTGAATAGCAGCCAGTCTCTCTGAACAGTCTAAAGAGGTAAGAAAAGAACAATATAATGCTGCACATGTGCAAGGCTGGCAGTCCTGGTGGGAACATGTCCGGCGGGCTCTTCGGGAAGGGTTGTCACTTTCAGAAAGAAACTTTTTGGTGAGACAGAAGGCCTTGCAGTGACTGTGGTACAGCTGGTGGCAGCATTATGCAATAGTGCCATTTTCAGGCCTGAGACATGGGCTGGGGTTTTCAAACTCCCAAGGGACCAGTGGTGGCATCGGTGGGCTTCTGGCCTAACGTTCTAATGCAAGGTGTAGAAGATCAAAGTTCTCATTTTCAGTGTGGGTGAGACAGAATAGGGCTTGCACATATTCCTTCCTGCTTTTATGTGACACAAGGCATGATAAGCAGCTCTCCTTTTCACTTAATTGTTTTTGAAGGCCCTTCTTACCTGAATTTAAGGGTAAAGGGGAAGGTTTCTCCAAAGGTGGTAGTAGTAGCAAAGCCATGGGAAACACACTTTTGGTGAATCAGAGCATGTAAATTTTGGCAGTGTAGGCTTATCTCCAGAAGCAAATGGTTCAACTGTCTAGGTCCTGTGAAGACCCAAAGATTTTTTTTTTTCCATCAAATTTACATAAGCCAGGCCCCCTTTGTATTGGTAGAAAGAATTGGACAGTGTTAGAGAGTGCTGACTTTGAAGGTCTGTGTTTAAGTGTATCTTTCATACAGGAAGGAAATAACCAGGTTTACTTTCCCTACACAGAAATCATACAGTCTCTCAGGATTTAATGTATACTCCTCTAAACATGAAAAGCTGACCCCAAAAGAATAAATCTCAAGAGTCTAAACAGCACAAAAAACCACCCAATTCAAGAATAGCAACTCTGGAGCACATTTTAATTCTTTATACAGATCTCTTCTACATGGAAGATGGGTGGGAATTTTTAGTTAGTGCACAGGTTAGTTTTTAAAAAGCGTAGCAGCTATGATAACATAAACAGCAATCTGTTTCCCTTTCCTGATGATGACAATTAAGAATGAAGCTTGCTTCCTTAAAATAAGTGAGGATGGAATCCGTAGATGATCCTACGGTCTGTTAATTTGGGATTTCGGGACCTAGCTGGAAACCTTGTCTGGAAAAGATTTTCCTAGGGAGTATTTAGTTCCCGCTTGAGCATGGCAAAATAAACAAGCATCTGACTAGTTCTTGCAAGTGTCAGCTTATGGTGAGGTAAAAAATCGATATCCAGAACTTGTAAAACTTATTTTTGTGTGTATTTGAGCACATTGCTGTATGTGCCAACAGTTCCTGTCTTTCCACTGTTTACATTGAGGTGGTGTATAAATGGCTGGGGAGGCGTTGGGCACAGGTGGAGTCATTTCACAGCAGAGCAAATGCAATTCAGTTTGTACAGAATTATCCACCTGTATCTGCTATTTTTTTCTCACTGGAATTTGCCCTATATTGTTCAGCAACCTTCTTTCTCTAGGAGAAATGCTTGGCAGTAAAAAAAATTCCAACCAAACTAAACAAACAGAAAATTTTAAAAAATGCATGAACTGTAGTCTACAGGAATTAAGTGACTGCTTTTAGCTCGTGATGTACCTGCTACCCACTTTCTCTCCTTTCTAATTGGTACCATTTTACTGACAGTACAGGAGGCCACTCAATATTGTTGCCATCCTGTCTTTTAAGAAATCTGATCCTATCTTTAGCAAACCTGCTCTACTGCAATCACAGAACATCACACTTGCAGGGTGTTACAGTACCATGGATGGTGCTGGTCCATGTAGTTTGAATAATGAGTATATCCAGGAGAGCTTACAGTTCCTAACCTATGAGCAGAGTAGAAGAGGTCATGCGTAGCCATTTTATTTGGCAGGTTATTGATGCACTATGCAGGGTGTACTTTTGAGAGAGATTATAACCTTGTCTCTTGTTCTGATCTGCAAGTTTAGCTCTTCCAATCCTCTCCCTCCACCAGAAGGTAATTCCTTTACATTATGCTGAAGGGAGGGAAGCAAAAGGCTCCTTAGGTACTTGTGACTGAGGCAGGGTGTTGAGGAGGATGCTGGCAGGAGAGCCACATTTTGTTTTTAAGTGCACATCTAATAGCTCAGGGGAGATGAGACTGATGTCTCCTTCTGAATAATTCTTTTATTTCTAACCTTCCTTCCTCCCCAATGCTGGTCTGCCACTTGAAGAACAGCAACAAAGCCCTTCCCTCTCTTTCTTTCTTCATCTGTTGTGTATTTTAATGATCTCATTCATCCAAGAAGAAGGAAGTGGACAGTGTACCTCATACTGTCTGTAGCTCATTTCTGGTTCTTGCATGGCATTACTGAGCTTCTAATGGCAAATACATGTCTCAGTGCAGTTTTTGCCTTTGTTTGCCACATATTTTGCTCAGCATCCTGTGGCTCATTTGCAAACTTCAACAGATGCAAAATCTGTGTGGTGCCTTTCTGTGATGACAGACTGTAAGAGCCAGGAAATTCTGCAAGTATATTTTCTAAGCAGACATTAAAAACATGGAGAAGAATCATACTTTCAGGCTTTACTGGGCTCATGTAAGCTGTTACAATCTCCTGGCAAGATAAACCACATAAGAAGCTTCTCAATAGTAACTCTTGGACATCTCATCAGCCAAATGGATAATAATGATCTTACTGTTTACAGGGATGTTGAGAATAAGTTAAATTTTTAAGGTGCTTTGAAGTTCAGAGAATGATCTTGCTTTTACTTTCATGGGAAATATGATGGGAGGGAGAAGAGGCAAATAGATGGAGAAGATGAATGGGGGAAATTTTAAAGAAGTGAGATAAAATCAGGACACATAGTCTCAAATTTTTTTATTAAAAGAAGCAACTGACAGCCTTGCGTGATCCTGAGACAAACTGCCATGCAGAGATTGTTAGTTTCAGAAGCTGGACTTCAGTGTGATATACCATAGCTATTTTATAAGCAGGAAACAAGAGCTAACACTGAGAGTGCAGAACATTTCTGCAAGATAATAACATCAAGTGTTTGCTGAAAAAATGTTTCTAGTTTAGAGCAGAGCTAAAACGTTTGAAAGGGAGGAATGATCAACAACTTTTATTAGTTTCTAGCAGAACTGTATAGCTTTTATCAATTAAGAACTTGACTTTAAGAACTTCAGTTCTATGTCGATTAAATACAATAGTTGGGAATAAACCTACCTATGCCAGCTCACTCAAGATCACAGAATCACAGAATATTCTGAGTTGGAAAGGGCCCATAAGGATCATTGAAGTAGAATTGTTCCTTCACAGGGCACCCCAGGAGTCACACCATGTGCCTGAGAGCATTGTCCAAATGCTTCTTGAACTCTGCCAGGCTGTCGCTGTGACCACTGCCCTGGGGAGCTGTTCCAGTGCCCAGCTCCTAGGTGAGGAACCTTTCCCTGATATCCAACCTAAACCTCACCTGACTTCAGGCCATTCCCTCAGGTCCTGTCCCAGGTCACTACAGAGAAGAAGTCAGTGTTTGTCCCTCCTCTTCCCCTCATGAGGAAGTTGTAACTGCAGTGAGGTCTCCCCCCAGCCTCCTCCAGGCTGAACAGACCCAGTGACCTCAGCCACTCCTCCTACGGCTTCCCCTCCAGGCCCTTCACCATCTTCACAGCCCTCTTTTGGCATCAGACCCTGATGTGAAGTCCAGCCCCCAGCCTTTATTTCTCTGGTGCATCACTCTTTCCCTGGCCATCTCCACCACCTTCACTTAGATTGTTCTTTCTCAGCCTGCTGCACGACCCCGCTCCAGGAGCTCGAGGAACAAGTGCGGTTCAGAGATGCACCTCAGTTCTTAGCATTAAGTGAGTGGTTTCCTAGGAAGCAAAAGATACCACTGATCCCATAGGAAACTGCAGCCATTGTTGTCAGGGAAACTCCTATTCTCTAGACTTACTGTGAAATATTTGGGGTTTTTACCTGTTTGGTTTTGGTTGATTGGTTTCTTTAAGCCACAGCAGCAATTGGGATCACTTGCTGCTTAGCTTGCTGTTTACCATTAATAATTTGGGGGTCATGTTTGTCTTTACTGTGCAGTGAAGTGGAAGGATCTGAATAGCTGAAAATCTGGAAAGAAATGGACAGGTTTTCATAGCCCAAAAGAGGACTAAGAGTGAGATGTCTAGATTTCCTGAACATACAAAAGATAAAAACATGGAGGGGAAAGGCTCATGTGGAGAAAGGAAGAACTGCATAAACTGTCCCAAGATAAAAAATAATTTACTTCAGGAAATGAGCTGAAGCTACACAGGTATAAAGAAAGCATTTTAATACAGTTTTTTGCTCTTTAGAAATCATTTGAAGTTAGCTTGATAATCTTTTTGTTCCATGTGAGGACATGATGTATTTAATTCATAGATTTCTTTTTGAAGAGGAGGGCTGATTTTTGTTTTTATTCTGTTTGAGGCTATGTTTTTCTTTCTGCCTGCCTGAAATTGAGCATCTTGAGTATAAAACCTTGATTTGAAAGTTTGGGCCTGATAGCTGCAGCTTAAGAAAAGTGATCCTGTGTGTGTGTTGGTGAGAGGAGTGAGTACAGACAACACAGGTGTAACAGTAAAAGCAACTCCCTTATCTTCCTGTTAGCCAGGGCTGTGGAACACCTCATGGTGACTCCCTCTCAGAGTCTGTGCTGGTCCATCAGCCTCACTTATTCTGCCTCTTGTTGCTAGTGTGAAAAGTGGTCCCTTTTCTTGACTGGGAGCTGGCTGCTAGGAGTCAAAGAGTGAGCCTGGAGCAAACACCTCCAGGTGTTTGTTTTTCAGAGGTGTGGTACTTTCCTGTTAACTGAGCAATGTTGCTGCTGTGCAGTTCTGGTTCAGAACTGGCGCTGGGGCTCTGAAGTGGGAGCGTGCAGTGAGTTCCCTGCTTGCACAGAGCCAGGGTGTCCAGCCCACTCCCCACAGGGGATTTGCTGCCTGTGAGGTTTCCTGTAGCTGAGGACACAAAGTATTTGAAGTGTTTTAGTCAGTTGTCATTCATGTCCATTGATTCACAGAGAGGAGCAGCCTCTGTTGTTTGAAGTGATCCTATAATTACATGCATGTTTAGATCACCATGGCTAGAGTTATGGCCTTAAAATGAAAGAAATTTGTTTTCCTCCTGCAAGGCATTGGCCTCTAAGGGCTTACCCTTTTTACGCCTTTTTAGGTTTCTGTGATTCCTTCCAACACCTTTTAATAGGGAAGGCTTGACATTTTTCTGCATGAGAGTAGCTGTCAAATGTCTTGTAAAGCTCTGGCTGCACGCAAATGGACACACAGGGGATCTTTTAGATGTTTTGCTGTTAGCTTTTTCAGGAAAAATGGGAGAAAGGGATTTGATTTCTCCTGTGGCTTTACCTGAGTTTGCCATGGTTTGCCAATTTACAGAACCTCTGTTTCAGCAAGGCATTTCATCTCTCATGCATTTGGAAATTCTCCTAAATGCATGAAATCATCTCTGCAGGATGAAATTTTCTTTGCGTAGTCTTCTCCTGTGGATGTTTTTTTCATTTGTCAGCAGTTACATTTTTTTAATGAAATTTTATCCTAAAATGTCAAGGTTTTATCTGCAGCTGTGAAGGGATCACAGATCCTGTCAGCCGCTGCTTTTTCTGTGGCATGGCTCCTCCAGCTATCTGCATCTGTTACCTTTCTGCTTCTGTATGATTTACACACCAGAATCTCCCTTTGTAAAAAAAAAAAATCCCTTCCCCCAAAAAACACCAACAAAACAGAAACAAAACAGTAGTGAAGTGCTGCACAAAAGCTTCCTTTGAAGTATATAAGATTATATAAATTATTTCAGTAAACATGGAGGGCCAGTTCTTGGGTCTGATAAAAGAGACTTCAGAGCAGTTTGGTTTTGTTGATTGGAGGAAAGGGCTGTCTTTTCACAGGGGGAAATGCCTGCATGAAATTTTCTCATTGGGAAGTGTGTGTGCATGACCTTCACAGAGAAACAGAGAAATGCACACTGAACACCTCTCCACCTTTTCCTTTCCAGTTATGAGTTCACAGTGATCAATTTTCAAGTCACCTAGGTGGAAATACTTTCATTGAGAAGCCTGTTTATCACCCCCTATATGCCTGTAATCATATCAGCTGTACACATGGGTGCAGTGAAACTGAGCCTAATAGTTCCTAATCCACAGTAGGTTTGTTACTAAGTCAGATTTGCCTCATAATAATAATGCAGACAGCTTCTCAGAATAACTTGAAATGTGAATGCAGAATCCTTATTCCTGCTTCATTTCATATTCATCAACATGAAGCTGTCTGGTACTGAACTTACATCTTCTTTGCTTTTGTTGTTCTAAAATAAAATCAGATTTTGACTTAGATTTTGCCATTTATTAATGTCAAACATAACTAAGTTTCAGTCTCTTTCAGTGCTTGAAATATGGAAATTTTTTTGTTAATTCTTTTTGTAATTAGCAGTAAGAATGTGGTCAGAGTCATCAGCTTCTCAACTGTTCTCCAAGAACCTATGATGAGAAAAAGTCTGCACTTCATTGCTAAAAGCAAACAAAATAAGGTGTTTTGGAAGGGTGAAGGGAAGACCTGATGGAACTGTTTTCCTTCAAAAGACAGTTTCTTGGGGGGAAAAAATCAGGAAAACTATCTATGCATCAATCTCACTAAAATTTGCTTCAGAGGACTATTTATTTATTTTATCTCTCTACAATTAAGAATAAAATGGATGGCAGAGAAATTAAAGAGCTGGTAGGTGACATCTGAGACATGCAGAATAGTGAGGGTAACCTGTTAGACTTGTGTTGAGAATTTCAGCACAGCCTGAAGGATAATTAAATGCTCAAAGTAGTTTTCAGAAACATTTTTAAAAATAACTATTTATGATCTCACTTCTCTAACATTTGAAACTTCTTTGGAAATTGCAATTCTCTGCATGTGGTGTTGATTTAGTTCCTTGCTCTTGCAGGCTTCTTGGGAAAGCTAAACTTATGGTGCTCCCAGTTGTGCTGAATGTAAGCAATATAAGCTAAATCCTGCAGTCTTTTCAAGGAGGAAATTCCATTTACTTTGTAACATGACTTTGAATGGAGTTAGTGCAGCAGTTCAAAGAAGCTTCTATTCTGTTGGAATTTTGACAGTGAGTCTTGATCATCAGTGGTTAAGAGGCAAAATTTTAGGTTTGGAGCCCTGTTAATTTTTATTAAATAATTAAGAAGATAAGAGGATAAGTCTGTCATGTGACATTTTATTAGATTACGGTGAAAACTAGTGAGTTTCAAGAATTTGGTGATGACAGTTTGAAGTTCAGCATTTGTTCACAATACAAGCAGAGTCTGGAGTTTTATCAGTATGTTTCTCTCCACTTTGTGAAACTTGTATATGGGGAAGAAAATGTTTAAAAGGTACTGCTGTCAAGCTCACAAAACATGTGCAATGAGAAATATGTGGAGAAAACATTTTCAGCCTGTTTCTTCTAAAATGGTTTTGTAGTTTCCATGTCCCTCTCTCACACACAACAGCTGAGTCTCTCAGCAAGTTCACAATGGCTAGAAGCAGTTCAGCAATGGTCTGATTTTTTTTCGTACTTTCAGACAAAGCTGCTTGATTCAAACAAGAAAATAACATTTCTTGGATAATAAGTGTCTAATAACTTGTCACTCAAATGGAAAAATGTCAGTGTAACAAAAGAAGCATTTTTTACTGTCAACTTATCTCTAGAGTAAGAATTTTGCTTCAGTTGGGATATCAGGGATTCTGCTTTAAATCTTTAATTAAACTTCTGGGAAGATATGTTTTAGATTTTTCTTGTAAGACCTAAAGTTTGAACTCATGTCTCAGTGGTAAAAAAGTAAAACAAATAAACTTTAATAGATAAGTAGGATTTTCATATGCTGGTGCTTGGTTTTGTTTAGTAAATACAGAAAAAAATAATACTCTTTTGAAATAAAAGCCAGGAAAAAAAAAAACAATAAAAGCTGAATTGAGTAAATGCAGCTTTTGAGTTTTCTGGGAATTTAAAGACTTATTAAATGTTTAGAAAGTTCAGAGGAAATGTTTAGAAAGTTCAGAGGGAAGAGACATGGCTGCTTTCGCATGAGTGTTGTAATCTTGTAAAAAATACGATCTCTGACTTTATTTCTTTTACCTTAGGGAAAGAACATTTTGGCAAAGAACATTACTTTACTCATTCTCCCCAAAGTCATGTAAAATTTAGGCTTTGTAATACTGAATTCTCTTAGGATCCCATTGAAAAGGAGACTGGTGTGAAGATTTATGTATCTGTCTCAATATGTGCCCGTGATAGTGATAATGATGCAACTCCCTTGAGAAGACACAAATTGGAATGGAGACTATGAAAAGTGCCTGGAGAATGACTGGCCAGCATCCCCTTTTAATATGCAAAACAAAAGTAAAAATGTGGATTGATGCCACTGTTTCTGCACATCTTGCTGGCATTTAAATGGTCCAGTGGTTTCATTTTGCTGTACATGTTGCGCTTTACATAAAATTGCACATTTTTGTCCCAAAAAGCCTGTGTTCAATTTGAAATGAGATGTGAAAAGCTGGACTGATGAAGAACAAGAGAGAGAAAGGCAGGGTTAAAAACAAAAGCAGTTAAATTGTTCAGATGTGCCAAGGATTAATAACGGATAGTTTCTTCCTGGACAGGTCTGCTATGAAAGCCGGTAGGAAGGATGCCGTGTGAAAATTGCAGAAGTATTTTTGGAAGACGTGGGCAAATACGTGCTCAAGGCTGTTGTTAAATGAGCTTTTCAAAGAGCACAGCAAAGGGCAAAACTCTGAAGGACCTTGGACATCTATGAAAACTATGTAGAAAATGTAGCTAACTATTCTCAACAGTCTCATCATCTTGTAAAAATCAAAATTGCTTCGAAAGCTTGGTTGCTGGAATAAAAAACCCCACATCTGTGAAATAGGCTAGCAATTTACTGCACAACTATTAAGTCTGGTTAACTAACTCAGGCAAAAAAAAAAGTTTGTTTTCTTTACCACTCCGCACATGGCATTTGCTAAGCTTAGCTTATTATATATACACCTATATGTTTGTGTGTATATATCTATGTATGTAGTCTTAAGTAGGGCTTTTAGCTTGAGCACATGCTGGCCATGGAATGTCTTGAAAAGAGAAAATGTGGAGCGCAGGATTTTTAACAACAACAGTTTAAAGACCTCCTGTGGAAACTTCAGTCTTGCTGTATATAAAATAAACACAATTTTTATATGTAGTGTGTAAGCATATGCAGAAACCATAATCCCTGTTTACCTAGCGTGAATCTGAATGCTGACAGCGTGTGTGTGTGTGTAGGAGGGGATATGGAGCACAGGAGCAGAGTGTGATTTTTATTCAAAGACGTGTGAGATTACTTTGGTTTATAAGAAACACTAGGATAGGTACAGACTGAGTAGAATCTCCTTCCCCTAAACAGTTGGCTGCTGCTGAAATTCCTTGTGTAAATTAAAGTGAAAGAGAGTAGGTTTAGCTTAGGTATTAGCAAGAAGTTATTCCCTGTGAGGGCGGTGAGGCACTGGAACAGGTTGCCCAGAGAAGCTGGGGATGTCCCATCCCTGAAAGTGTTCAAGGCTGGATTGGATGGGGCTTTGAGCAACCTGGTATAGTGAAAAGTCACAGCCTGTGGTCAGGGGGGATTGGAACTGGAGGATTTGAAGTCCCTTCCAGCCCAAACCATTCAGTGATTCTGTGAAATGCTGATAAGCACTCGGCTTGGTGTAAACCCCTGCTTCTCCAGCACTTTTCATATGGGAACCTCATGTTCAAAGGACATGGTCTGTCCAATGTCACCTTCAGAAAAGATACATGTTACTTGTGTTCCCTACTTAAGGAGAGTCATTGCCCATATCCTTAATGATCTTTGTGCTGGTCTGTCCAAAGTATCTCCTCTGCTATTCTCTAAAATTACAAGCTCAGGAGCTGCAAATTTTACATATGGAAAATCAGTTGCAGCAGTTAGTGTTATTTATGCCATTGGGATTTCCTTGATCATAAAGGGGAAACTACAGTATCATTTTAGTTAGTTGTGTTTGTGATGGTTTTCACTGACAGGCAGCTCAAAGAACAGTCATGGTCATTTTCAGTATTTAAGTTACAGGCAAATTACAGAGAATCTCTTTTTTATTTTCATGATTTCAAATACAGAGTAAATATGGATGCTTTGTTAAAAACAAATAAAAGTAATCTGAGTATTCAGAAAAGAATAATATATTGCCTGGGTTTCACACTGATGAGTTGTTGTAGCTTAATACTTTCCCTTGGACAGTAACACAGATCCAGTTCAGTGAGTAACCAGACTGCCACGTGCTGCACCACATCACCTCTGCAGGCATATTATATGAGAACCAAAATATATATATAAGAACCAAAATATGTGACAAGGCAGCGTAATTCTGAAGTGACAAGAGTTCTGACTTGGTTTATATCAGCTGCTATGTCTAGAAAAGGCTGGTGTCGTACCAGGGGTGTGATATATTTGGAAGCTCTCCCCCAGTAGAGCCGATCTGTGAGACTGAAGTTCACTATCTTTGTTTCATGACTAAGTTTACGATGGAAAGAAGCTTTCCAGTTCATAAGAGGTAAAAGGAATAAGTAGGATTTTGTATAGTCCTAGCTAATTTGCTTGCTAGGAGATGTTGCTCTTCATGGAAGACCTATGACTGAGACCTGGATTTGCCTAAACTTTGAAGAGTATCAATACTTTCTTAGGGTATTAGTTATTAAAGAAGTATAATAACCTTTCTATTAAATAAATTTATGTATTTATTCCATATTTCATATATATTTGACAAATTTCTTTGTTGTAAAAAGATAAGTTTGCCTTACAGGACAGCAGAGTTACTAGTTTCTAAATGAGATTTAATTATTGGCTGATAGGGTACTTTTTTATTTGTTTGGGGTTTTTTTCCAGTTAACTTTTTTATAAAGACATTTATCCCTGAATTGTGTTCTAATTTTAATTTTTAGACTCAGAATCACATTTACTGAGGACCTGTAGAATAATTTAAAGTGATGGTATGTTGCAATAAATAAGATGATGCTTCCTTCTTTTGGGTAGGAAGCAGATTCTCTATGTGCTTAATGGAGATTTATGTTCTATAGCCTGTTACATAAGACTACTCTCCATGGAACCTCAGTAAATTAGAGAAAGTAATAAATTTTCTGGGTTTGGTTGGGGTTTTTTTGTATCACTGGGGAATGTCATAAACATTGCAAGAATACAAACCTAGTAAGAGTCAAGAGAAAAATCCCCCACATTACATCACTTCCAGACCAAAGACTTGAGTCTCTGAAGTCCTTAGAATAGATGCTTTCTTTCTTTCCTGTTCTCTTGTTTGACACTTTAACTAGACATAGTTGAGTGATTTTCAACAAGGAACTAAAAATATGTAGGAGAGTGACAGATATAAAACTGGTATGAATTAAAATGGTCAGAAGATTGACGTGGAAATGTTTCTTCTAAATTTGTCAAAGGGTAAAGCAGAAAACTTTTTAAGATCTACAGTAAAGTAGACTTGTGTGTGAACTCCAAGAGCAATATTCCTAGTTGTAAATTTGCTCCCTGCTTATTTTCATCCTAGGAGGCCTTTCTGGCTCCTAGGCTTTTGAATCTTCAAATTTGAAGTGTGACCTGTAGGACATCATTCAGGATTTCCTGTCTTAATGTTTTTGGGATCTGTAGCATGCATGTATCCTGTAAAATAACACTTGCTTTGGAATGGCAGTTGGTCTCTGCCTTTATTTCTCCTGGTTTTAGTCATTTCTAGCACCTCTAGTGATGTGCTGTGTGCCAGGGTGCACAGCCATCTCATCTCATTTGGGTTTTAATTCTAAAGTGGTCTCAGATGCATGTGGGAATTCTGTCCCATTGTTTCATGCACATACCTTATTTTCCCCTCACAGAGCAGGATGCTGGCCAGTTTTTTATTGGGATAACTACTAACTTCTCTGCTGAAAGAGGAAGAATTCAGAGCAGAATTTTATTATGGTTACAGAAAATGCTGTGAGTAGCTGGGAGAGTAAAACTGAGGTCTTACTTGTTTACATGCAAAGAAGGGTAGAAGAGGCCGTGTGGTGATATTTCAGCTGTGAAGTTGTAAGGCTTTAATGCTTCATCATTCAGAATAGCTCATAGGGCAAATTACAACTTAAATTTGGTGGTGAAAGAGACACACATACTCGCTGAGGGGCTTATTCCTTGCTCTACTGTACACAGAATGCCCAGGCTGTATCAACTTCGGTCTATGACTTATTGTTTAGTATTTGAATTTTCAGTACTGGCAGTTTTCTGGCTGGCAGTGGCTGAAGTTTTCAAGAGCAAGTCTAACAAGCACAACCATGCTGGAGTTGGTAGAAGCAGCTGTGAGTGTTGACAGAAAGCTGCTGCTGAGAAATTATATATGAATTAGTTCATGGTAGGAGCCTTTTGCATATATCAGACTTCCAGGAAGGAACAGTGGAAATCACGTCTGGATTTCATTTTTTAGAGTTACAGGATATGTATTGTATAATTGAGAAACTTACCCTCTTGGTTTTCAAGCTAGCTGGGGGCACTTAGAGCAGGGTGCCTTTTTTGCCTTATTCCATGCCCCTGTCTCCTCCACAAGTTGTAGTTAGACTGGAGCAGTGCAATTTATGGTGTGCCATGTGGAATGCCATTTGAGGAGGGAAGCAAGGATCAAGAATCTTCTGTCATGTATAGCTAAGGACTATTTTCAGAATTAAGTCTGACCTGAAAGCTGTGACTTGATTGCAGGTTATATCAGTGGTCTCAATAACTCTGCAGCAACTTAAAAAGAAAACAAGAACAAGGGATGAAGTCTGCCCATCCCCAACAGATTAGTAAAGTTGAATATGAACCTGTAGAGTATTAAAGTACAGCATTACTGAATGTTTGCTGGTTTAAAGTTATTTTAATATGTTCTTGTGAATTGTCTTTGTGTCTTCATTCTGAATTTACGAAACAGTTTAAATGTTCTAAATTATTTCAGACAAATTTCAGTTTTTTTCTGTATTTTGCCTTTTTACATTTATATGGTTGAAGAAGCGCATAGGTGCCTTCAGGAAGGAAAGTACCCTTCTAGAGCTTTTTATCAATAGAGAAGGAGATGTCCAATTGCATTTCAGTCTTTGCATTCTAAGATACAAAGTTATGCTTTCAAATACATGAATTAAGTTTTTATTTAATACAATTTGAGTGTAGAGAGTATCAGAGGAGTATCTGGAGTATAAAATGCTGAGAGAAGGAAGTTTTTCAATGCGCTCACGTGGAAAAGCTGTCTTCACTTTATTTACAAAGTTTACTATTTTGCATGAACACTTGGCCTTAACTAATCTCTAACAGAAGATATAGTATCTGAATCACAATAAATGTTCTAAAATATACTGTTTACAGCCCCTCTTTAAGTTCTTAGTGTGGAAGGTGATGCCACTTTTCTCTAAAGGTGTATGTCCAGCAGTGTTAGTGTTACACAGGCCCCATAAATAATATAATATGAACCTGAGCCCGGCTGCCTGGGTATTGATAACAGTGTGCAGAACCAAGATTGTTCTGCAAAACAATCTGAAAAATGAGGCTATCAGTTGCTCTCTCAGTGGGTAGATGAGGCAGCTATAACTGAAAGCCAGTTTGAGTTGTCAGCATAAACTCTGTCCAGCTTGCGCGTACACTGAAATTACTGAATTCTCCAACAGAAATTGTCACAGGTTGTCAAGAAAATCTGTCTGTTTATGTGAAAGAAAGATACCTGTCTCTGGGACTTCCAGAGGACATTATTTTAATACATTACTGCGTTTACAGAGTGTATTATTTCTAGCTTGGGTTGATTATGATTCTGCAAATTTTATCCACCTTACTGTCCACTGTCATCTTCAGCATAAGGCTGATTGTCCTAAGGGAGGTGATCCATTTGTAGGTGCATGTGTATCACAGAAATAGGCTTAGTCTCTTAAAGTCCAATAAAGGTTGGATGGATGGTAGTTACAGAGAAGAATGTGGGAATGAAAAAGGCATGTGACACCCCATATCTTTCATTTATACTGTCTAGTACAGAACTCAGCCTGTGTCATGGCACAGGATGGCTGTCACAGTGGCTGTGCAGCTGCAGCATTTATTGGTCCAGTTTGGCTTGTAGAAACAGTCATGATTTAGTACGTAATAGTTTTTGTTTAGGTATTTTCCTGTTTCAGCCTTACCCATGAAGCAAAATGCTGCTTTTCTGATAAACACTAATTTTTGACGCAGATTGTACTTTTGTTTTCCACTACTTTGAGAGGAGTCGGGTTATTTACATGATCCCTTTCATGTGTTCTTGGTCTTGTTCTACAGTCATGCATGCAAAGCTGTGATCCACATTTATTGTATTGCCACCAATTGCTTCAGGCTCAGAGATATTTACCTACTCTCCTTAATCCCCTTATCTGCTAATTGGAAAAATCCTTGGAAATTTCTTGAGGTACTGTTATCCTTATTCATTCTAACAGGTAGTAAGTCATATTATTTCAAACTTCTGGTTCGTGTACAGAACTTTGGCTAGAGAGTAAAAGGTGAGCTCATCTGCAGTTGTGTAGATAGTATTTAGAGAAATGGGATAAGGGGTTGACCTGGAGTATTTTGTTTGGGTTTTATTTTCATTGGCTGAACATGCCTTCTGAAAGGTTTTTTCTTAGGTTTTTTTTGTGTTTGATTGGGTTTTTGGAGTTTTTTAGATTACTTGACAGAGTTTGATTATCACCTGCATCTACTTGGCTTTATGGTGACTAAATACCTGCTTTATGTCTCTGTAAAGGTTTGGGAATAGCAATACTGTCTTTTTTACAAACCAGTTGTGAGCAGCTGTCCAAACTGGAGTTGCATTGTTCAGCTATGTGTGATTATAGGATCATCTGGTGTAAAAGCAACTCTAATACATACAAAATCTTGTTGCCCAGTTTCCACAAAAATACTCCTGGGTTCATACTACTGTATACCCATCATTTTGGACGTAGGTTAAATGTAGACATGCAGGTAGTGTAGTACTACTAAAAAAGAAAAATATAAGCATAAAAAGGCTGACACTGTGGTTTGAATTAAAATAAATCAATTAACTAATTAACTGATTATTAACTACAACCTAAACTAGCAGTTTTAGTTGTTTTTCTGTTACATGCTTGAGAACATTTTCTATACAGCAAGAGAATAGCATCTCATCTGAAAAGCAGCCATCACAACACTTACAAAGTTGTCATATAGCACATTGGAAATTTTCCATCAGAATTTTAGGGTGCAAATTTTTACTGCTACCCATATCTCTCCACACATTAAAAAAGATGAACTAGACTTGAGATGAAAGAAAGTGCTGCCATACTTTTTCAGATATGTAATTGTCTTCATATTATTATTGACTTCATATTATTAAACTGGAAATCCTCTGGGATGCTAGAGCTTATCTTGAATAACAGCTCCTTGGTGGCCATCTGGGCTTGTAGGTGATAAAACAATGTACTAATTTTTCTTAATACTGTGATATTCTAGAGTACAGTGCAAGATCTGTGTTAAAATCAACTTCCCTTCAGGGGGCTTCCCCATCACCTGTTTTTTACACCCTCCCGCCGTAGTATTTTTTTGTGCTCTGCTTACAGACTTCGCTTATATAAAATCCAAAAGGGAGACAGCTTGTGTCGATGCTGAGCGTTTCTTACCTTATATAGGTTAAAGTAGTTTATAAAAACTTCCAGAACATCAGTTATTTTTGTTACACTTTACAACCTGGGAAGTGGTTTTTAGACTGATATTGCTTAGGAAGCTTGTTAGCTATGTGGTCTCCTCTCTTTTTATTACAAGATCTTTTTAGAAAATCCTTTTTAAAGTTACTTCAGTTTTTCTAATATGTCATTTATATCTAGATTGACTATCTTGATTTCATCATTCAATAGCAATGAAAAACATAATTCTTTAGGCCAAACATTCTTCAGGGTGTTTTTATCTCTAAAATTGCAACTGTCCTTTAGTTAGATTTAGACAGGTAAAATACAAGAGTAGAATAATAGCATAACATATTTTGTTCAAAGTTCAAAAAATTCCTTGTCCTAGGCAGTTCAGCTGCAGCCAGAAATGCCACTGCCACTAAAGAAAAAAGTCTGGTCAAGACATGCTGGATTTTGCAACTTGTTGAAGCCTAGGTTTGTTAAATGCTCTTAAAATTTGAGGAAAATGAAAGAAATCAGTGGTCCAAAGCATTTGCATTGTGTCTGTTTTTCCAGAGTCAAAGTATTTATTGTTTATTTCAGTTCAGGGAAATAGTGATAGTTGAACTATATATGCAGTTTTTATACAAAGGCAGATGCTTCTGTACTTTTGTAACTGAGGGAAGGTAGGATATTACTGATTATAAGAGAAAATTATTTAGCAACCCTTGAGATGAGCCTGTCCTTGCAGGCTATCGTCTGTCTGAAACAACATCTTATGATATCTATCTTAAGGTGGTAAATGCCCACTTAAAGGGTGACTGTTCTTCAAAGGAGACTCCTCAAAGGAGGTGTGTCAGCCCATTTTCTGCTCTGAAGTCACCATGCTTTTTTATTTATTAATACCACTATTAAGCATGCAATATTTTTCCCTTCCTCTCACATTCCTGTTGACTTCAATCTGAGATTTTAAATGAGGTCTGTACACTTGTAGCATTATGAAAGAGGAAGCAACAAAACTTAAGAATTGGGATTCTAAGTTAGCTCAAAGGGCTCTTGAGTCCTGTATCCCATCCTGACAGAGGTCAGTACCCAGGGAAGAGGAGAGAACAAGCCTGCTGTTACTATGCAAAATGTTTTTGCATCATAAATCAGGAACACGGCAGCTTTACATTAATATTCCTTTATAGACATGTCATTCCTGAACATGGCTATTCTCTCTTTGAATGCATGTAAGCTTTTGCATCCATATCATGTTCAAGGAGTTTTTCAGCTTCTATGCACCTTCTTTGAAGATCTCCTGGGAAACTTCCACTTCATATTTTAATTAGATGTCTATCAGTTCTTGTACTGAACACAGCTTTAAAAAATAGATCCATATTCCTCTTCTCCATGGCAATCATAATTGTGTAGATCTCTACCATACATCATGTAACTAATTTCTTTCATAGGCTGAAGCATTCATTCTCTGTGTATTTAGAAGTGCATATTATGGGAGCTGTTCCTTAGCTGTTAGTATTCCCTTATAGCCTTCTCTATTTTCATTAAGGTTTACTTAATTATTTTTGCGAGAGGGATGTTAGAACCAGGTGTTCAAGATACAGGTGTGTACTGTAGATATGTGTGTAAAGACAATGACAATGGCATTGTCTTACATTGTTTTCCTAATCACATATTGATTTCACAGATGTTTCACAGTGTGAAGCTGATACTTTCCTAGAACTGTTATAATCCAAGTTATTTCATTTTTTGAAAAATAATGCACTCCACAAGCTTTCAGTGGCTTGTGTGGTTGCATGTTCTCATGAATTCAGTTCCTTAAAGTAGTTTCTAAAAATTTAGCCACGTTTTTACAGGCCTGCGGTCTCCCAAATATTCCCTGTGACATTGTTCTTTTTAATTAGCATTCCTCTATTTGCCCTCCAGTTACTTAATATGCAGGAGTTACTTTAAGCAGGGGGTTACACACTCTAGCTAGAGGTTCTCTTATTTCATTCTTGCATTTCTTTCATTATGCATGCCATCTTAGAATCATAGAGTAGTTTGGATTGAAAGGGACCTTTAAAGGCCATCTAGTCCACCTCCCTTGCAATGAGCAGGGATCTTCAGGTCCAGATTGCTCAGAGTCCCATCCAACCTGACCTTGGATGTTTCCAGGGATGGGTTATCTGCCTGGGCAGCCTGTTCCAGTGTTTCACCATCCTCATTGTAAAAAATGTCTTCCTTTCATCTTGTCTCAGACTACCCTCCTTCAATTTAAAACAATTCCCCTCGTTCTATTGCCACAGACACTCATAAAAACTTTGTCCCCAGCTTTCTAAGACGCCCCCTTTAAGTACTGAAAGAGGTCTTCAACCCCAGATCTCTCAGCCTTTCCTCACAGTAGAAGTGGTGCAGCCTTCTAATAATTTCTGTGGCCCTTGTCTGGACTCACTCCAGCAGGTCCCTGTCCTCCCTTGTACTGGGTCTCCCAGAGCTGGCTGCAGCACTGCAGGTGGGGTCTCACCAGAGCAGAGCAGAGCAGAGGGGCAGAATCCCCTCCCTCACCCTGCTGCCCACACTGCTTTGGATGCAGCCCAGGACACGTTTGGCTCTCTGGGCTGGGAGTGCCCATGGCTGGGTCGTGTCCAGCCTTTCATCCACCAGCATCCCCAGATTTGTCTTGGTGGGGCTGCTCTCAATCCCTTGATCCCATAGTCTGTAGCAATACCAGGGGGTGCCCCGACCCAGGGTCAGCACCTCATGCACTTGGCATTGTTAAACCTCCTGAGGCTCCCTTGGGAACACTATTCAGGCTTGTCTGAGTCTCTCTTGATGGCATCCCATCCTTCAGGTGTGTCAGCTGCTCCACTCAGCTTGGTGTCATCTGCAAACTTGCTAAAGGTTCAGTTGATTCCTCTGTCTGTGTAATTCATGATGAAATTAATCAGGTCTAGTCTCAAGATGGACCCCTGAAGGACACCACTCATCACCGGTCTCCATCTGGACACCAGGTTGTTGACCACTATTGTCTGGAGGCGACCTTCCAGCCAATTCTTCATCCACCAAAGAGTCCATTGATCAAATCCATATCTTTCCAACTTTAGATTAGAGGATGTTGTGGTGGACCATGTCAAAGGTCTAAGAGCAGACCAGATAGATGACATCTGGAACCCTTCCCTTGTCCATTAATGTAGTCACTCCATCATAAAAGGCCATTAGGTAAGTCCTGCCCTTGGTGAAGCCATGCTGGACCTCTCTGTCTTCCATTTGCCTTAGCATAGCTTCTAGGAGGATCTGTTCCATGGTTTTCCCAGACACAGAAGTGCAACTGACAGTTCAGTAGTTCCCAAGGGCCTCTTTTCTACCCCTTTTTTTTTTTGAATGGGTGTAATGTTTCCCTTTTTCCAGTCTTCTGGGACTTCAGCTGTCTGCCATGACTCTTAAAACATCATGGAGACTGGCTTGGCAGCTCCATCAGCCAGTTCTTTCACATACTTCTCAGGGGTGTTTTCCAATCTTGATACGTGCTTGAAAAATAATTTATCATCGGCTTGTATACCTGTGAAGTACTTCACCTACTGATTTGGCCATTCCTTTGGCCTGTCTAATTTTCAACATTTCACTTGTTAGTTCATGCGTCATGTGCAAAGGGGAGATGTTCTCAAGCCCTTTGTGTTTGATCAGTCTGTCAGTACCCCAGGAAAGCCAAGACCCTTGTGCCCAACCAGTCTGTCAGTATCCCATTATGGGGACCCTTCATTCAACAGTCCCACTGGATTGGAGGAAGGTTCAAGTGTTTTGGTCAGGATCACACACCAACAGCATGAGAGAAACCCTCTCCCAGGTCTCCACAGTTGTGCACCTTGATTTCTTTTTAAGATTAGGGATTTTTAACATTAATGTACCCATGGAGTTAATTGAATGGGACTGTGAAATGGTTGTTTGGTGTAGTGAGTCTTTCTGGTGTAAGTTAATGGGCCTGTGAAAGAAAAGATGATTGGAAACTGTCAACATAAGCAGTAAACCAAAGATTTACTTAGGGAGAATTATGCCTGACCAGCCTCTTTGGTTTCTCGGATAAATTGACTAGATTTGAGGATTGGAGAAAAACAGCTCATGTGATTGACTTGAGCAAGGCTTTGGTCCCACAGTGTTCTTTTGTCCACATTAGAACATTATGGTTTTGATGGGACAAGAGCTCAGTGTGTAAGAAAGTGGGTTTATGATAATATTCGGAGGCTGATTGAAGGACATCCTATGCCTGAAGGCCAGTAGCAGGTGGAATGTCCTGAGACCTGTCCTGCTTAATGTCTTTATCAGTAACCTGCTAGAAATAATAGAGAACACCATATTCCAGTTTGTAGATGACACCAGATTAGGGTGACCACTTGATACCCTTGATGGCAGGGCACCATCAAGAGCGACCTAGAGAGATTGTGGAAGTGGGTCAGCATGGGAACCTTAGGAAATTAAAGGTGGACAGATGCCAAGTGCATCGTGCATCTGACAAGGAATAAGGCCATGCAGTGACTCAGGCTGGTGCCTGACTGACTGGGAGCAGCTCTGCAGCAAGGGACATAGGACTTCGGCAGGGACAAGCTGGGCAGGAGCCAGCACTGTGTCCTGACTGCAGGGACAGACAGCTGCACCCTGGGCTGTGTCAGCAGGGGCACAGCCAGGACAGCAGAGGAAGTAATGATCTGTCCTTGTTCAATCACATGTAAATTACTGTACACATCCTCCCCCACCTCATACAGGAGGGACATCAACAAACCAACATAGTTTCAGTGAAGGGGCCGCCGTAGATGAGCAGGGAGCAAATTTAAGTCCCAGGAGGAGGGCCTGAGAGAATGGAACTTATGAAGAAGGCTTTGGAGACGTCTTTTCTGGTGCCTAGGAGCACATTATTGAGAAGACTTTTCACAGTGTTGCATGGTAGAAGGACGGGAGGAAGGCAAAGGTGGAAACAGGAGAGGGGTAGACACTGTATAGAAAAAACTTTATTACCACATGGAGACTCAAGCTGGAAAGAGGCTGCTCTGAGAGGTGCTGTGCTTTCCATCCTTGAGATTTTCAAGACATCCAACATGGCAAGTTTAAACCCTGGGCAATCTGGTCTGAAGGTTATCCTGCTCTGAACAGGAGGTGATACTCTTTCTGAATTTGCTTACAAACTGATCCATACATCCTTGCCAGCTGTATGACTGGACCTATATGTTCCAGAAAAAAATGACCAAAAATTTACCAAGAGCTCAGACTTTGATCATAAGTAGCTGTCATTTAGTCCCTGCAGTTACTGGTTCTGTCATTATTCTTTGTGAAAGCACTCACTGGATCATCATCTTTCAATATTCTTAAAATACTTTCTGAATGTATATCCATTTATATCCTATATTTATTTATATCCTGTTTATATCCATTTTATTTTAATTAGCTGGAGCTTAAACCAGTATAAATTTCAGGTGACTTTGCATGCACCTTGCTGCAATCTGAACCCAATTCGTTGTTAGGAAGGCTGGCGCAGGAAGACAAATAGTCCCTGAGGAAGAGTCAGATCTGATACTTTACAATGCTTCCCCTGGAAGAAAATGTTGCCCAAAGCTACTAAGGTTTTGATGGAATTTGTTATGATTTACTGGGTTTCAAACTCAATTCAGGTATGTAGAATTCCTAATACGCCTGCTGAGAAATCAGGTAAGCCTAACTTAGGTGCTGTTGTGTACAAGCAGCACTTTTTTGTTCCTCTTGCCTTAAGGTTGTTGAGCACTTCTTCCCTCATGTGTCTCTTTCATTTAGGCTGGGCTGTTTGTGTTTCTCCCAAGTAATCAGTGTTGAATACATCCATCAGTACAACATCTCAGTTTAAAACTATTGCTAGAACACGGCACTGAAAATGAAAGTACTGGTATTACTACTCTAACTTGGATTTAATGCAAACAAACACTTACCTCATGAAACATTTCAGAATGAAAAGTATTACTTAAATTATGTACATTTTCATAGCGACAGATAAAATAAAACCTGTTGTTAAACTATGCTGAAGATTATTAACCAAACGGAGCTGCGGTTCTCTTTTAGGTATGAGAGTGAATAAGCTCAGCATAAACTTGTTTCAGGACACCATTGGGACCTAGACTGTATGTGCTCTTTCTCTTTTTTGCGTGTAACTGATGCTCTGTGTCCGTGGTGTAAGGAAGAGGTGTAAGTGCTAGCTCATTTTGAGGACAGAAAGGAGCATATTTACAACCTCCATCCATGTCTGTGTTTCCTGTTAACATGCATGTTCCTTTTACCGGGGGGAAAAGAGCAGAAGTCCTGGGATTATAACAGCAGTATATGAGGCAGTTGTTAGACATTCCGTTTTCTGAAAGCTAAGACTCAAACTCTTAAAATAGAGTGGTGCTTTTCAGCACTTTTCTCATGGTGACCACCTAGAGATGCCCCTTGTAGGTAACAAAAGTTCCATTTTTTTTCCTCTACAAGATAGTTATTTGCTTTAGATGCTCTTTTGTAAGGAAAAGCAGTGAAAATAATAAGAGCTAAAATAGTTTCTCATAACTAACCAGAAACTGTCAATTAAAATGGGGCATCAGGAGGGTGGGGAGCAGTGATACCCAAATAAGGAGACAGAGAGACAGGTACCCTTCTGCCACACTTATCCATGGCAAGAGGCTTGTCTCAGTGACCTGAGGCTCCAGTTCCTTGGCCCTTTGAGAGGCTGGTCAAGACTCTACCAGATCCTATTGCACGAGGAGGCAGTATTAAAGCAGAGAAACGTTTCCCTACCCCTACTGTGAATTTTACTTAAGCTGCTATTTTGCCCAGTCTTTTCCTAGTTCAGGCAGTAGCTAAGGGAAACCCTTTTCCATACCTTCTGGAGGAAGAAATGAAGCAAGGAAGAATTCCAGTTGATAGAGAAAGCATCGAACTAGAAGCAGGGAGTTAATAGTTACTTTTATAGAGAGGTTAAGTGGGCTACACACTATAAATTGTGAAGGTGTGACAGGAGATCTCAAAACTGATATATTTAGGAGCAGTTTAGTTATCTGCAAAATTTGTTTACAGTTGCCATCTGAACCATCTGTTGTCTCTCCTTGCGTTGTAGTCGGTTGGGGTAGATGATATTCTGTAATAGATGAAGAGTTTTTTAAAAGTATGGTTTATGTCTCTACATATACATTTATAGAGTACATCTTCTAACGAGGCCTAGATCCCATCGGTGCTATTTGGGGATGCCACTGTAGTAACAATGATATATTACATAATACATGCTGTTAATGCTGTGTTTGCAAAGCCTTTCCAATTAAAGTCGTTATGCAAATGAAAGTTGCCTCGTTTCTCCATCTGGTTGTTTGCATACAGGCTATGGCGTGCTTTTCAGTGAAATAGTTCTTGGTGCTACATTTCTAAAAGTTTATCTTTAATGTTGGCAGGGGTAGGGGAGGACTTCCCTCACACAGACTCATAATGTGCCATGACAGCAACTGCCACTGATGCCTTTTCCTGGTCTTAAAATCAAGAATGAAACACACTTAGAAGGGAAAAAGGGATTTGACCTCAGTATTTATTTTAAGGATCCTTAGGTGCCCCACGTCCAGGTGGAATGCACCTCCATGCACCCCGCAATGCACACCCACAATAGATCTGATATTACATTATAGGTGTTACCAATTATCATCTCTATCAAAGATTCCCCAATGAGGGGCTTGAATGAGCCCCCCTCCCCAAGGAACCTTCCCCTGGATGGTTCTATCTTAGTTTACAAAATGTGTTCTGGAGAGAACCTTGGGGTCTGGGGCACACTGATCCCTAACAACAGAGCTTCTAAGATGTTTAGTCTCCTAGCTTGACAAACAAGTCTAAGAATGTAGGCTAAAAGACACTAAGAATACAAAAGCTATAAAAAGGTATATAAAAGGGGTATAAAAGAAAAGGCAAAAAATCATCATGGCATCACCACCACTTCGTGGAATTGCTGGATGTACAGCTCTGTGCTTGTGCATTTGAGCTGATGGGGAATTGACCTCAGCAAATCTTGCTGGTTAGGGCATGGAGACTACTGCACAGTGTCAGGAATCACAGCTGCTTTCCAAGGGGTGAAGTAGTATTAGGAGCCTAGAATAGGTGTTCAGTTCCAGACACAATGTTGCAGTATTGTCCAGGGTAATGGACAGGAAAACTTGCAAGATGTGACTGGATCTGGTTTCTAAGCTGCCCACTGATCCATAGATTTGGTTCCTCCAGGTCATGTTTCAGGGACCAGAGACAGCTTTTTCCACTTAATCTTAGTGAGAATGTCACCATGCAGGCTTGCCACTCAGACACTTGTCACAGGGACTACAGGATGACCAAAATAGTTGGGAATCAGCTGTCATTTTTGAGAATGATAGGTAAATTCCATTCTGTGCAGGCATTAACATCAGTTGAAAAAGCAAAATCTCCGTTAGGATTCCACAGAATTAAGATTAACTGAGATTTAATGCACCATTTACAGATGTCTTTATTCCACTGCAGTTTTTGTCCAGTTTTGTCAGTCTCATGACATGTAGTCATGACCAATCTATTTGAGAGCCCATTCTGAGTATGTATCTAATAGTTTGTATAGTAGTTATTTCACAGCATAGTATTCACTTCAGAGAAATTGCACCTCCTAGTTTAACTTCCACAACGTTTTAGGAGTTTAACATCTGTGAAGGAATGTGTTCAGTCTGGATATATGGCTCACAGTTTTCCTTGAATAGAAAGAACGTGACTGTGGATCAGATAATGCTGAATCATAGGTTAGGTGGTCCCCTCTGAACAAAATAGCAAACAAAACATTTCTGCCGTCATTAATAACTATTTGCTGTGGTGCTTATTCTTGTGGAAGATAACCCAATAGATTTTGTCATGCAACCTAAATGACTCTTGAGTGTTTGATGCAAGACAAGACCCAGCAGCTGTGAGCAGCATTTCAAACAAAAATACAATAATTTTTTCTGCTGTTTCAGCTAGAGATGTATTACTTTCTTCTAGGATCACAACATGTGGTTTTCCTTAGAGATGGGGCTTTTAATTCAATGCAAGCTTAATATGATTGTGGCCAAATCACAGCAAGTTTCAAAATCTGGTGTATGCTGTGGACTTGGTATCAAAATGCATTTCTTTCCTCATAGAGGGCTTGGGTTTTTTCCCCCTATAGTTGTGGACTGTGGTAGGTAATGGTCACCTGTTAAACATCTTGCATTTATAAGAACTCCACAAAATTAATTCAGTGTGTGAATCCTAATGGCATGTGAAAGGAAAGGGATCAAGTCAAGCAATCCAGTTTTTGCATATTAAAAGAGTAAACAGATGCATAAATACCACAGGGTGCAATGACTCTGCTCCTCTTAACACAAAGTACTGCGAGAAGTTGTATATAGTTATGTATGTGTACACATATATGCATATATTAGCATATAGTTGGATACATATATTTTAATACAGTTATGTATTTATATACACATACAGTTATATGTAGAATATAATTTTTTCCCTAGAGAAGCTGATGCTGTGGAGTTAATATTCACATTTGGCAAAGAACTCAAGAAATGGGCACTGCTGTCCTTTCACTCATGTTTGCTTTACAATTCCTAGTTGTTTATTCTGAAATACTAATTGGTTTTAAGGATTAAAGGAATGAAGAGAGACAAATTTTCTTTAAAGTAAACTTTTAGCAACGAAATGCAATGCTGCTGAAAGGACCCTGAGAGTCCTTGTTGATGGCAAGGTGAATCTGAGTCAGCAGTGCCCTGGCAGCCAGGAGGGCCAACCCTGTCCTGGGGGGCATCAGGCACAGCATCACCAGCTGGGCAAGGGAGGGGATTGTCCTGCTCTGCTCTGCACTGGAGCAGCCTCACCTCCAGTGCTGGGGGCAGTGCTGGGTGCTGCAATGTAAGATTGGCATTGAGGGCTTAGAGGTGTCCAGAGGTGTGCCATGACAATGGTGAAGGGCCTTGCAGGGAAGCTGGATGAGGAGCAGCTGAGGTCACTGGGTCTGTTCAGCCTGGAGAAGAGGAGACTGAGGGGAGATCTCACTGCAGTTACAACTTCCCCATGAGGGGAAGAGGAAGAGTAGACTGATTTTTTCACTCTCATGACCAGTGACAGGACTTGAGGAAATGACATGAAGCTGAGTCAGGGCAGGTTTAGGATGGTTATCAGGAGAAAGTTTTTCACCCAGAGGGTGGTTGGGTACTGGAACCGGATTCCCAGGGAAGTGCTCACACCTCCAGCCTGTTAGAGTTCAAGCATTTAAACAATGCTCTCAGACACATGGTGGGACTCTTGGGGTGTCCTGCACAGTACCAGGAGTTGGCCTCAATGATCCTTGTAGGTCTTTTCCAACTCAACATATTCTTTGATTCTGTAAATTACAGGACTGCAAATCCTTGATAATATTTTATCTCTAGGGAGCAAACTAGGGAAAACATCTAAGGGAGGTAGTAAAAAGCAGTTGTTTCTGTACGTAGCTGACAGCCCCAGACCTTTTTGTCAGACAGTGGCACTTCATAATTCATATCCTGTTCTTTCATCATCCATAAATGATGAAGTTGGTCACAGAGTTTTGACATAAAAATTTGTACACTGTTTAGAAAATTATACTGCATTCTTTCTTACTGCAGCAATGTGGGACAGAGGCTAGAGAGAAAAAAAAGTCAAAATTATATTGAGTACTATTGTAATATTTAATCACAGTTTACATGTTCAAAGCACTTTGGTAACTTTCTGGTATTGTATAAATGTCTAACATATAAAGCTTCTCAGTATTTTATAAGGGAATAAGTAGTTAAATGGTAAATATAATAAAAAGAATGACTGGTTTATCATTTAAAAAGTTATTTTAAGGATGAGCACTACTAAATAAAAATTTTAAATTTGAGTATTGTGTACATCTCTATCTCCACAACCCCTGTTTTAGCCTCAGGAGCTGAAAACCTGTAGCTCTGTCATGTGAAACCACTGGATAACCTTCCAGTTACATGAAAAAAAAAGATAAATAGTAAACAGTTTACTATTTATCTGTTACTATTTATTTATTTATTTGAGTTAATATTTAATGTGCATTATGAGTTTCTAAAGTAGACTGCTTGCAATAATTCATTATGGAAAAATAATTGGCTTATAATTTTATTGTGTCCTGTATGTTCATACTGGCACTAATTAAAGAAAAATTATAATAGGAATTTTGCCCTAATTTGAAATAAAATTTTCATGTTGGAATTTTTTTCACTCAAACATCATACACACGGGTTGTTTCATGGATACTTCAGAACTTAAACACTCCTAGTGAAGGACTTTAGCATCTCATACATGTTGTTTTTCTTCCTATTTACGTGAGAATAGACAAGTATTAATCATTGCTGAATTTTTTTTTTAAGACGTCATAGAATCCTTAAGAGAGGGGTACTTATTATGGCATGAAGATTTTTAAACTACTTAATGTTTTCGTTTTCCCCTCTAATCTCTTTGGACAGATCATTTAGTGGTATGAGTAGTTGCAATTACACAGGGTTTCTGAGTAGATTTATGGTTTAAGTTGCTTGGATTGTTAAAATATTTTCTAGTATGAAGAAACAGCTTGTATTGCTTAGCCTGTAGCTTACCTATAAAACAGAAATTCAAATTAAGTCTTTAACTGTTCAGTCATCATATAACGACACAGTGAATATGCTTTTTAAGGTATAATATTTGAGATGGGAAGTATTTGGCGTTCCTTTCTCATGTGAATAGTCTTTTCTTACATAACTAGTACTTATCAGTTGAAGAGGTTTTCTTCTGCTAAGACTAGTAACAATTTTGGAATTAGTGCACATATTTCTGTGAAGTTAAGGGTAAATGAGACACATTTGATGAGTTTTATGTCTGTATCAGTGCTGGTGAAGAAACTAGAAGCATACATATAGTTACATTGTGATATGGTTACATAGACCATCTACAGTAAGAAAATAGTCCATTATCTCTCACCCAAAAAAAGTTATTTTGTATCTGTCTTGTTGAGCAGAAAAAATGGCATTATTCCCACCGTGTTTACATCTAAAGGATGAAGAGCTGAATTTGCTACTTGCATGTTGCCGTAGAAATTATGCACCATCAGAGAAAGAAAGAAATGTTTTCTATCTCATGAAGTAAACATTATTAAATTCTTAAATCATTAAAGTGGAAACAATTTAGTACTGTTTTGAAAAATCTGCAGTGTATGAGCACTGACACTGTTTATAAATACAATGTAAATTCTAACTAACTAGGAAAACATTATATAAGCCAAATAGGAGATGGCTATGCCACTGGTGGTGTTTTTTTTATGGTTGTGGTTTGGGTTGGGCGGGGTTGTTCTTTGTTTTTAATTACCAGGGTAGCACTTCCCTGAAAAGTGCTAGTTTGAATTGTAGAAATTCTCACCCCAGAACCTCTTGGGAAGCCCTGATCCAGTGGTCTTCTCAGTACAAAGTCAACACCAAATCTAGACCAGGTTGCTGAAGGCTTTCTCTAGGTGTGCCTTGAGAACCTCCAAGGACAGGGATTATGCTGCCTCCCTGGACAATGTTTTATAGTGCTTAATTCTGATTTTGAACATTCCTTTCTTCATGCCAAGTCAGAGCCTCCCTCATTTTAATATTTGACCATGGTCATTTATGCGTCAGCCACTGTTCTCAGTAAAGAGCTTCGGCCAGCCTTCAGTGTAATCTCCTCCTTCCTAAAGGAAGGTTGCTGTTAGGTCCTGCTCCCCACACAGTTATTTCCCACCCTGTACCATTGCAGGTGTTTATTCCTAGAAGCAGAACATTGCATTTGTCCCTTTTGTATGTCACAAGGTTCCTGCTGGTCTGTTCCTCCAGTCTGACCTCAAGATTGTCCACACACCTCTCAAATTGCCCCCAGATAGGATAAGAGGTAGCAGACACTAGTTGGAACAGAGGAATTTTTGATTAGGCGCAAAGAATATATGTTTCTGGTCCATGTTCCTAGAAGTGGCTTTGAAGACAACTTATTCCATGATTTTTCCAGGTGCCAAAGAATGACTTACTATCCTATTACCTTGCCATTTTTTAAATACCAGTGTACTATTTTTTTTTTGTCTGCTATTGAGGACCTTAGCCAATCTCCCTGCCATGCCAAATGGCAGACATTCAGTGTCACCAGCAGGCTCTCGGCACCATCACCATCAGATTTGTAAAGTCTTGTGCTATTTGCAAACTGTTTGCTGCCAGTGTCTCTCCTCCTTGAACTCTCCAGATATAAAACCCTGAGAGACCCTGTTGAGGAAGACCCTTCAAATAAATACCTTTCATTAAATCCCATCATTATTTCCTACATGAGTGTCTCTGTTTTTAAATAAGTAAATTTGCCTCCCCTTAATTACATTAGTTTGGCATTTCCAAGTCAAATAAAACCCTGGGCAGTCAAAAGGCTACACCCAAGATGGACCCTGGGTCCCGGGTTCTTCACACTTTTACAAGTTTGGTCCATTTGCATATCAGGGTTAATTCTCCAATTATAACCTCAGTTAATGATGTAATTACCCCAAGTTTGCCCCTCCTCTTCAGAGGCTTTTAGTTTACATATTATGAGGACTGGTGTCCTTGAAGAGCAAACTTAGAGAGGGTTTGTTACATCTAACCAGCAGTTTGTTACATCTAACCAGCAGCAGCTAACAGGCCATACAAAACTTCAGAGATACACGCTAGGCAGTACAGGATTTGAAAAATATAAAAGTTAAATCCTAAGGCATCGATGCAAGTAACATTCATTGACTGTAAATTTGAAGACTTTCAATCTACGCTTTAATCCTGAGAAAAATTGGAAAAATACAGCTTGTCTGGAAGAAATTAGAGGGAGATGTGGCCTTTGTGGGTCTGTGTAACGGTTGATACTGTCTGTCATGAATCCAGAGCAGCTGAAGTAAAAGCTGGATCTCATAAGGAAAATTTAGCTAAACACTGTTTAGAAGATAGAACAGTGATGTACGGATAGACAGCAAAGCATATGGTGCCAGGAGCTTGATGCTGGGAACAGTCCCACTCTCTATCTTCATTATTAATTTGGAAAGAATGCAAACATATGTTAACTTTTTTTTTTTTTTTTTTTTTCATAAATGGAACCCTATGAATTGAAGAATCTTGTAATTTACCAGTCAGGACAGAGGACAGTGTGATTTGGCACAATTTTTTTTTTTATTGGCAAAAGAAAAAGAAAAGGCAGAATAGTATTTGACTTGGAAATGTCGAACTAATGTAATTAGGGGGAAATGAGGCCAATTTATTTATTTAAAGACAGAGACATTAATGTAGGAAATAATGGTACTACAAGAGACGCTTGGCATTCCTTCTCCCTAATGGCAGGATGGGAGTGCAGAGAGCTGTGTTCCAAAGGCATCCACCCATGGATGAGGGGAGAATGAGCTGCCCTTTCCTGCAGAGATGTGTTGCTGTTTGGTAAAGAGAGGAAAAACAGGTCAAATTGGGATTTAAAGAAAACTACTAGAATCTGTGACAGTATTGAGCAAGTGTAGACTTCTTGCTTTTAGTGATTTGTAATCAGTAAACTCAGTAATCAGTTCTGCACTCAAATCACAGGTTGAGGGCTGAGTTAAAACTTCACAGGGAAAAAAAGAAAACTGGCATATGGCTTAATGTGTCACTAGTGTAAGGATGTTCTGGAAAGCTGGGAGCATGGTTAAAGTGTTATGGATTCTTAGGCAGAAGAGAGGCTACAGGCAGCCATAGAATTTGGCCATTTTACAGTGTGAAAATGCCATCAGTATACATTTAGAAATGTGAACAGTTATCAGGAAAACAGAAAGATCCATCATGCAGCAGTTCATCAGCGCAAGCACAGGAGCAGCGTAAGTGGAGTTGTTTC
The DNA here is from genome assembly GCA_013399225.1 of Rhipidura dahli. NCBI lineage: Eukaryota > Metazoa > Chordata > Aves > Passeriformes > Rhipiduridae > Rhipidura > Rhipidura dahli. The sequence continues at coordinate 302,369 of VXAC01005196.1, read as the reverse complement.
GCAGCAGCTCAGAATGCCAAGTGTGTTCCTTGCACTCTTTCAGGCATCAGGTACTTGCCTGCCAACCCTGTGGTGAATGAATCTGGGGGCTAGAAAAGAAACCAGCATTTCTCTTATGTCTGCTGTCTGGGAAGGGCTCTATTTCAGCAACAGGTATCTTTGTGCCTAACAGTATCACTTTTCTTCCTTATGGCTTTCATCCTGTGTGGAACAGTGGTTTGGGTTTTATCCTTAAAAAAACAATTGAAAAAAAAGTAGAATAATTTCAGAGCCAAAATGCTGAGATTTACTTTCTTCACCTGTGTTTTCATGTACTTCTTTTAAAATTTTTGTTCAAACAGTCTCAAAATAGTTGAGAATATTTAAATAATGTCCTCTGCTGTATATGGGATTATGCTTGACATTTGCTTGATATTTACTAGTATATCTTGCTGGTTTTAGTCTCTACAGCATCTTAAAACTTTGCTTCTATAATATGTATTGAAAAGGTATTTCTTAGCATTTAGCAGGTAATGTCAGCTTTATATTTTATAAATAGAAATTCACTAAATGTTAAATTAATGATAATAAATACAAATTCAGAAAATGAAAATATAATGTCATTGTTGATATTGAATTGTTTTTATTATTTTTAGTGAATCCTGCAGGAAAATTCCAGTCATTACATACAGTGTTCCTGTTACAGTCTCTTCTTAAGATATTTTTTCAAGAAACAGTGACTGCGTAGTAAGCTGGACAGATGTTTACACAGTATATGTAACACAGCATTTATGTGAGTCACTTCATATAGGGATTGCTCTAGAATAATAATCATCCACTTCAGAAATTAATTCACAGTATGTGCAGTTACATGTTCAGGAGTGTACATCTAGGGAAACACACTCAGTTTACAGATTTAATAATAAATTTCTGATGTGATTTCATTTTCACTACCTATAACCTTGCATTGCTTGATATCATGGAGCTGCTCTTTAAGGAGCTGTTTCTTGGTGGGGGTAATACGTTAACAAGCTGGAAAATGTACCTAAAAAAAGTACCACATTAGTCAATAAATGAAAGAAATTGATCAGCTGGAATAACAATAGGCAAATAATTATTGGAAAGGCAAGCTTCGTATGCACTGATTAATGAAAATAATTGTCTTTATTTTAAAATATTATCCAGATAATCTTGAGATTTCTCAGTTTTACATTTTCTGAGGCTAGCTTGAAAAAATTCCTTTTCTCCATTCAGATTAAGAAACTTTTCTGATTTAATGCTTGTTTTCGGTTTCTTATTTTGACTTCTTCTATAATCTCTTTAGTCGTCTCTCAAAATGCCTCAAGCCAGTACTTCTGAGTCACTATGAACATGTTAAAGTATCAGTAAGATTTTACTCTTAAGGATGAGAATATCCCAACAGTCCAGAGAATATCAGGGACCCAGTGTTCTCTCTGGTATTGTTAGGGTGAATTTCTGTATCTTGATATTTTCTCTGGAGTCACCAAGAGTCTCCTCTACACATTTTCTATGGCTGGACATGAGATCACTCCAGCTTGATTCAACAGGAAAGGAATAACGACAGTCCAAGCAATGACCTAGGTTAGAATGACTTCTCTGATTTCTATGTGCTGTGATTTACTTGGGGTAAAAATAAAAATGTACTAACTCATGGTTTCACCCAAGCTGACAGCCAAGCATCACGCAGCCATGGTGCTTACGTGCAATGGCAAGTCTTGAAAATTGACCTTGGATTTAGTTGTTTATGTGTGTGTAGTTAATTTCCACATACTTCACTAAAGTAGACTAAAATATAGAAGATCAAGTGTGACCGTACCAAAAAGGTCTAAGTCTTTTGAATCAGTGAGGCTTTTATACTTCAGAAATGTGTGCCAGCTCTGTACTGAGGGTTCCAGCTATTGCCTAAGTTAACTCAGCTGCAGTACAAGAGTTGGCACTTACGTTTCAAGATCACATGTAATGATCTTGATGTTTTTTGTCTCACTGTGAATTGACATTGGTGAACATCAACTTGATAGAGGTGTCATCAGTGCTAGAAATCCACAAAAATGGCTCAGTAATTTGCTTGGAAGCATATGTTTGAGTTTCACAAAGTATATGGGTATGGTTTCAATAAAAAGTAGTTACCAGAGGGTTGAAAAAGTAGCTAAAATACTGCTACTAGTAGTCATTGATGATGGTCAACCGACATTCATTTCAGCCTTTCTTTTTGTAATTTATAGTCACTAAATCATGTGCCAGTCATGTCATTTTGTTAAATGCAGTCACTAGTTACAATAAACTCAATTACAGTTTTTAGGTGTTTCAAGCTATTTTTTAACAGGCTTAGATGAATTTACATACTGTTTCTTGGCCATAAGATTCTTAAGTAACAAGACACATTTTGACTATTGAACTGTTTGATTCAATAGTCTAAAGATCATGTAAGTCATACAAAATCTCTAAAGGGAGAGCATCCAGAGGCTAAATTCCCCATCTGACTTATTGCTTTAGAGTTTCTTGTTATTCTTTTAATTTCTCATATTTATCCCTTTCCCCTTGTTTTTTACACAGCAGTACTTTTTTTCCAAAGGTTTCATACTATTCAGCTTTTGTAAGTATTTGTTTGTAAAGATTTGACAATTGCTGCTTTGGTAGCAAATTACAAGTATTCATTAATCACTGGCTAGAATGTTGTTATGTATATATTCTTATGCAACAAAGATTAGAAAATTATGATTAGTTCAGCAAAGAGTTATTAATGTGTCTCTCACTTTAACTTGTAATATTTCTTTCTCCTTCTCCCAGCTTGTGCTTCCATCTCTTCAGATTTTGTCACTTCTGCAGGCATGTGCCAGATGCACGTTCAGATACAGCTTTAGAATGATGCTGGGAAGGCAACAGGGGAGGCTTGCTTTGCCTTTTAGAGTCTGCTTCTGAGCCCAGTGTGATGGTAGGGGAGTGTCAGCAAAGAGAGAGAATATCCAAAGGCCTGACACTCCTCATTGGCAGAGTCTAGTTTTATTTGTTCCTCCTGTGAGATAATTAGTTAGCTCCTATTCTAGCCTTACACTGAAATAATGATGTGCTCTTTCTGAGCATTTGGAAACTGTGTTAGGTAACTGTTAAGTTCCAGTGTGAATGTGACTTCATTCTTACAGCAGACATTTTATCCATCTCAGTAAATTGACTTTTATTTTCGCCTCTTGGGATGAAACGAGAACAGGAATTGTTCAAGTTCTCCATTCATAGATTTTTTTGACTTTGCACATTGCAAAACAGTTTAAGTACTACATTGCTGTTATCCTTGACCTCTCTGCAAATGATTCTTCCATTACTGACACATCTCGTGGGTATGATGCAATCAGTGTAGATAGAACAACATCATTCCACAATCCCTGTAGTGAGCTGAAGATGTAAGCCTGCTCTTGAATCATCTTCATGCTCCAACTTCACTAGCTTGTGTTTTCAAAGATCTCAAAATCACATCTTAAAAATTATCTTTTCTCACCTTTTTCGCTCATTTTTCCCTTTCCTCAGGCTCCTTTTGATAGGTGATTCACACTACTGTAGTCCTTTCCTTGGGGTGTTGTAAGGGAACATTGATACTGCATTAAGTATCTTCACTACCCCTTTCATGAAGACAATCTTTTCTTTTTCCTGTAGCTCCCTTCTCTGAAACTGAGTGAGACTGGAGGATATTGTGGGCTTCATGTTTCACATAGGAATGTTGAACCAAAGCACATTCTAGTCACTTGTGGAATGGGTCTTCAGTTGCTACAGCTCAGACAGGAGCCTGCCTGCCATCAGAGACAAGAGCTGCACCTTCTGTTATGGACTCCTTAAGCAGGACTTTTACTGTTTGTCTTCATCAGTAGAAGACCCACCCTACACATGTGCTATTCTGTACCCTCCCTCTTTTACTCTGCCTGCCACCAACCCCCACTAATCAGTAAAAAGCTCATTCATGATCTTCTGGATTTGAAAGGTTGATTTCCTGAAGATTCAAATGAGCTTCTTGTGTCTAGCTTTGAATGTCTCATACAGAGGAGCCTCCACTCCATAACGAATATGAAACCCAGCTTTCTAGCCAAGCATCCTTGCACATCTCTCCATCTGCAGTCCTATATCCAAGTACATAGTTATGTAGAAGACCTTGATTCCAGCTTCCCTTGTAGGGTCCTAGATTTTCTCTCTAAAATCTTTCTCTTACCTTTTCCCTGTGCTACTGGCAGCCATGGAAAGCAGGCATGCAGACTTCTCAGACCCAATGCTTCTTCCCTGGTGATCCACAGTCTTTGTGCCCTTCATATGACCTTTGCCTCCAGCAAGTAAGTGACTGTGTGGTGGTATCTAATTTTGAAAACTCCTAGTTCCTTAGTGCCCATTTTTCCCTTCATCATAGGTCCCTGATTCCAGGACAGAAGGATACATGGTATTTGGATAGAAAGGCCTCAGCATGGCCATCATTGGTCTCTTGCCATGTCCTCCTGCCACATGATGGCATGGGCATTAGCCTGCACTTGGATCTTGTTTCCTGAGCTTCCTGGAAATCTTCTCTCCAGGCTGATCATCCTCTTTCTGAGAGGGCTTGGTTTCTGTGTTTGGAGAGCAGAATGCCACAGTGTCTCTGTAAATGCTGCCTGTAACCCCTGGACTGTGTTCCTCTTGAGTTCCTCTGGAGTAGCAACCTCAGAAGAGCTCCCAGAGCCACTATCTGCATCATGGTGCACAAGGCTGCTTTCCTACGCTTCACGTGTTTGTATGTGAGATGTTCAACAGACATCTGCGTGCTGCAGCTCTATCCTTATTTTTCCCTATGGATGGGTAACAGCAGTTCTTCAAGATGGTTTCTGTATCACAGTGATTCACCTGACTGGCAGATTTCCAGATGTTGCCAAATTGCCCCTGGATCCAAATTTCCATTTATCTTTTCAGCTCACTTCCTCTGATGTTTCCAGCAGCTCTGCTCACTCGGTAGTAGGACTCGTGTTACTTCCAGCAAGGGCCCCATTTATAGTTTCAGATTTTCAGCTGCATCTTCCTTCCTTACCTTCTTCCTTCCACACTGAGTGCATTACTCTACTCAAGAGTAATATCTCTTCTTGATCTTAGTCTCACAAAAATCAGAGATTTGACTTATTTCTTGTTAATGCAAGAGGACAAAACAAAAACATGTAAATATTTTTGCACAAAGCCATATATTCACATAACATATACTAAATTACTGGAGAAACACCTAGGCTTTGCCTTTGGAAAATAGGAAGAGCATTAAACAATATGCCATGGTCAAAACAGAATTTCTGACAGTGTTTATTTCAATTTAAACAAACAGTTTACTGGGGGGGATTGTATTAGGGGCCTGTCTTCAAGCATCAGTTATAAAATACACAAAATAGTAAAATAAGGAAAATTCTTCACCAATCATCTGTTTTCTATAGGAAAATAGATCATGACTTTCCTAGTTCAGGGAAATCAGACCAAAACTAGCTACATCCTCTGATCAGGAATCCGTCACACTCAAGGAAGAGTCAGGTCACAGCTTGAGGTTACCTTGCCACCTTTATCCATAATGTGTATTGCCACATACTCATCCCATTTTTTGAGGACTTTCTTGGAGTTGGTGAGGTTTGGGTGTGTCTACCTTCTTTGGGGTATCTCCAGATCTAATCCCTAGCCATTCCCCATTATTTTATCTGAACTAACACCAGGATTCTTAAATAAGTTGTTAGCAAGAGTGTCATGTTGTTGACTGGACCAATGCCAACAAAAATCCATCCTGCATTAGGTTTTTGTGTGGACAGTGAATTGATCTCAAAAATGGTGAGCTCAGTCTCACAGGACTGAAGAGTTTTAACCACTTAGGACCATTGGAGCAGAAGTTCATCATCTCAACAAAAATAAGCAAATATGAATGCACGCTCTGTTATTCCAAGAAATTCCCAATTTAACTAAAGGCAGCTCTGTGAGTTCATTCTGCAGTTGCCTTGAAGCATCCTAATCTGTGAGGAGGTATTGTGGTCCTTCAGATATTTCACTGAAACTGTCCCTGATCTTACAATGCTCTATTTTGTTTTCCATTACTGTGGCTACGTATCTGTGCTTGGCTGCAGTAGAAAAACATATTATTCTGTTTTCTTCTATGCAGGATAGATGACTTGTGTTTTCAGACACACTTGGTGTCAGAATGAGTTTTGCCTAAGGGAGGATACGTAGCTGCTGAGCACTGAATGATTCAGCAGTGTTCTCAGGAAACACATGTGGACATATAGATGTGTAAATGACATGAGCTTTTCCAGTATACAAGACTTACAGCATTGATTCATTTACTTATCCCTATTTTCTCTTGCTGTATTTATTCTTTTGTAGCCTGGATGTTTTCCTGACTGTTTCAGATTTCAGTTATAAATTTCCAGCAGTCATAAATCTTCTATGACCATTGTTTCCGTACGAAACGTCCTGATGTTTGTTTGTACTGCAGAAAACTGAATAGACATCTGTAATTTTGGTGCTTCTTATTGCAATTTTAATTAGTATTTGGGGACTTCATGTATTTATATGAAATCTGTTAGGATTTAGGTTTGCATTTTATACTGTATCACATGAAATATGTCTCAAATTAATATTTTCAGTTTGAATGTTGTCATCTATTCCAAGAGCTTGTTGAAGGGCTTTAGATTAGTTATGATTATTAAAGCTTGTGGCTTGGGTTGTGGAAAAATGTGTATATTTTGAAATAATATCTGTGTCTGATTATTCTAAATGATATGTCTATATTAAAAATGCCAAAGAGGGAGTGAGGAAGCATAACAATAAAAGCCATAAACAATTCTTTGGAAGCCTGCCTTGCAGTACCGTAGAAGAACAGGGAAATATGAAAGACCTAGAAAAGTGAGTAAGTAAAATCCTTGTATTTACATTCAAACTGATAATGTGTTTGAAAAAGATTGTGAAGAAATTATGAAGAATGACAGTGGATGGCAAATCAGATATTTTAGAGGTGTGATGTTTGAGATACAGTAGTTTACAAGACTCTTCTATGGTCAAGTGCAAAAAGCTTTATGACTTAAAAGGTAGCCAGGATAACATGCAAGCGTTCAGAAGTAGTCAGAAGATAGACAGGCACCTGTGTTAAATTTAACACAGGAAAGCAAAAGCTTATTAAAAGTTTCTGTATTGGTTGCTGTTTGCAAGAATTTTGCTATTCCTTTGGGAATGCAGAGTGTAATTGTTTTCTAGTTCATCTAAGAAGTATTTGCTGAAAGAATGTAAATAAATGTGTTTATCTAAATCAAACTTTTACTCTTCATTGAAGAAGCAAATTGCAAAGTCTGAAAATAATGAAAAAGCAGATCACATAATGTTTATTGCTGGGAAAAAAAATTTATGGAGTTTCTCATTAACTTAAAATTAATATTAAAATATGTAATTAGAATTACTTTTGTAATTCATCTTGTCACAATCCAGTTTATGACATCTTTTCAATGAAAAGACCAAAGCAGGAAAAACAAAGCCAAAGTTCAATGTATTAGAAGTCAACTACTACTGAACAGAGATGATCAATACATTTGAAAGGAGTTGCATTCCAGAGTTGCCACAGGCTTGCACAGCTCAATACTGGGACTGTAGCTCCTCCAAAAATCAGATACTTTTCATTTTTCTTTTAATGCATTGTTCCAGAAACTACCATAATGTTTAGTCTTGTACTTGTGTTCTTTCAGATAGTTCTTTTTTTCATATTGTGGTTAATCCAGATTATACCTGCTGTCAGGAAAGAATCTGCTTCTTATTATTACAGCAAAGTTTGCCAAGATTTATATGCTGAATTTCATCTGTGTCTGCATAGTTCCTTGAGGAGACAGAAGAACCTGGAAAGCTGAGTGTGCCTCAATCCAACTTGCACACTTTGTCCTTCCCTCTACATTATTACAAATTTTATGTGAAGAAGCACAAGAAGTAGGAAGGTTAGTAAGGATTTCTGGCTTAGTAAGAAGTTCTGATTCATAGTGTTTAGAATTTAAAGTTTCACTATCTTAAACATTAACCTTGAATTTTGTTTTAAATTTTTCATTTAAAATGTTGATAAATTTAATTTTTGAGACACTGCATTGAATTTGATCCTTTTTTTTTTTTTTTAATGGGCACTGGTCCATTAATGAAATTGCTGTTTAAACCAGGGATTGTACAAAACGTGTTAAACCTGCTGCATTCAGTGAGTCTGGTGTGGGGTTTTACATCCTACGATCCCTAATGCAGTATAAAAGTTTCCAAGCCTACTCATAGCATCTGCCAATGTCTTGTTTTACTCCTTTTCTCGTGACGAAGACTGACAGGGTAATCTTGGTCTGTAAGAGTTCCAGGTTTCCCATTCTCTCATATGCTGTAATTTGCAAAGAAAAATTCCAGATTTCCTCTGCTGCTTAAGAGATGATGAGACATTTGGTGGTAGAGTTTTGAGACACATCTTTAAGTGCTACCTGTTGACCTAGTCTCTCCCTTAGCCCACACTGCCTCACATTTGATTCCCACAGTTCTTTATGGCATAGATTCATATGTCCTTTCCAAATTGATGGCCAGCTTTTAACCTGGAAAACTACCCCTTGTCATCCTGTAAAATGATGCAAGTTTCTGGAGTCAGACTTTCTGAAGTCGAGGTAGGCAACGCTTAGAAATGCCAAGAGCTTGCATGGGATCAAGAATTCCGTAATGAAACAGTTCAGTGAAGATGCCCTCGGTGTCAGATTGCCTGTGCAGGCTTTGCCAATAGTCAGTTCAGCCTGTGAATCAGTGTTTGTTACACTAGAGGAGCGCTTATTTCTTCCTGAATTTCCCTGCCAGCACTTGCTCACTGAAGAGCAAGTGAAAAGCTTTTGCTTTCTCTGCTCCTGAGAAGCATTTCTGAGAGAAGAGAAAAAGAATTTATCATAGGAAGTATCTAAAAATGTTGGGTCAGTGGCACAACTTGGGGAGCAAATACTAAATTAGGAATCTCAAATTGCAGGACCAGATAGATGCTGTTCAGCCAAGAGTAGCAGGAGCACTCAGAAACAAAAGAGCCAAACTGAAGGCTGTAGTGTTTCTCTTTGAGCCCCCACACAATGACTCATAGGATGCCTGTGTTCCAGATGGGCTTCCAAGTAGGTCTAGGCAGCTTGGATCTGTCTCACATTTGCATCAGACTAATAGAAATGTCAATCAAGAACAGAACTGGTTAGCTCACATACTAGTGCAGTGTAGTGTGAGAGAATAAACATGGGGTTTTTGAGAAAGAAATTGTGATGGCACACCAAAATCAGTAAAAATTGATTTTGGGTAAGTATGAAGTGATGTATATGGAAAAAGTCATGACTTCACATATACATGGGATGCACTGTAAGCCAGTACAACAGTGAAGAAGGGTCTTGTGGTGATAACAGGATAATTTCATTAAGATGGTTGTTAAGTGGACAGTAACAAGATGCTGAGAAGAAGTGCCTGAGATAACCTGGTATCCCAACTCAGAATGGCTTTTCCTGCTTTGTAGCATATAACTCAGAGTGACATTTTTGACTACTTTGCTTTAGAGCTTAGCAAGTTCCTTACCATTTGAGATAGTCAGTCCTGAATTGCTTACCAAATTTTCCAGTGGCATCTGCCTGTTTCAGGTCTGTTTATCTTCATCAGATGTTCCTGCTGAAAACTTCCAAAGAATAAACAGTCAGAGATCTTGGTTTTGATGAAATAACAGAGTTCTTCAGGCCAAAAACCCAGATGACAACCATTTAATCATTCGAAACATAATGTGGGTTTAAATTACCATTTTTAAGTAGCATGAGAATAATTTATGCATTCTGTACTATTTTTTAGATACAAAAGAAAAAAGGCAGTTTCACATCAAGCATCAAGAATCAGAGAGTGCCCATTCTTCTGCTACAGTTGTTGTCAAAACTACTATAAATCTTCGTTTCTGGTGGAGTAAAAGGTTTTAGTCCACATGCAATTCTTGACAGTCTTCTTAAAATCTACCCCACCAGTCAGATACATTTTTTAACCAAATTATCTTTCTTCCAACTCACAAAATTAGACCTTTTTATTAAATTAATTATCCCAATTTACCACATGCTGTAGTTTCTTCTTTAGAAGTGCTAGCCCTTACATCTATCATCTTCAGCTTTGTGAGTCATAAATGATGTTGAGAACTGTGTCTTAAACAGACTTTCAGATCATGTCTGTGGTTCTCCATGGCCAACTGCTATTTTCCGTACTGTCCCAACAGTGCCAGTCTAATTTAAAACTTACAGTTTATTAACAAATACAGTGACTCAGCTATATGATCCAAAGCACTGTTCAAAAATTAAAACTGTGGAGAAAACGGAAGATTTTGGAAAAACATAATCTCTTAGAAATAAGTGTNCCCCAAAAAAAAAAAAAATCAAAAGCAGCAACAAACCTACTAGAAAATCTAAATACTCATTCATGCTGTTTGTGGTAGAGATAAATTTTAATGTCTTCACACTCCAGAGCAGCAAAAAAATCCATTAGCACACAGATTCTCACAGTCATTGACTGTGTGGGAAGATACAGATGGGGTTTTTTTCTTCATTGCAACAATATCACTAACAGCGGGAGCTGAAACATACTATGTCATGTCAACCTGAAACAAATTAGGATTTAAGAATCTAATAACGTTGGGATTGCTCAGTGGTGCAGTTTGCTGACAGAATGTCACTGTGCACGAATGGCATGTGCTCAGAGCTGAGTCGCTCTGGCAGTTCAAATACCCGTGTTTCCCTGTTAAGCCAGAACGCCAGCAGCTACCCCACTGGGGGCTTCAGTGTAATATCATACACTCATCCCAAATTTTCTGTGGCACTGGGTGGTCAGACAGCTGTATGGCCAAACCACTGAACTGAGAAAAATGAAGAAAAGTACCTGGTAACCTGGCAAAAGCAGTTTAATATCTGCTGAGTTCAGTGGTTGCCTCACTGTGACTAATTGATGCTATCTCACAGATTCAAATAAAAATATGCTGATATATTGTGCACTGTACTTAATGACAATGGTTTTAAAAACCTCAAAAGTTAGGGGTTTTTTTCTTTTTTGCTAAAGAACTAAAGTATTAATTGTATCAGTTTCTATATTCTTTCTATTACAGTGAGGAAAGCAAAAGTGTCATGGGCACACTTTTCATTTTATTACCAAGAACTGCAAATGTTTGCAGGCTTTTGCTTCATATATAGCCAGGGCTAAGAAACATTTAACAGCTAAATAGCTCCTTGTGCAAGTTTCTTAAACCTGCTTTGAATTCATGGTCACAGCAATGTGTGTATAACCTAAAAGAATAGTTTGCATCTAGAGATGTTAATTGCATACACTGTCCATCTTGTTTTTCCCGTGATAAATGAAAACTCACATAAGCACGTGTTGTATCAACAACGGACAGTTGATATATTCCAAATTCAGAATACTCTCTAATAGATAGTGCAGATACAAGGCTGTGCTATCCTTCCAAAAATTGGCCGTTCTTAGCTCACTTGTTTTGTGAAGCAGGACACAGCTCACTTGTTCCCAAGTGTCAACAGCCCATGTTAGAAGGCTTTGTGTGGACACGGCTCTTCTGTGCAATGGTGGTGTCAGCTTGACCTCCTTCCTGTTGCAAAGATATTTTTTAAACTGTTATGTTTGAAAATGTAAAGATCATTCTATGTATTAGCTGCTAGTTTTTCAACCACTTCAGAGAATTCTCTGTTCTTGAATTAGCTTAAAAATATGCAAAGTATTTGAACATCTGTATCATATATAAACTAAAAGAAATGGTTTTAAATATTTTCCCTCTAGAATAGGAAAGGCATATTAAGTATATGTTAGAAAAACTTAAGATTTTCAGGGTCTAGTCAAATGGTGCAGAAGGACATATTTTGGTTTTGTACTTCTTTTGCTTAGCCTCCAGTGTACATATTTGTGCTTTTTTTAAAGCTAATTGATGGTAAAGCTGGTGATCATGTATTGTTTCCCCTATTTCTGTGTCTGACTAGACAGCTGGACCTCATTATCTTCTGGTATATTGCACAAAATTTAGCACTATTAATCGTCAGTTTCAATGTGCATGGAGAAATTTTAGAAAGAAAAAAGTGTCTGAAACTTGTAAGGATTTCTGTATCTTTACCTAGGATCAATCACTGTTTAAAGGAGGAGAAAACTCATCCCTGCTACTTTCACATCTTTTACGGAAATAGTAGTAGATCTTCTATATGGAAAGTGGATATTCTGTTTAAAGACTAAAAGCTAGAGTAGAAGGTCATAGGGAAATGCAGAAATCCTAGTGATTAACTGAACAAACCTTTGAGCAGCACACATTTTCAAGGCTGACTGAACATTTCAGTGCTCCTTGCGGGTGTTTTATGGCACCACTTTCTTGTGTCTTAGGAGCTGCTGGTACAGCCCTGGCATCCTCTGCCTGTGTGGCTCAGAAAGCTGTCCCCCGACTGAAGTGTTCCACATCTAATTGCTGCTTCTCTCACTGGATCTTGCTGCTTTAAATCTGGTAACTCCCTGCTCTGCACTGATGGATTGTTATCTTTTCCACATCCTTTCATCTACCATTGGTAGGACAACATTCCTAGAGCAGATAGTTATATAAGGGTTTTGCTTTCTCTCAGGGAAGAAAGAATAGCTGGGGATTCTTTTGTCTGTTTACCATGTCTGTGCACACCTTTGAAATGGAAATTGGGATATCAGCAGATACTTGAAGGCCAGTTTGATCTGAATATATCTTAAACCAAGCCTTTACAGAAAGCAAGTCATTATTTAGTTTTTCTGTATATTCCTTTGGTTAGTCCTTACCTTCCAGCACTGTCAAAAGAATCCCACAGAGAAACATAAGGTTTTTTAAGCTGTATCACTGTCCTTGACACTGAGCTGTCTGCTGGATGATCTTACTCACTTATGAGGCGCCATCTGAATTTCAGCATTAGTGAGCCTTAGAACATCATTATGCATTCTTGTTCAAAATGGATCATATGAAAATATTGATAATTACTGCTTTGTACTCGATCTCCGTTACAGCTCTAGAAAGTGTTTGAATTATTGTGGACTTCTAACTTCTGGGATTTCATTACAAACTTTAAAAATGCTTTACTTTTTAAAACTCCATGAGCTTTTACCTCTACAAAGTGGGATTTGCTGAAACAGCTCTGGTCATTTCAGCAGCTACTTCAGTCAGTGCATCTCCAAGGGCTGGACACCCCAATCCAGTCACAATCCAGGTGGACAGATACAGGTTTCCTTTCAAAGGAATGTTGAGCAGCTTGGACAGGCTCCTGGCTGAGTGGTCCTTTTCTCTGGGGCTCATATAGCATGTGCTTGTCATGGAGGGTAATTTTTCTTAGTATTGCCTGCTGATGGGTTCAAACAGGGCTTTGGAGTGTTTAGATTATGCTGAATCATCACAATGAAGTGTGGTATAGTTCTTTGATTTAACACTTGGATGTGTAAGAAGCTGCCTGTACTCCAGTCACACCTGGAGATCATGGGCAATTGTCTGCCTACCAAAGAAACAGCCAGTGGGTACATTTTACATGGGCAAGGCTCATGACTTCACCTCATAACCGGCCTTTTACAGCAGTTTTTCCTTAAAAGTCCTTATTCTAAAATGTGTAGAAGTCAGGAAGAAAGTAGGTCTGCAGTATATCAGTAAACTCTTAAACTTAGAGAAACATTTGGCTCATGGGTTTTACTGTGCACCGCAGATAGTCTTGGAAAGACAGAGGAGGTTTAATGTGGTAATAAATGTGTTCTTAACAATTACTCGACGTAACAGCGAATAAAAGGTTGAAAATGGCTTGATGAGTTCAGTTACCTGTTTCCTGGGTGAGTGTTACCTCCCAGTCGATACCCCATGGCACTTCTACCGAACTCTTGTCCTCGTTCCAGGATCAGTTAATTACTCATGAAATAGTCACACAGCTTATTTGATCTCCAACTCCCAAAAGTCTTCTCCAGGATAATGGAAAATTGCATGTCATGTTACTGGTTCTCTTTCATTCACGTTTGACTTTCCTCGTGAAGCAGCCCCCTGAGAGTCTGGTGCTGTGCTTTGTATGGTTGTAGATCCATTTATGAGAGAAGGAACAGTGGATAAAATGCAGTGTCAAACTGTTAACACATCAATTGCAGTTGATAAAATACACAGCCATGAATTTCAATTAATAAAGAAACTACTTGATATTTTATTTTGCTATCACTTAGAACATGGTATCTAAGTATGTGGCTGCAGTATAAAAATTAAAATGTCTGGAAAGAAAGCCTAGTGCTGAACAATCATGTTGATAAGTAAAATTTTGACTCTTCAAAAATGTTGTCCCTTGTTGACCCAGAAGGAAATCAGTTCCAAGGCCAGCAGCATTCTGTAGAAATGTAAGCTTCTTATCTGGTTATAGTAGATGGTGAAAGTATTTTTAAGGAAGATGGTGGGAGTGGTATTCAGATGTTTGCCAGTTGGTAAATGATTGAGACTGCTGAACAGAAGGCAGTAAAAGCTGATAGGTATTGGAGGGTCTGGTGATTGGTATCAGATAAGTCAGCTATGCCCTATACACATCTCATGTCTGTTCAAGATTTGTCATTAAATTGCTCTTGAGTGTATGTAAAGCAAAACCCAAGTTTTCATCCAGCTGAGTCTTCCTTTTGAGATCTCACTATTGCTGAGTCATTCCATTATCACAGTAAAAAATAAGAGCAAGTCTAACTTGCCAAAACAGTCATGAAACCACGCAGTGTCAAGTGTTCATCTGGGAGAGTAATTTGTGTATTTTACCAACAGTCAGGTAAAATCAGGTAACATCAGGTAAAATGCTGACCTAAGGTGTCATTTTATTAAGGGCTATATTCAGTATTTGTGATTGACCATTTTTGCAGCTGCAAATTTGGGATTATTTTTAATAAGGTGAGGAATTTTTTCTTAAACCTCTCTTACATACATGTTGTGCCTATATTCTCCAGTCAGCATCAGTTCCCAGAATTGGGATGTGAGGAATCTTTTCTAAGGCAATGTGACTTTTAGGGCAAAACACCTGACAATGTAAATGAAAAACAGAACCTCTTTAGGCATGTGAAACAAATTGCCTTTTACTAAGCTTCTCTCATTTTCTTTTTTCATGGTGCTTAACAAATGGTAGTCAATAATCTGCCTCCTGATGGGGTTTTTTTTGTCTTAGATCTTAACCCTCTTTAAAACCATTTCGGTGGTCTCAGTGGCTACTCTGCACTTCTGTGCCAGGATTGATAATAACATTTTGCCCTGGAGTCAGTGATTTTTACAGCAAGGTCTCAAAAATCTTTCAGAAGGGCCTTTCAGAAGGGCTTTTTTTAATAGATAGCAAACCAGATGTATAGAGAGATGAAATGACATGGAAAAAATAACGATATATTTATGCCTCCCATTTCCTTGTCTCTTGCTGTGCTTACTCTGCATGATCTCTGCCTGACCTACAGGGGTTTTTTCATAGTTTAATTCATGGAGTTTGTGGCTGAGAGTATATTGCGTTGCTTTTATCTCGTGTCTTCAAGCCATAACTCTTTATCTCCTAACTCAAAGCTGCAGGACTGAAGGCAAAGCTGATTTGCTTTCTTCTTTTCTCAGTGCTCTGGTGTTCTGCAAGGAAAATTTGGCAGAGGTAAATAACTGTCAAAGAGAAAAAACAAGACAAACCTAGCAGATCAAGGTTTTCAAAATTGGCTAGTAATTTTAGGTGGATTCATTTTGGGTACGCAGTTGACAAACAAAGACTCACAGCCAGGCCCTTGTAGTTTGGCAGCCAAAATCATTAGCATCTTTTATTAAACTTGGCTACCATGCTATCTTTATAGATAACTTGATTTTAAACAGCTGGCTAGAGTAAAATTTTATTAGCAAAGGTAATTCAGTCTGTTGAAAAATATGACTACTTTTATTGTTTGTATGTTCTAGTCTTAATTATAACAGGAAAAGTTTACCTTCAACAAGAAGGCTCATACTTGTCTTCTGACAAGCTAGCTTTTAATTTCTGCTCTTTATAACTCCAGTTCAAAGGGGTGGGTTTAAACAGAAGTCTCAGCTGTTGTTGGCTTTTCATTGCAAACCGATGGGAGCGGCACAGCTACGACTGTGAGCAAACCTGGCTGGTGCTCGGTTAGACCAGGTAACAAGCTGCCTGTCGCAGGAGCATCCTCCTAATCAGCCTGAAGGTCAGGCAGATTTTGCAGGTGCAGAGCTAGTTAGCCATGGTCTCACTCCCTCCCTCCCTGCTTCTGCCAAAGCAGAGGCTCCATCAGTATTGGACTGTATCACTTCAGAGATGGGGCAGCAGAGCAGCTTCCTGGGGCATCTTCAGTTTTCCTTGTGCTTTTGAAACCTGTTGAACTGGCTGTGTTTATATAGTCTTGAGACAGTAGTTGATGCATCATTTATATGTCTGAATAAAAATTCCTTTAGAACCCAATTTAGCATGTATTTCCTTATCTTAAATTCTAATCAGGCAGAGCTTGCCTAGTTGTATGTATTCCTAAGAAAGCACTAAGTGGAAATAGGTATTACCAATTTGTTTTTCTCCAAGACCTGATTTATCAGTTTCTGTTGCTCTGAATTTTTGTTGAATTTCTAGGGCGTCTCCTCATATGTTACATCGCAGCAGCAGCAGGAGGCCCTGGCTGATTAGTATGCAGAGATCGTTTTGGTCCTGTTCTTGCCTAATAGTACTAACCTCAAAATAAAAAGTTAATTAGAGCAAGTAAAGTTATTAAAAGTGCCTGTGTGATTTAAAAGGTGAAGTCCACATTTTCAGGAGAGTCTTAGGCATTTTGGAAACCTGATTAAATTAAAATCCTTTATGAGCTTATATGAAAATAGAACTTGGGCTTTAAAACACCGTGCTGATTTTGATAATCTTACTCAGTGTCTTTCATTGTCTCGCACAATAAATGGAATAATCCTTCACAGGTGAAATTCAGCACTCGTAGCTATGGAGGAGTACAAGGACATCCTCACCAACAGTGTATATTTAGTCAAAATCTTCCACAGAGCCCAAGAGCACTGCAGATAACAGTTCATTTTAAATGACCATTATTTAGAAAGAGTTAGATGAAGACCCAAGAAAGTTTTTCTGGTTTTTTTTTTTTTTAATTTTAGTTCTTTACTGTCAGGAGAGACTCCGTGACTGTTTGTGTTACAGCTGAGGTTACATTTCCTAGCCCAGATGTATAAATCTGATACACTCTGACACCCAGCACAGGGTGGGCTTCGGCAGGACAAGAACAAGTTGAATCAGAGGGTTACTGAGGGAGGCAGAGCCTCTTCTCCAGAGCCTCTTCTCATTGTTAATATCAAGCATAGCAATACTCAGGTGCCATTGTCCACAGTAGCCCATAGAAAACTAATTTGGTGCGGTAGTACCAAGGAAATAGGTGTCCATAAGAGTCCTGGTTTCTAAATCCTCACTAGCAAGCCAAAGGCTCAATGAGCCTGGAGGCTGCTCTGTATTTTCACCTACAATGACTCTCTTCAGTGGGAACTGACTGCCTGTGCTTAAATTAGTGTAAGAAATGCAAGACTCTATGCCTTTTCTTCCTGAAGGAAACTAATACATGGAGTGGAAGAATGAATAATCTGCAGGCTGCTCTTGGTGAGGGGGGTGAGATGCAGTGACAGGGGAGGAGGAAGGAGCTGCAAAGGATGTGGAACCACTTCTAGTGAGGTGGACAAGACACATCTCAAATCCTTTAAGTATTTTGCTTATCTTTAGCGAAAGCATCTTGAGATGCTTGTGATGGTACAGATAGTACTGAATTCATACTCTTGTTTTAGGTGTAGTGTCTTGGTAACATAATAGGTGTTTAATGCAGCTCTGCCTGTCTCCCTTTTTCTACTTGTCTAGAATATCCTTGGTGTTTAAGAACAACCCTTATGTCAGCCTCTTTATTAAAGAATGTGCTGCGGAAATTATGCTAATTAAGCTGGAGTGTAATTATGGGCTAGAAAGATTATTTCACAGTCAGAATCGAATTGTTGTAGATAAATGTGCATTAACTTAATAGTGTGCAGCTAATTAGTTTTGCTATTTACTCGTAAAAAAAAAAAAAAAGAAGATATAATCAGTTATACAAAAGCTTGAGAAATGAATATATTGCAAAGCCAACGGGGAGTGTACTCAGAATCTCTTTTTAATTACTGTTTTGCTGGAATTTTTTTCTTAGTTTTCCTGTTCTGAGCTTGCAATGGACACAAATAGCTAAGTAGCATACTTTATTTCTACTTAAAATACATATTATGCAAGTAAAACATGGTTGCCAGTTTGACAGTTATATATCTGTAATTCGTACTAAAGCAATTACAGCATCAGAGTGTCTTGTACTCTCCATAAAAGTAAAATTGCTTTGGATCTCATTGTGTAGCAGATTGATAGACACTTTATTTTCTATGTATATCTAGCTTTATTTTTTATGTTTGTCAGCCAGGTGACATTTGTCTTTAGTATGGCTTAAGGAAAGAAAAACTAAGTACTTTCATGGTCAGATGCATCCACTAAATACATCTTAGAGTACAGCAGTGTGTAGTCATAATACAAAAACCACACCTGAAAACCAAAGAATGCAGAATTACTTGACACTCATCTAAAAGACTGAAAGCCTTGAGGTGTTTGCCAACAAACATGTAATTTTGTATGTTCCAAAAATACCCATAATAGCTTTATGTCTCAGACATTCCCAAGTGTGAAAGGAAGGCTGCAGAACATTCTTCTTAATGTGGATTAGTATCAGCTTCTGGGAAAATCTGATACAATAATTTGATTTGTGCATATAAATTCACAGATACAAATTTTTGTAAGCCACCTCTGAGCATAATATGCCTTTCATTGACTTCAGAGTGAAAGAGACTCCAGTATAAATTAAAGTAGTGATTAAAAAGTGCAATCTCATACTGAAGTCTGGTGTGCTCTGAACTTCATGTGCAGTGTTGCCTACAGGGCTTTACTGTATGATCATCTTTCTTTATGCCGAAATGAAAAAACGTAGAAGAGGGACAGATTTTTATGAAACAGAGAAAAATAATTTCAGTAGCCTGTATAGTGATTCCTCCCCTAATAAATAAATAACATCAAATATAATATCCTCTGTTGCAGAACAGTTCCATGGCTTTTCCACAGTGAGTTTTAATGAAATTGGATATCAGTTCCATTTTTTATCAAGCTATATCAAGAACTGGCTCCTATGTGAATTTGTATTTGCCATTAGAAGAAAACTTATGAACAGCAAGTATTGACACAAACCTAAGAAATCTCAGACTTTTCCCACTTCCAGCCTCCCCTGTGAAACAACACAGCTGAAAATCTGTGAACTTTGTCATATTTGAAATTGACTTTGGAATTCACAACAAGAATTTGGGATATGAATTTCAAAATCATATATATTTTCCCTAACAAGACCAAAAATGTAAAATTAAGGATGTGTAAAAGACATAATTTTTTCTGCTTTGGAGGATTTTATAGCTGGAGCTGATGCTCTCAGTTGAGCACAGAGAGAACAGTTTCAAAGTTTGAGGGAATGGTGTTGTCTGTTCAGTTTCAATAAGGAAGTATGGGGGAAAAGATTACCAAAGTCTGCAAAGAAATTATCTCTGAGGTGAAAAAGGAAAGGTACAGTTCACAGTCTGTACTTCTTGCTGCTGGCAAAATATATTTCAGTGTCACTCACCAACTAAATTCTTGGATCAGTGAAAGCAATGGGCACTGGAATTTACTATATCAGATGAAAGATCCACCCAGAACATGTTGCATGGAAATAAGTGCCATACGACAAACAACTAGATAAAATACGAGTAACTCGTTCTTTTTCTGTCAAAAGCTGTACTTCCACTGTCTGAGGAAAGATTTTTTGATAGATCGAGGCACATATTTTCCTTTAATATATTCAAGTCTCAAAGACCTCTTTAAGATATTGATTCTGATTTCCAAATGACAGATCCTTGGCAGTGTTTCTGTCATGCGTTAATAAGGGCAATTGCCCTGAGTCAGTACTGTGATTATTGTCTCCAGTGGATTTATTAGATACACGCAGTGTTTCACAGTTCAGCTGCAAGAGTTTCTGCAGAAATGCTGTGCAGTACAGCCTGCAGCCTCATTCTTTTACTCAAGAACAGAAAAGTTATGTCCCTGTTATCCTGACAGGATGGCAATTAAGGGAGGAGCTAGTTTTCCCCATTCAAAGGATGTTTTTCTTTTGAGTGGGATTTTATATGGGTAAAACCATCAAATATACATGTGAGATGTTTATTTTAGGTTTATTTAAAAGACATAGCCTACTTCTGCACTAAACTCTGAATATCATCAATGTAAATATTTTTTTTTCAGATTCAGCTTTTGCATTAATTTTAGTAAGACACTTCCTGGTTTCAGCTGGGATTCACTGTTCTTGGTCTGCTTTTGTTGCTGATACATCAGTTCAGAATTGTGGATTTCTTTGGTGTTGATGAACACTTGGTAGTACTTTAACCACTGACAAACTCATCATTCTTCTGCTGCCTTCTGAGTCATTGTGAAGACTCTGTGGGTAATCCTGTGGCCCAAAGAGAGAACAGAGACATTGCCATGCTATATAGCCAGCTAGCAACCATCCTTTTTCCATTTACTTCCCCCTGCAAGTGCTGAAGTACAGACTTGTTTTGCTGTGTTCAGAAAAGTGAGATACGTGTTATGTTTCTTTATGTTTTGAGTAGAATAGGAGCAGATCAAAATACCCTGATAGAAACAGCAATACCAGTAACAGAAAAGCAATTCTTCTGAAAGAATGTGTGAGAAATCTTTTTTTAGTATTGTTATTATTTATAAACTGAAACTATTGCTAGTTTATATCAACAGAATCCAAGGTTGATTTAAATTCAAGCCAGTTGATGGCTACAAGAAGCCATCTTTAGCTTGAGCAGTGGATGTGGCAGCATCCATGCCAAATAGCAGGAGGGTCGCATTTAGAGATTGGCTTTGGTAGCCCAGAACGTCTCTTCTTGCCCTGCACTCCCATGAAATGCTGTCCTCTCTCAATTTTTTATATACTCTAAAACCTTTTGCAGTCAGCTAGCGGTGAATCAGTGTCTGAGTTCAGAGAGTTGAAAACTAGGACTGAGGATTTGATAGTGGCCCTTTTAAACTTTTGCCAATTTATTTTTTTTTTTCCTCTATCAAAAAGTCATGTAAGCACTCTCTTTACCCATGCCTGGCATGAAGATGATGATATCTATGTACTGCATTAGGAGAGTTCCCTAGAATTTCTGCAGTGCTTTGAAGAAGATGAAAAGCATGTGAGGGGAAGTAGCAATAGTATTTGAGTATCACTGCTCGTTTCTGATGGATATTTTTTCTTCCATCCAACAGCTTTTCTTTGAGGAAATTTTTAACAATTTAACTTCCTTGTTACTGACTCCATGAACTTTCTGTCTCACGAGTTTCAAGTATTTATTGCATTATTGCATTGTTTTGGTGGTTGTACAATGAGGTACATCAAGCTAGCGTGCAGGAGATCAGTTTTTCCATGCTTGATGAAAACTGAAATAAAGGCAGCACAGGAAAACCATTAGTCTATATTTCCCTTTGACAAGAAGATCAATTTCAAGTGCATTTATAGAATTCAACAGCTTGCAACTTTAGTGAACAGAATTAGTTGCTCAATTTTTCCTAAAGACTGAATAGGAGTCTAGTTGTAAGAAAAGAAAATGAATGTTCTTTATTGTTTGGCTTTTTAAGAATCCAGTATTAGAAATTTATGTAACTAAGGTTTTTTCTTGGCTTTCCAGAGTTGGTGTTTCAGGACAAATTCTGGGTTTAACAATTTGTATTGTTTTTATCAGTATCTTGGGTCACTGTTAAGTTTTATTGTTTAATATTCATTATTAAGCATCAAATGAATGCCTGCTATGAATAGTTTGCTGTGTCAGGAAGACAGGAAGTGCTGTAAAGTGTTACAGAGATAAGAACGATGTCTGGTATGGATGTGTGGGGATGAGATGAGAACTTGTGCTGTGCAGCAAGAAAATAAGCCAGTGGTGCACTCAGTGGAGTCATCATTAAGGACTGAGATAACACAAGATATTTAGGATTAAGATTTTCTGTTAGTTTAGATTAATTCCTTTTCCTGGTGCCCCACCCCAACTGTAAAAAGTATTTCTGCAGCTTATGCTAAATGGTGTGTACTGTTGGAATTTCCTATTTTCTGCTATTTGCACACATAGAAAACACCCAGTTTCTGGTGTTGGTAGTCGCTGCTTTCCTGTGGCAGTCTCCAAGTTACCCAGGCAGTGGTAGGTCCAAGATTTACATTTGTGAACAGGAGAGAAACATACAGTTTCATTGTTTCTTGATTTGCCTAATCCTTAAAAAGCTTGACTTTGTCACCCCTGCTGGAAAGGGTAGAAGCAGTTCTCCTGTCACTGCCATCCAGCTGAAGAGATCTGGAGTCAGAAGCTTGATCAGGCAGAGAGAGCAGCAGGGAGAGACAAACCATGTGTTGCCACGTCCATTATTGGGAAACTGATTCTGCTTAATAGCACAACATTGGAAAGCTTTGACTGGAGGGAGGTGGAATGCCTCAAAACCTTTGGGGAGCTTTCATGGTTCTGATGATTTCAAAAAATAATGTGGATGCTTTGAGCCTTTCAGGGAATATTGTGTGTGCCAGCTTCCCCTCCCACAGATGAGTGTGGTTTAAATCATTAACGTTGGTGCTGTTAGGCTAATGTTTTAAGTGTTCCTCCTGCTTTTTTCACTTTCTTTTTTTATAGCTGCAATGTTTAGGTGTCATCATGCGTGTGGGAATGTGCATCTTCCTCTTTAAAGTGCTTCTTCCATTTTCCTAGGGGAATCAGGGGTTTGTGGAGTAACCTTTGTTCTTTAGAAAGGATACATTTCTATATGGCCAGAGAGGAGCAGAGTCTCAAAGACCTTTTTCCTCCTGTTGTTGAAATACAGAAAGGTTTAGGAGCCTCTGAATGGAAACAGTAATTCTAGAAAAGGAGACAGCTTTGATTTATGGGTCTCTGGAGATGGAAAATCTCTCAAACCTCAGAGAAAGGCATTAAAGTAAATAATTCTGTCTGACAGCGTGAGTCAGTGACAGAGTCAAGGCTGGAATCCCCTAGGTCTGTGTACTGTTCTAATCTCCTGTCTACGTTTCCACCTCTCTGGTCTATGAGGAAAGCATATCTGCATCTGTAACAGCAATTCTGCCAGTGAATAACATTTCCCAGTCTCCTGAAATCTGCCCTGTGATGTGTGAACTCCTGTAGATGGAGAGAGGCCAGATGTAAGCTGGTCTCTCAGGGAACGGTTAACTTGGCATATTTTCACAGCTGCAGTGTATTTAGCTACTGTAAGGCCCTTCTGCAGCAGGAGGTCAGAAAAATGTTGCGCATCACAGGGGAAAAGAAGATAAATTAGGAGGTTTAAAGACATCTTTGTAGCTTACCTAATTTGCCTCTTGCTTTTGCAGAGGTAGTCCCTGTATATGCAAATAGCTTCAGAGGAACAGATAAAACAAGTTTTTCAAGACTTTCAGCTCAGCAGCCCCAAAAGACAAATACCTCTTTATAACTGAAACAGACAAACTAAACAAACCAAGTAATACAAATGGCAAAGTTAGAGAGAGTCTAAAGCCCTGAAGTCCCTGCTCCAGACACAGTCTAGAGGAGAGATAACATTGTACCAGGTACCCAGGATAAGGCTACCTTACATACAGGCAATTGCTTTCATAAGAATAAGAAATGCAAGCTCTCTCACAGGGTGTGAGAGAATTATTTATAGATCAGTACTGATATCGAGTGAAAAAATATTTCATAAAGGTTCATAAAAATATTTTCATTTAAAAGACATTTGTAAGTGAGGGTAACCTTAAGCAGATAATACTTATACCTGTGAATATAATCATGTTGTACTGAAGGCAGTAACCTGGAGCTGTAAATTGTAACACATGGTCCAGTGTCATTAGATAAATAATCTTTAATCAACTATATCAGCTTTAAAATCTTCTCTTCTCAAATAAAATGTTCACAAAATCTAAAGCTGGTTCAGCTCCAGGCCATTTTTGTTATGTTGAAGTAACATCTTGCCTCTTCACATGCTCGCCACTTAGGGGTTTTTTATTATAAAATCTAAGTAACAGAAGAGTGATGCTTTATCAGAGAAAATGTAAAGGATACAAAGGTGGAACTGCAGGAGGGTGTATTTGCCATTGTACAAGTCAGTTTTAGCCCTTTGCTGTATTCAAGATGTAATTTTTTGAAGTACTGGATTAACCCTGAGACCCCAGGTTTATGGTTGTGTTAAAGACCTGGGACATGCTGAGCACCACCATTGCTTCTTGGCAGAGCTGGACAAGAATCCTATGCATCTGGTACATCACATCCTTCTCTGCACCTCATTAGCAGACACAAATACATTGTAAAAAAACCACATTGTGCTGTATCTGTGTAAGTACTACTGCATGTCAGTTTTAGTTTTGGCCTCATGGAAGCATAAACCAAGGAAAATGTCATAACCCAAGAGCAACATCCAGGTTTTTTGGCAGGAGTGTCAAATATTTTTACAGCTGTTTTACATACAGTTATGTTAAATTTGAAAAGCTCTAACAAGAGCAGCTTTTCAGAAAGTGTGAAGAACTCCTTCAGAGGAAGAAGAAAATGATGAAGATTTACAAGATTCTGGAATCACCAGTTTGGTGAGAGGTTTACCTTTGGTCTCTGTGACGGTGGATACCTGTGTATCAGCCTTAGGGAGCACCCCACACAGGCTACAGTTTTCAGGTTGGAATAAACAATAACATATTTCTTTGTTTCACAAGAACTTAATATTTTTATTCATGCAAGATACATCTTCAGTGCCTTTTCTCTGTCATCCTTCTGGTGCTTCCAAATTTAGACTAAACTATGTCAGATTATTTAGTTCCTTACTTTTCCAGTAGTCTAGGTTTGGTTTATCTAATTTGAAAGAACAAAAAGAGTAGTGCAGGGAGCTGTCTGCTGATAAGGGTTCCTTTCTAGAAGTCCTGAGGGGTTTTTATGAGGCCCAAATGGGCCATTACTGCATCTTGTGGTTCCATGTTCTTGGTGTCACCATGGGTCTGAGGATGATGATCAATTGCTTGTTATTGTACACTCCTTTGACCAAGTTTGACTGGAAAAGTGAGTAGGCTGAAGGATTTTGAGGGTTTTCCAAGATGAGTGGAATGGAGGTTGACATATCTATTTTACTTCCTAAAATTGTGTGCTGCAGGTACCCAGTATTCATGTGTTCCATTTTCAAAGCAGATACAGTAGTTCTGCCTCCCCTTAAACTGTAGGAGATCATTCAGAGCAGGCTGGCACACTCTGCATGTGTGTGTGAATATATGGAGAAGCATGTTTGAAAAAGAGAAAGTACTTAAAGGAAGCACTTCAAATTTAACTCAAGATAAGTGTAAGAAGTCTGTGTTCTTTTGTGTTTGACCAAGTGTCAGAGAATCACAGAAAGAAAATAAGGAAATGAGCTGTTAGATGGCTTCTTCCTCTTTATATCACATTTCTTGTCTGTGGATTAAGTATTCTTGATTTCTTTTTCTAGTTAGGTTTAACATCATATCTTTGCTCTTTTTAGATGTACCAAGAAAAGTCCTTAGAGATTCTTGTAGTAATGGTATATTGCCCTCCAAATATTTTAATAGAAGTTAATTTCTCTCTTTAAACACAGGAGCTAGTTCTTTGATCTTCTCTTGGCTTTTGATTAGTTCTCCTTCTGTTTGATCCTGAGCTACATGTAGTTTGTTTTCTTTTAGTACTACCAGAAAACCATTTTCACAGCTCTCCTTTCAGAAATGAGGGAAAAGAGATTTTCAGACTTCATTTATTGAATTGAAGGAGGAAGCAAACAGAAGGGTCTATGTCTGTAGGCATAAATTCAACAGAAAGTCTTTTAGACTGGCATTAGCAATGCCACAATGTATATGAGGGGAAAATTGAGGAAAAATCCTTAGCTCAGATTGAATTGCCTTTGCCTTTGAGCACCACTTCTCATAGGAAAACCTTCCTTTCATCAATTTAAGCCTGTTTCACATGCATATTAAGACAGCCAGGAACACACAGACGGGTTTGGTTTTAAACAGTCTTGTAATGAAAAAAAAGTGCATTCTCTTTCTTTGATAAATGCTTGGTGGTGGTTCAGTCTTTGTCAAGCATATGGTTCTTTATAGCCGGCGTCTTCACAGCACTGCCTTTGGGGAATGCTGTGGAGACAGGAATAGCTCTGGGTGTCAGTGCTTGCCTGTGCCAACTGCCTGATCAGATGTGAATGCTCTGCTCTAATGTAAATCAGAAATAAGAACCCAAGCTCTCGTGAGATTCAGTGTGACCAATGGCTGGAGAGTAGACAGAGCCTGCTGTCATCACACCTGCTTCTCCAAGGCTTTGTACAAGCAATCAGTATCCTTAGTTACCAGCTGGAAACCCGTGTTTTAAAAACTCTTTCACTAGCCTTTTTAAAATCAGTGCAGATATATATGTAACAGGATTTTTAGTTTTGCTTTTCTCTGTCCCATCAGCATTTTCAGTAACGGAAGAAAATTCTGGCATAATTAAAGCAAATACTGAGGTCCAATACATCCTCTGTGTTCAGCAGCACCTCTCAGTGAACCCACAAAGCCAATGCACCCAGTTACAATCTCTTTTGAGTCTGCATCTCTTTCATTTCCTGACACGTGTATGTGATACAACAGCAGCAGCAGGACCTGTTTTCAGTGCATTACTTGCAGTATCCAAGTCAGCCTGGATTTCTAGGTGCTACTGCTTCTGTCAGAGTTGTGGTGTCTCATGTAGAGCTCCTTGCTGATCCTCTTCAGTTGTTCATAACAAGAGTAGCCTTTTCTGTTAACTCTGTGCATATATATTGCCAGTTTACATATAGCTTAGTGTTCCCCTTTGAGTCCTCTTCCAGGCCTGGAGCAGTGGTCTGCTGTAAACCATGGAACATCTGCCTTAGTCACCACTTCAGGCTAAAACCTTCTACAGGATTCAAAATGAGATCAGTCCTACAATCCTAGAGCACTGTTTCCATAAAAGAAAGGAAGTTGGAATACCTTGGTGTGTTCCAGTCAGTCTCCTCAGATGAGGATGCTTCCTAGGAAAAAATGCACTTTTACAACCTGCCAAAATATTTGAAAATATTTTATTGTCGGCAAATGCTGCTTTCCAGACAAACTGTGAAGTTCTTGCACAGCTGGGATTCCCTTGTGGAAAAACTCACACTGCCACCAGAAGCCTTTAGCTGACCTAAAGGGATTAATGTTCTTATTCCAAGGAAATCAGTCAAGTTGCTGATTAGTGAAAGATCTTGCATGTACAGCTACCGCCTTCCTCTTCAGTTTTGTATCAACCACACGGATACTTTGTTAGCATTCTCAAAAAGCCATGCACCTCCTCAGATTTACTCCAACCTTCTGGCTTGTTTCACCGTCTGTGTGGATTGTCTCACTCAGATTTTGTAAGCATGCAGATGTTTTAATAAGGGACACAGGCTTAGCTAGTGTTTGTTTAGGACGTTCACTATGATTTCAAATTTTGCTTAATTCTGCTTTATAATTTTACTAAGGATTAGATCCTCATATGTTGCAGGCTTTGCTAATTTGCATGTGGCACAATATCAGATATTTCTTAGAAGTCAAGGTAGATTGGATTTTCATTGTCCTTCTACTTTCCTTTAATCTGACACTTATCTCTGTCAGATACCAACCCTACTACTTTTTGTTGGTAGGCAGTAAAAGATCACTTAATTCCAGCTCTCTCCAACTAGTTGTTTTCTCTTAATTTTTGTTTGGCTCTCTCTTTTAATACATATTTTTTGTCATTTAGGAATGTCTGCTTGAAGGCATGGCCTGGATGTTCCCCCACATCTATGCAAAATGTTCCAGATACATTTTGTGCCTTTGTCTTTAAGGAATACCAGCGCTTCTTCCTTCTCTAGGCTTCTGCCAGATGACTCCATTAAGTAGCCTTTCTAACTTTTCATAATTAAGCTGAATTTAAAAAAACCCTACATATTTAAATGTTTTAAATAAGTGTTAATAGAGCAGCAAACTTGCTGTTCTTAAAAAAAATTCTTTCTTATTCTCACTTCTTTCCACCTATAAAAGACTTATATAAAACAAATGAAAAATTTAAACCTCTAGAAACTAGTCTTTCTTGCCCTGAAGGCTGCTGAAATTATCACAATTATTCAAGAAGCCCTAACTGTTGACAGAAGTTTTTGTTTGTTTTATATAGCTACTGTATTTCATTTAGAAACTACTAAAAATACAATCATCTTCAAGACCATCTGCTTAAAATGACAGTGCATACTAGGGCTAAATTTTTTAACTTCTTTTCCCATTTCCTTCATTATCTCTCCAGAAACTGGTTACATAACAAACTCAGTATTCATTGCTAAGGGTTTCTTTTCTGCATTGATTTTCTACTTACATCCAGCATGCACACATCCATTTGCAGCAAGTATTCATAGCTCACTCATATGCTGACTTTTTTGGGAGACCAGAGGGTAAAAGTAGGGAGAGCCTTGTTTTCTTACGTAGGTACCATGTAAAGACTGTGGGTTCCTCAGAACAATTAACTGTTCCTTTTTCCTTTTGTCCCCTCATTGCCTGTTCTGTTCTGGACTCCAGGACATGAGGAAGAAGAACCTGAGCTGGTAGTTGGAGCCCAAAATGTACTACTGCACATAATGGGCCTTTTGTTTAGGTGTTTTTCGGCTGGTTTGTTTTGTGGTTGGATTAAGTAATACACATGTTGAGAAGGAGGAAATTTCCTTTTGGAGAGAATTTGTTGGTAGAAGTTCCCACACTTCCACATGTAGTTATTTGCTGTAAAACAACTCATTTCAAATGTTCCCCCTTGTTCTCTTGTCATACAAGCTGTTTTCTGCTTGTATTTTGTATCCTCTCCAAAATACCAACACCTGCACTTGGCATCTAGGATTGAAAATGAAAATAAATTAGAAGTGGGGGTAGGATAATAAATTTGTTTTCAGTAAGGTTATTGGATTTTGCCTTCATATCTAATATTTATTTAAACAAAAAAATCTGGAAGATGTCTTTGGTTTGTTTAGAACCATTTCTATAGAAACTAATAGGTTTGAAGAATCTGTTAGGAAGTGTTAACACTGTTAATTGGAAGAAAGCAATTACAGGAGGAATCTACCCTGTCAGATAACTTGTTTCTATTAGCTCTGGCAATTTAAACATTTAAAAAAAGTGTGCCTGACCAATGATTCCCTTCCTTTTCCCCTGTTAACAGAGTCATGGTAAGCTGGAAATGTGATGTTTGCAATCATCAGCCACTGAAGTTTCTAGCCTCTCCTGATACATTTTACAATGTTCTCTGACTTCTCAAAATATTAAATGTTTAAATCTTTTTGAACCTATGCAGATGGCTCTTGTAGAGGTTTCCAACAGTCTAAATCATCTAAAAATTCACTGGAATAGTCCATATGTGATTTATTGCTACATCTTCATAATTTCTTTATATTAAATGTTTAATGTGGATTCTAATATTCATGAGTTAACTTATGTTTTGTCATAAGAGAAATAACCAATGAAATTCTGAGTGTATTTTTTACATCTCGCATTCATGTTCTGAACTCTGTAAAGATACAACTGTAATGACAACTCTCAGTCTGGGAAACGTCATATATGAGAAGAGAGCAGACAATCCCTCTGTTCTGTAGCAATTCATTATTGTTGTAAAATGAGTCTGCCTTCCCTGAAATGTCATGGAAGAGCTGTTTTATGTAAAGTGTGCTTGGGACAGATTGCAGAGATGCTGTGAATTCCCCTAGTGATGTGTACTTGGCCTCAGCACAGAAAAATCCCTATAATTTAGGAAGGAGACTGATGATCAGGATTATTTTTTCCAAATATTATAGTGGGACTGTTCAGCAGGTCTGCGAGGGATTTTTTTTGGCAATGAGGTCCCAGGTGATGATGGTAACTGCAAAAGGGAACTCTTTTACAAGTTACCTCTTTTTCCTAATCTCTCTCTGGTAGCTTAAACATGTACCACTAGACGGAAGATGGTCAAAATATTTATATGGCACAAAAAATAAGCTCTTGGGAAAAAGGCAGGTGATATCAAAGTGTATCATGCAGAGTGGTTGCATGTATCTCTGGTTTTGGGGACACAAAGTCCAAAGCCATTTGCATGAATGATTCTACTGTTAAGCACAGAGTGGAAAAATTCACCTGAGGTGACAGATTGATTTTAAGTTCAAGTCTGGAAGCTGCAGAATACCTGCTGGGACTCGTTCAACATACTTGGAGTCAGATCTTCCATGTGATGCTAATGACGTTTCATGTTTTGTAGGATTGAAGTGCAAAGACTGAGTGCCTGAGTAGGGCCAGAAACGTGTAAGAGTTTTACATTGACTGTATCTGGAAAAAAAAACAAAACCCAAACAAAAGACAAAATCATTCATTGCTTTCTACAGAAGATAGTGATTGCAATTACACAGAGATAGCAACAAGTAAAATGGACTTTTTTACAAATTAGCATTTCATGGCAAACCATTTGTGGTGATATGAGTATGTATTTTCTTACTCCTCTTACATTAAGATTTCATATAGCCTTTTTAGTCAGGAAGGTTTATCAGTTAGAGAAGTAATTCCACAAAGTTCTTTCTTGTAGTTACACTTTGTATAATTCTTTCTCCAGAGATGTACAGTTTAAAATGAAAAATAGCTTCATATTTGATTTTAATGTTGACTTTGGTAACAATGGGGGGGAAAGAGATTATTTAGACATTTCTGTCTTCTTTGTTGACGTAACTGTTGCCACATTTATCCACTAATAACAAAATTTTTGATGAAGTTGCTGTATTTGCTTTCACACAGAGAGTTTGGATGGCGGGATCCAGAGCTTCCAGAAGTTATACAGATGTTACAGCATCAGTTTCCCTCAGTACAGTCGAATGCTGCAGCCTACTTACAACACCTCTGTTTCGGAGACAATAAAATAAAAGCAGAGGTAAGATTTATAAACCCTTTCTTCAGCACTGTTGCTGCCTGCTGTTTATCATCAACAATTATTTATGTGTGCTTTAAAAAGACTTACAAGAGACATCATGGACCCATTTTACTAAAGCTTTCATGGAAGTCATTTGTTACTGTTAGAAAATGTAAAAAGTGCATAAACCACTGTTGTAGCTCATTGTTTTGTTTTCTTTGGAATGTTTTGATTGATTGCATACCATTTAAACACTGTATCACAGTTGTTCAGTAATCAGCTAGTGGTGAAGTCTTGATCTCACTGAAACATATGGGCATTTCCTTAGGGCTCTCTAAGAGGCCTCTAGACACTAAATATAAACACGGAATATGAAAATTAAGCAAAAAGGTTCTAAATCAAAGCATCCTTTAATGCATAATTGTGTGAATAGCTTTAATTTCACTGGCTTTGCAGCCTGAATGGTGCTCATTGGTCTATGATCCTGGAATTCAGTGCAGATTGTATCTAAAATTTGATTCAGACATCAATATAGAGCTTGTTCTGTACCTGTAGCTGACAGGTAGTTCTTGCTTGTTTGTTCCCTGTGGTTAATGGGACCAGCACAGCTTTTGGCACAAGTTAAACAGAAGGAAGGCAGCTCTGAGGGATCTGACAAACACATAGCAGTCAATTAAAATTGAATGAGTGAAGCTGTTACCAGCCCCAGCTGCTTCCCCTGGCCCTCTCTGAGACACTGCTAATCAGGGACATGTGGTGTGCACATAAATCTGTGCCTTACTGGCACCTTTTAGCCTGGCATGTAAAGGTAAACTGAGATCAAGATCTGCTATTGCTTCTCTGTCAGAACTCAGCAGTGATGCTGGCTTGGTAGTGCTTCATCTTCCTCACCCTCAGCACAAGCCAGGCTGTGGATCTATCCCACTGTAGAGCTTTCATTTCCAGGCTTTCTCATGCTGAGGAAGTTCCTTAGTGAGTAGGCATGTAGTCTGCTGGCATTGACAGAACTGCACTGGTTGCCTACATCACCTCAAACATCTCAGAAATAGTAATAAAAAATATTTACAGTGACGCTGAAGTGAGAAATGTTTCTGCACTGGAGAAGGGAACTCTGGTACAGGTATCACTGAAAATTTTAACTGCATGCTCTCTCTGTACTTGACTCTCATCCTTAATCAGAAATTAGTTTTTCAGTAAAAGAGTTGATTAATCTCTGAGAAAGGCAGTTAAATTATTAGAGCAATTTACTCATTGCAAAATCTCTGCTGCCTCCTGTTAGCCATAGATTGAGAGCCCTCAAGTAGCTGTCCCATTTGAGAGAAGCAGATGGTTTAATTTCTCTGCTGCTAACCATTTAGGAAAAAAGGTGTCTGATCACTGTTGATCTCACCCATCCCACCAGGACATCAGCCTTTGTAAGCTTCAGGCTCATGAACTGGAAGGGTGAAGGTAAGTAAATAAAATAGTAGAGCCCTGGACAGTGTTCTGAGCTTCTTCTGTGAGAAAAGATAGCAGATAAAACAAGGGAGGATTCCCCCACTTCATTCGTTATTATTCAGGACTTTCATATAGTGCTCTCTATGCAGTAGATAAACTGCCATGGTTACAAACCAAAATACCTTTCTTAAAGCAGTTCATCTGAGAGCATACTTTCAGACTTCTGGTACTTTGGATTTTTGTCAGACAACAAATTAATGGGATGTATTTTGTGCTTTTCTAATGCTTTCTGGAGCTTTTCAGACTAAAGCACACAACATTATCAAACTATTTCATCTCTGTCTGTATCTGTCTATGTACCAACATGTATTATTTAATGATAAGTCCTGATGTGTTTAGATCATGAGTCAGCAGAGCACTTGAAACAGTTTCTGTGTTTGTTGGTCTACTACCAAACAGCTGACCCAAATGGCTCCGTGATGTGCCCTGGGCCTGCTTGAGCTTCCACTGAATCACAGTTCCTCGAGTAACCTTTTTTGTGAGAGTTCAAAATCCCCTTGATAAGGGGATATCACAACAGATATCCCTGATTCTTCCTAGGTTTATACTCAGCCAGAGAAACTTGAGTGGTCCTGTTAAACCTGCCTGGGACAACTTCCATTATAACTGTTAAGGATGTGTGTGAATTATAAGTTGAATGAACACCGAAATAACAGGAACTGATATAAAAATTCTCTTTTCTATGAAGCAATTGTGTTGTAGTTGTGTATTGTGGCCAGTTCTCCTCTCTCTAAGAATGACCACATTTAATATCTAATTTCTTCTTCACGGGTAGCAGCATTCCAGTCCTGCTGGTTGCAGGGAACCCTGCCAGCTTAGACACAAGGAAAAAAAGCACCATGATATTTTCCTTGCAATCACTTGTTGAGATTACAGAGAAAAAAAATCAAAAAAATGTATTTTGAAGCAGAGAAAACTGCTCTTTGACAAAATACCTAGCTTAAATATAGTAAAGGTCTTGGGCTAAAGAGAAGAAACTGTCTTGGTGGTTTTTCAAATCCTGGAGAAAGGACAGACGCAGATGCCTATAAGTAAAGAATGCTGCTGCTATTTTGTGTGCCTGACAGGCACTAAGGAAAAAGCAAATTAAATTCACTAAATAATTTGTTAAGTGTTCATCTTTAATGTACGCTTGAACACACATGCACAGAATGAATAATGTTTTGCAACAGTTTAGTTTATTTACTGGTTGTATTGAATTTGAAATGTAATGTAGTTGTTAAAGTTTCAGCTCTGGAGTTATCTGACAGGAGAAAAGAAGTTCTCTTACCTTTACCACTATTGAGCATTGAATTGTCACACTGCAGTTAATGGCTATTTCATCCAGAGCTTCTGGAAATAACTGTTCTGAAAAACTTTTTCTGTTATTCTTTTAAGCATGATTTATACTGTATCACCTACACAAAAAGATGATTCATGATCTGTCCTATGAACCTGACCATTCTTTCAGTTTTCCAGTTTTGTCTTTGTGTAGTGGCAAGCTTGTCCTACTCTCATAAATTAGTGGGATATGTATAAAATTTTTCCTCATGCATTTGGTAGGACAGAGGCCTACCTTATATTCCTTTTGTGGAACAGTGTCACCTAAACTTTAAGCAGAAATAAAAAATAGCAACTGCAACTATATGCATTTCTGAGATTCCTAGTATCTTTTATGGTTTTATCATTATGTTTTTATCTTCTAAAATATTCCAATTTCTGTGGCTGAAGTGAGGAACACTACCCCTTGCTTCCTCTGCACCCCACCCCTGCCACAAGAAAAGGAATTGGAAATGCTCTCCAGAAAACAACTGAGAAAAAGATACCCAGTTAAAAATGTTTGATGTGTGGCCAGGGAAACCAGAGCTGTTTTTCCCTTCCTGACCATGTTCTTTATGGCAGGTGCTATTTCTAAAGCACACTGATCACAGGGGTGCTTGTGAATTTGGTGATGTCACTGGGAATGCACCTTTATTGCTGCATCAGTGTAAATGTCCCGTTCAGTCTCACGGAGCAATGAGGTCTGCAAATCCCCTGCCTGACCTTAAAGTACTTTCAAACAAAGTTAGTAACTGTTTATGTGAAGATGTCCCCAGCTGGATGCTAAGGTGTCAGAAGTAATTTACTTTGCCACAAAAGAAGCCATCTTCTGGAGTAAATTAGGTTTTAGATTACTGGAAGAATTTGTATTTTTCCCCTTCCAGCCCTGAACACAGCAGAACAGCACCAGGCAAATGCAATAAACACTGGCCATTGATAAAGATGGTGGTGTTATTTCTTGCAGGTGCTGCAACTTCTATGCTGCTCAAAACCATTCAGTGCTAGTCTTTATTTCAAAGTACGATTGCAACTGCTGCTCTAATCTGAAAGTTTTTCACTAATGCTACTCATGAGTCTCTTTAAGTCTTGCTGACTGCAAGGCAGGTGCTATACATGCTCTCAGTAGTGCTTCTCATTCTCTACCTTTATTCCCTGTGCTGGATGCTTATGTGGTGCAGCAGACATTAGAATGGAGTTGAAGAAAATGAATTATTTTTGCTAATGTTTGATAGATTTTTTTATCTCCTTTTGAATAGTGACCAGTCATCGCTCAAGGTCTCACTTGATGTCGAAGGGGACATAGGGAGGCAGAAGTCTAAAGACTGTAAAAATTACAGGCAGCCCATTACAGTTAGGCACAATAATTCCAAAATTCAGAATCTCAGAATACTTCAGTAATTCCTTATATCAATTATTTATTCACTGGTGACAGTGAAGAATGGGACTAAAAGGCAAAAGGGAAGGAGGAAAAAAGTTTTGATCAGATATTTGAAAAGCTGATCAGGCAGAAGAGCACAAGAAGACCCTTTCAGATGGCATTTTCTCCTCAGGAGAGGGCTCTTACACCAACAATGGTGAGATTGTGAGCGGAGCCAGAGTAGCTGCTCCTGGATGCCAAGAAGGAACAGACGGGATATAGGAAAAGAGAAGCATTTTAAAATACTCAGCAGAGAACATTTCTTTAAAAGAGCACATTCTATTAAACACAGGATCCATTCTTCCACAGGATTTTTTTCTTCCTATAATGACGTTTTCCTCCTTTGTATGAAGTCACCATATAAAAGGATTGAATTGTGCAGTTTCACATGCCAACACAGTTTTGCTCTCATGGAAAATGGCAGCCTGCCATCAGCTGCAAAGGTGTAACAGGTCACTCAGGGGTTTTGGCACCAATGATTCCCTTCCTAAAGCCAGAAAATTAATTTTTGCCAGCAAAGTCACAACACTTGAGATTCTCCTCTCAGGAAAATAATTCAAAGATGCCAGATAAAAGAACTGCAACTGCTGAACTGTCCTGCCTGAAGCCTTCCCTTGCATTCTTAATAAATATTGCTGTATTGGACAGTGTCCTCTTTATCTTGGAGAGCATTTCCATAGACTCCCTCCAGAAGAAAAGTTTTAGTCCAGACACTATTACAGGGAGTTCTAGAAACTGAGTGACTGCACACTGAAAGCATCTATTTTACCAACTCACTGAAGCCCATCATTTACACTCATTTTGTCATTAAACTAAAGGTGTTTCTGCATCTTCTTCTGCACGTTCTTTAGAGTGTGCCCAGCACCCTTTCAACACAGTACCCTGCTTGTTCACATGTCAGACAGTAGACAAAAACTCCATTAGCCTCTTGTTTCTCTTCTTTGCAATACACATAGTTGCAGTGTTGTAGTAACTTTGATGTCATCCACTGCACTGCTAGATTCCTGATGGTCAAGAATACATAAATGTCTGTTTCTAGCATGGTTTTCTCCCAGGGAATACCTACACTTAGTATGGGGTGATGGAGGAACAGTCCATAATGTTGCCTTTAGACAGGCTGACTGACAGAAATCTTTGTATTTGAAGGATCCAGAAGGGGGATTGGAAGTGCTTACATCATCCTCAGAGGGTATCTTGATTTGATTCCTACAGTGTTCTGCAAAATTCACTTCTGTTTCCATAAGGATAGACAGAGAAAACAGAGTATCTTGCCATGCTGAGGGCTTGGGGAAGAGTTGGAATGCTGGAATGCATTCCTTCCCAGCAGGAAAAGATCCATGTACCCAGTGTTGGTCTACAGCAGCTGAACATGAGCCAGCTGTGCCCAGGTGGCCAAGAAGGCCAAGGGCATCCTGGCCTGTGTCAGCAATAGTGTGGCCAGCAGGACCAGGGCAGGGGTTGTCCCCCTGTACTTAGCACTGGTGAGGGCGGACCTGAAGTTCTGTGTTCAGCTCTGGGCTCCTCATTGCAAGAGGGACATTGAGGTGCTGGGGCATGTCCAGAGAAGGGCTGGGGTGTAGATATGGCACCAGAAGGTGAATGGGCTGGTTGTGTAGATGTGACACTTAGGGGCCATAGTTCAGTGATGGACGTGGCAGTGCTGGGTTAATGGTTGGACTCGATCTTTGAGGTCTTTTCTAACCCAAATTACTTTGATGTTCTTTCTTTTCCCCTATGTGTTTGAAGAAGAATTATAGTTCTGGATTCACTTTCCCACACACAACCTTGCTCTTCTCCTTTTACCTCTAAAACCACTTCAGTTAAAGGCTGGAATTTGGCTTGTACACTGATGATACTGTCAGTTTTCCATTAAAGACATTATGAGAACTCCTTTAATCTCTGCATGAAAGAAGATAGTTATAGTATTTAATTTAAATGAAAGAAGTATCTCACAGGTGATACTGAACAGTAATGTAGTAATTTCAGAGAGACTCTACAGCATTTGTTGAGAGTGCATTTTAGTGCAGACAACACCTGCATACCTTTGGAGAAATTATACTTCCCTGTTTGGTTATAAACATTTTGTTAGTACTTCGATAACCACAATTTTCGTATGTTAAAACAACTCTATGGGTAAATTTTCACAGAAAATATTGAGAAAATACAGAAAAATTGAGAAATACTTTCCTCAATGGCTTCACAAGGAATTTCCTATTGTAATGATGACTTTTTATATGAAAAGGTGCTTGCCTGTACCTGACTCCCAAAATGAACACTAAGATTTTCATGCTTTTGCTCACCTATGTTTAGATTACTGCAGTACAGTTTGGGTCTGTGCCCCCGTCACCCTGGGCAGCTGTACTCATCTCTGCAGGCAGATGTCACACAGTCCATTTTTAATACATCTTCTGTGTAATTTTTACTGGTAGAAATTACTCAAAGGAAGTAAAGCAGCACCCAGTGGCGTACCCAGAAACAGTCTTTATGTAAGAATTTTTTTTCTTTTATTTTCTAAAGCCTCACTGATGAAGATTTTACAAGACTTACCTTTCAGGTTCTTACTGATCTCTAGTTCGTTTTCTAAGAAGTCAATCAACAGATGGTGTATTGTTTTGCAGTAAAGGTTGGGAGTTTTTATTGATGGGTTCTTTACTGGCAAATATTCAAAGACAAAATCCTGTTTGTTTTGAGGTTTTCATACTTTACACTCAAAGTATTTTTGGAAATCCTTTGATTTTTCTTTTGTAAATTGTCTTAGTTTGCATTGTTGAAATACTTTTTGCAACAAGGCTTTCCACTCTTAGCATTTTGTTATTCAAGGATATGATTTTCCACTGAAAGAAAGTGAGGTGTAACTTCCACACAGCACCATCAACAACACCAGGGAGTCTCACTCTTCACAGTAAGACAAGGAAGACAAGGCATACAAATAGATGTGTGGTTATTTCTTATCCCACTACATTCAAGGTGTTTGTTCTTTAGCAGGGGAATGCCATTTTTCGTTCCACGTCAAAATGTATTGATATTTTAATGTTACATTTCCAAAGATCTTTTGAACTAGTAGCACTTAAAGAATGTATTTCAACCAACAGAGGCTACACTGTTACAGTATTTCTGGTGTACTGCATATACCTTGCATGAGAAGTAAATTCAAAGTGTAAAATAACTGACCTGAAATTACTAAATGGCACTTGGTCAACTTGGTCAACTGATAATTACAAAACCGGAATGTGACAAGAACAATTAATTTGGTCAATTTGAGTAGCCATTGTTGTAGCTTCCTCTAGCATACCTATGACTCAAAAACAGTCGTATCATGCTGTGACACTAAGAAAAAAAATCATATACTTATGTTTCATTATCATCAGATAGAGAAGAGAAAGGGGTAAATATGGGAGCGTGTCACAAATGATGAGCATGTTAAGTAAAAGCTCTACACATGAATGTGCTTGAAATAAAAAGGGTTTATACTGAAAGCACTTGACTAAGTTTCAAGCCCCTGGCCCATTTTTATCCCTGCATGATGATGGGCAGTCCTGTAAATGGGGATGTTAATTTTATTCTTCTCTGATTATTTCCTTTAATTCTTCTTAAGGGTGATAAGTTGGCAACAACCTGTCAATATCAACTCCTACATGACTTCAGGTTGAAAACATTTGTGAGGGCTGTTTCTCTGTCATGGTTTGACCCCAACCAGCAGCTAAACCCCATGCAGCCACTCGCTCACTTCCCCACAGTGGGATGGAGGAGAAAAAGGGAAGGGTAAAAGTGAAAAAAATTCAAGAGGTGAGATGAAGACAGTTTAATAAGGAGAGCAAAAGCCACACATGCAAGGAAAGCAAACCAAGGGATTAATTTGCCACAGCAAAACAAGGAATTTCCTATTCCACCACTTTGTATGGGCAGGCAGTTTGCCCAGCATTGTGCATCTTGTGGCATTCCTGCAGTCCCACTAATTTGAAGTGGGATTTAGGGGCTGAAGATATCTTTTCTTCTGTCCTGTTTGAAGATTTCTAAAACACCTGGTATGGCTGAAAACTGAATCCTCTTTTTGTTTGAAATAGAAATTATGCCCTTTTTTTTCTCCCGTGATCAAAATCCCATCACTTGGATACACTGACTATGGCTTGTCATATTTTTTTTTTTAAGTAACCGTTGTTTTCTACTACTGCTGCTTGGTTTTTCCTTTTTTTTTTGATCCCATCTTCTGACCTGTGTAACCACTTGTGATCACTCTGCTCCCTTCAATTTTATTCATTCCAGCGGTCAGTAGCTTGAGTACTCTTTCTCTGTTAAGGCAGGCAGATATAAAATGGTTTGTTTTCTCCTGACCAATGATATCAGTGCTTCAGGCTCTACTGACAGGTGTACAAGAGAGCTGATATGACAGCATTTCAGTAACTACAGTGCAGTTTGAAATGTCTCATAAGTCTGCTCTGGATGGCCCTTTATGCCATCTCCATGATACTTTCTCTCTCCTCTTTCAGTTTGAATTGTGTGAATGAAGCACTAATTCATTGCATACAGTACAAGCCTGTGGCTGTACATTTTTCCTCTGTAATATTAACTAAAACAGGTGAGGCAGAAATGTCTACATTGGTCTTGACACAATAGACTGTGTTAACACTGTTAAGACCACCTAAATCTGAGTGGTCTTAATTAGAATGCTAATAAAAACCCAGTTTCATTCACTTGGAGTAAAATATTGCAATCATGTTTCTCAGTCTAGAGACCAACACTGAGTTACTAAATAATATTTATGAAACTATATCACTCTATTTTTTTCTTGGTAATATGTTGTCTTTACTTTGCTGATAAATTCCAGAAAAAATGGATCAACTGGTAGGCCTTTTCACTTTTTCATAATTAAATCTTACACAGTCAGACAGTCTTGCTTTCAAAAGCATTTCTGAATGCATTTCTTTGTTTAGTTTTGCCATCTTACTTCTACAATACCATTTTATGATACTTTCTCTTCTGATGAGAGGGTGCTGCATCTGTTTTGTGCATAGTCTGTACACTGATTAAGACTGAGTATTAATGAGTGTCACTGAGTGCTGTGCTATGTCCCCATAATATGTGCTTTCTGTAGCACAGAAGTGGCATTTTACACCCTGGGATCCCTCTGGGATCATTTAACCACGGTTGTTCTTGGTTTCATCATCAAGACACTGTGCCGGAATTATAATAATGATTTACTGTGTACCTGGCATATATTTCACTTGATTTAAGATTAAGAAAATGTTCCAGTTGTTCAATAAATGAATTAATGACCAGCCCCACAGGAGTAACATTTGCTTATAATGGAAAAAGGAAGGTATAGGATGTTAAGTTGGGATGTTAACTGAAGATTGCACACCAAAGCAGTGTCAGATTGCTGAGGCCAGTTCTTATCTTCTAATCCTCTGCTCTGCTAAGGATCTTGGTGAATGCTTTGGGTTTATGGCATTCACATTTCAAAATAATTTCTCTTGGAAAAAAACCTCAGTCATGTAAAGTGTCATGATTATAAAAAGAAGTAACTAAGGGTGTATTATTTCATAAATATAATGCAACATCTAGTTGTGGTTGGATTTTTTTGAGTTAATACTAGATAAGCAAAAATTAGACATTTTTCTTGCCTTCCTGTTTTCAGTTGTTTTGTAACACACCATACCATTCTTTCTCTTCTTGAAAAGAGACTGAATCAAATTTACAAGGTGACTTAAAACATTATTTTACAAAATCATGGGCTTAATTCTGAGAATATGTATTGGTACTTTCATCTCAACACTGCTTTACATTGCTTTTATGTTTCTCCCCTCCCACTGTCCAGTTATTCCCTCTCCAGGGAATAACCAAAAGGACAGTATTTTTTCCACTCTTCCAAGAAGTTTCTCTCTTAAGTTTTTTTTTCTATGATAGTAATAGTCAGTGACAATTATTTAAAGTGAGCCAAAATTTTATGTCTGTTTTTAGTAGTAGTTAAGAAATGTCCATGTTTCATATCGATAATTGAACTTTGCTCTTTGGACTATGCTGTTTTTTCACTACAGTGCAAACTGTTAGCAGTGTTCACAAACATCTTTGGGATTCAGAATTTGACCTCTGTTCTGCTGCTGTTTAGGGTCCTGGCTCTGATCTTCCTGCGGGCTCAAGGGAGTGAGTGAGGGCTTGAACAAGAACCTGTCTAGACCTCCAGTTTATCTGGGTTTAGCACTCCCTCCTACAGTGTCTGCCTCACTGGAGATGGGAATACTGGCTAAAGGTTGCTGTCTTTTTCAGCTCTGGGCAGTCGGAATAAGCACCTAGAAGAGAGCTTCAGGGAATAACTTTGATAAGCTAAAAAATTCAGATGTGAATATCTGGTGATAATGCTTTTCATGCTGTTAGGAGAAGAGAAGATAAAGCAGTATTATGTGTGCAAGATGAATGCCTTTTGCCACTTTCTGTGGTATGCAGCAGACACAGGAAGAACATTGCACTGTAGTGTTCCTCTCTCACTGGGCTGAGGAAAGCATGTTGTACTTGTATCAAAACATTTGCAAAAGCTGTATCTTTCATATTTGAAAATATGGGATGGTAGGGAAGGAAGGGTAATACAGTGAAAGACAGTGTCATTTGACATAGGTAGTATGACATTTAGAATGGGCAGTAAATATATTTGCAGCTTTTTCAAGCAGTATAATGCTCTACTATATGTGCCATGGATTTCTTTCTATTCATAACTCTCCTGCCAGTTGCTTCTCTGATTTATTAGGCTGATGTGTGAATGCAGAGGATCACTTTCCGATTGTAGGGCATATTTTTTTATTACTGTTCTCATCATCCAGCAAGCCACAGTAAGACTTTGCACACTATATATAGAAATAAAATAACCTAGATCGATATCAATGTCTGTAATTTGATACTTTCTCAACATATATGTTCTAAAAAGGTTGGCAGCAAAATGATTTCAATAAGGAAAATTGTAGTCCTGATAAAAAGGACCTGCCAAATGAAACTTTTCAGGTAAATACCATCAGTTGATCTTCAAAACGTGTTTAAAAATACAAAGAGATGGCTGTTACTAAGCTACTGAGAATGGTTGCAGCAGAAGGCACAGGTTTGCAGAGACATAAGAACACCTAAGGCTCTAAAACAGAAATGCCTACCATGAGACCGGTACATGTATATATATGTACACACTCTCATTTATTATATAATACATGCTTTTATATATTATATAATTTTGCATATTGCTCTGTGGGTATGACAGAGTGTATTAGCTATGAGGCAGGTGTTTAGTTGTGCTGGCTTTTACTTCATTTATAAAACTAGTGTAAGTGGGGAGATAGAGGAAGCATTCTGCTGCAAATTACAAGTCGTAGCCTGCCTTTGTGATCTTAGACAAAAATTTAAATTTTATGTGCCTGAGTTTCAATTAGCAAAACTTCTACCAAAGAGGGATGTTGTGAGAATGGGTTCATGGGCTCTTGAGGCAGTAGCTTGCTCCCAAAATACTTCAAGACAGAAAATTCTCGTGTGATTCAGAGATTCTTTGAGGAGTAATGCATCATTTCTAAGAAGAGAATACCTCATGTTTAAATGGCAGTAGAAAATGTCCTGGGAGCAGAGGTCATCAGGTATGATGCTCAATGTAATAAATTGTAAATGTATTTTTAATCTGAGAAGAGGCCTGCTGTTTATTCTGTGAGGCAAACTGAGGTAGCTACAGCAAGCATCGAAAAAGGAACCTTTTGAATTTCCAGTTAGAGCTGAAATGTCAGATAAAGTTGCTTTGTTGTTTAGGCTTAAATGACTGTAAAAAAAAAATTTTCTTTGGTCTTATTGGTGACTGTCTTGCTCCTAGATGGTATTTGTGTTCACGTTGACTAAATCACATTTATGATGTCCTTAACCGAATAGAGTTAACTACATCTTTAGAAATTTTAGTCAAACACTGAGGTAATTTCCTCTATTGCTGTTAAAATATTTGAAGTAGTGGCTTACTGTTTTCTCTAAAAAATGTACTTTTGCTTTACATTAAAAAAAAAATTGAATCTGCTTAATCTTGTTTTACTTCACTAGGTGTCTGGTTATAGGAAGACCAGGATGTTTTCAGTTAAAGTATATATGTCAGTTCTTTCCACCAATAATAAACGTAAATCTTCATTCTCAGAAAGATACTTAATTATTTTTAAATATCAGAAAGTAAATGATCCAAACCCTTGGTGTTAATCATCATTTTTCATTTAATGTCATACAGTACTACATCAGTTGACTGGTTGAGTAATGCCAGTGTCTCTGCATCCTAAATTAATATTGCTGTTGCACTGTCTATAAAGTGCACACTCCTGAACCTTCCTTAGCATTGTGCACTTCTTGAAGAGCAAAGACCCCAAATCAATACCAAGTAGTTACAATACCTACTGAGGTCTTTGGCATGTGTGTATTTTATCATATTTATGTGTGTTCCTCAGTGTTAGTTTATAATGTAGGTCAGTGCCAATCTGTTAATTTTAGGAGATATTGCTTTTAACAGTGGGCTTGAAAATTGTTTTTCTGATGCCTTCGCAGTCAGAAAAGCACTTAAGGTCAGCTCTGTGTTTGCAGTTAGAAGTGTTCCTTGGAAGATCCCACTAGTCCTTCATGATTAGAGTAGGATACTTGTGTTGTCTGTCAAATGTAATGTTTTTTGAAAGTGTTAGGGTAAAGTGCTTTGTATTTATAGGTAACTCATGCCTAGCCAGGGATTTCATTTGTAAAATCTAAAATCACACTAAAATTTTGATTTATAAGAGGTATAGCCTTCCTACCAAGCATGAAAAACAAAATGTGTCACAGAGCAGAATACATTATGGCTTACTGACTGAGAAAGCAGTA
Organism: Rhipidura dahli; assembly: GCA_013399225.1. Classification (NCBI taxonomy): domain Eukaryota; kingdom Metazoa; phylum Chordata; class Aves; order Passeriformes; family Rhipiduridae; genus Rhipidura; species Rhipidura dahli. The sequence continues at coordinate 258,321 of VXAC01005196.1, read as the reverse complement.
CATTTATTCATACCTTCTCAGGGCAATTTTAGAACATGATTTTGAGTCTCCTCCTGTTCAGAAAATGGTTTTGACCCTCTGTCAACCCCACACATAGATCCCAAGATCTAAAGAGGTCATTTAAGAGACACAGGGAAAAACAAATCTGTACTCAGTAACAGAAATAAGATACCCACTCCCGTAAAAAAAGCTCCTGAGTACTGACCCCGTGCTTTGCATCCTCACATCACACAACCTTTCCACCAAACACCCACCTGGTTTCTACAGACACAGAAAAAAAGATCCCAGTCCTTCTCCACACAATGCAGGGAACAATTCTTATTTAACTTTAGGCAGAACGTTGTATATGTACTGGTAGTTGAATTTATTTACATTATGCCTGTTCACAGCTTTATGTTACCTTTGTATCTGATCTAAAAAGTCCTAATGAGAAAGCCATTCTTAAATGGGACCTACATCCAAACCCTGATTTAGATTCCTTAAACAAATTAGACTTTGGAGTTAATGCAGCAATTTGCATAGCATTCTGCTCTATTTTCAGCTAAAATTGCTCAGCACTTCCTTAAACTTGTAGCAAATTACTTTGTTAATGAGGCTAAATTACCCAATGATATTACAGGTAAATTTGTCTGTAATAACTCTCATGTGCATTTGCAATGTACGGATTTTGAATTGTCTACCTGCTGTTCAACAGGTACATCAGAAGAAATAATGGAGAGGACTTAAAGTTTGAACCAGTATATTTGTCTTAAGTGACCTGCTGCAGTAAATATTATTCCCATGTACTATCCTGATGATTTGTTTTCTTCCCTTCACATCTATTTCAAGTTCTAGGAATCAACCCTCTGAAACTAGCTAGCTGTGGGGGTGCCCATCTTCCAAACCAATCTCCAAAAAAAGAGTGTAGTTCTTGCCCTCTTAAATGAAAGTCATTATTGTAAACAAGGCAAAGATAAATAACTGAGAGAATTTGTAATTGCAGTAAAAACATCAAGAAATACAACAATTTCATTGATGCTGTGTATAAATGGTCAGTGCAGTCAGGTTGCTGTGTGGCCGTCTTGGACTTTGCTGCAGTGCCCTGGTCCGTGTGGGCATGCCGGTCTGCTCACACAGTGAGTCTGAGAAGAACAGGGTGGCTGTAGTCAAAGAGTGTGTCACAAACACTACACTGCCTGCCACCATTTAAAAATCCTTGGGAGTTTGGTTTGGCTCACTTGTAGCTTCTCCTTCCACCACTGGTGGAACAAAGTTGCTCAAAATCCATTCATGTGTGAAAGAGTGCTTGCCTTGCTGGTTAGAAAACCAGTATCTAAGAACATTAAATTGTTACTAATTATTTCCAGAAGCAGGTGTAAACTGAATTGTCCTTTTAATTTGGTGTTTATTGGCTACATAACATCACCTGCTAGGAGTCAGTTATTTTTTAGTTCTGTTCCATATGTAACACAGTGGCATTAAAAATAATTCCGTGTGTTCAAATACGTTGTATTTTCATTGATTAAAACATGCGTTCCTAATAACAGAAATGTCACAGAATAAGTGGCAGATGATGCAGTGTGTTACATGTGTTAAACTGGCAATTAATATCTATGATGTGCAGAAAGGATTGATTGTTATTAGATTTCTTTCACCTCCTTTGAATGAAGGGTTATCCAATAGTGATTATTAAGAAAAATGTTGAAAGTCAGCATCTAACCATACATTGATCTTTGATTTTGTAATGTGGATCTGTTTATAGTGGAACACTTAGTGTCTTACTGGGAAGAGGAGATTGTGTTATTTTAGCAGCGCACTGTATCACTCTGTCAGTCCAACAATTTTTTAAACCTATTCTTACTTTTCTTCTGTTTCCATTATATTTTACTTTGTAAAGCAGGGTAGTCAGAACTGAATGCAGAAAAGGATGTTTCAGTTATACCTACTGGCAAAATTTGAACAATATCTCAGATACCCACTTGCTGAGTATAAATAGAAGAGGAAGGCTGTTTTGGTTTCTGTCAGAGAAGTATTTTTAGGCTGTTTTGGAAGACTTCATTATCTAACAGTCTTTGGCTAAACTGTTTAAAAGCTGAAGCTTCACTTTTCTTTCTTTTTGTATGTCTAGCTCTAATTTTTGTAGCCTTCCAAGGGATGGAAGAGGCAATTTCCATTTTGCAGAGATTGAAAGAAAGGGTATTGCTTCTTTTCTTTGTTGCTGGGAGGAACAGAATAATTGTTTCTCCATGGATTTCACAGAATATATTTCAAAATAGGGTTCAAAACCTTAGAGGTAGTCAAAACAGATAACATCTGTTTGCTTTGACTTTATTCCACTGTTGCAAAGCCATAAGCAAAAGCCAGATTCCGTGGCCAGATTTCTCGCAGCTTGATATGAAGAGAGGTCACTCACCTGTATTTTGTTCACTCTGGTCTCACCAGTATCTATCCCTGAGATCCATGGTGTCTCTGATAGCTCTTTCCCACATCTCCTGTTCTCCTCATCAGCTGTTCCAACTAAAGGTTCGCTGCTGCTAGGCCAGTCCAGAATGTAGACCATCCTCATCCAGGAAAGCTGTTAGCAGTTAGGATTAATAAGCAGATAAAACAGGTTGCAGTGATCAAGTGAGGGATGTGGCCAGACAGGCGTATTGAAGCACACCTTACTTACAGATGAGCAATCCCTTTCATCTTGCCCTTCTCTATTTCTTCATGTTGTTCCTCCCCATGCATATGGAATGTCTCCCTTTTCCTATCTTTGCCCTTCTGCTAAACATCCTGTGAGTGTGACACAGTGCCACACTCCCATCAGCATGCTCTTCACCATGGGACCCGTGATGAGCTTTGCATTCGTTCCTCCCTGTGTGCCCACTTTTCCAGTTAACAAAGCTCAGGCTGAACCTCTCAAGCCTTGGTGTGGTTCCTTCAGCAGCCTGTGGAGCAGTGACCTCCCAGACCTGGTCTTTGGTACTGTCCCTTGCCCTGCAGACTTTGTGTACCTCAGTGGTTTGTTACTTTTCCTGTCTTATCTCTCTTTATACACTGGACATCCATTGAGCAGATGTCCTCACAAAACAGGTGTCCTTACATTCCAAGTATCCACAGACCCTTTGCATCCTACATTTCATTTCCATCCACCCATCCAACCAGTCTGTTGTATTGAATTAGGAAAGCAAGCTATCAAGAATTCATAAGCTAAAATCTTACACTAATCAACTATGTGTGTGTATATATATATATATATATATATATATATATATATATATATACAGTTTCAGATATATTATCAATGTCTTACTGTTTTGTTTTATGAGCACATATGCTTCAGGCTGGTCATGTGTAACTCCTGGTAGATGAAGTATCTATCAGTCCACTGTTGTGGTGAACACCACTGAGTCAAAGATAAGCCTTGAAATGGATGAATTGATTCCTCATAGGCTCTTGGCATGAGGTATACCAGCTGTCCTTATTAGGAACATAACTGTTATCTTCACTGCCTCCAGCAGTGGCCTGAACCCCTTCTTGAGTCTATATTTTATTTTCATAGTGAGGATACAAATACATATTCTCAGATGCAATGCATGAAAACTTCATACTATGGCAGAGGAGAAGACTGTCATCAAGCTGACATGAGTGTACTTTTATCAATCTGTGTTCTAGGGAGTCTGGCACCTGTTTCTGTCCTGTCTGCCTGTGTTGTGGCATCATGGGGCTGGTCAAGTGCTTCTGACCAGCAAGGAGACAGTGACATTAATGGCAGAGAGCCAACTTTGAAGGAAAGTTTGAAAATGTCCTGGTAAAAGAAAACATGTGATTCCTCAAATGAAAGCATCTCTGTGCATACTTCCGTGGAAATAATTTTTTTCCAAAAACTATGTAATCTCTGTTCTTCCAGTTTTCACTTTGATTGGCATAGATTCCTAATCACAGCTCTGTATTTAACAGTTAACAGTGTCTTCCAAAGACACACACAAAATACTTCCAATGAGAAAAAGGAAGGAAAATAACTTTCAGAAATTAACGTTATCCGTGGATTAATAGAGTCATGAGAAACAGCACAACACAGATTCACCCAGCATTGTTAGTATTAATCCTTCTACTCTGAGCCTCTTTTTTTTATTTTTGAGCAAAGATGATGTAAAAAGGGGATAATGCATTGGAGACATGGGCAGATACAACTGGGCATACTCAGTTGTGCTGCAGAGTTGAAGGTCATTCTTTTGAGTGCCAAAGTGGCTACTTTGGGGCTGGTCTTTGTAAGAATAGAGTTTGTCCCTTTTATCTCCTGACAAGTTGGTACTCCACTGTTTGTTTTTGGTAGGCAGACTCTGGCATATTCTATTTTCTTTTCCTTCTAGATGTAACAAGGCAGCAGTCACTGATATGTTGATAAATACTGTATTAAGAAACGTTCTCTTCATCTTAAGTTAGGAAAGAGACAGAAGTGTCTATCAAAAGTCCTTTGGGGGATTGGGATTTGATGCCCCATTGGTGCAAATTGCTGCTTTTATCCATCCATCCCAGCGTTCTTGGAAAAGGCATTTGGCAGTAGCGCTGCTGAATTCACTGGAGCCGTGACTAACTTAGCTGAGATCTGCCCCAGGAGACTAGGCCAGCATTGTCCTCCAGCCTGTGGCTCTTAGCTCCCTAAAGGACTTGTACAAATGATTTCATTTCCTTTGCCTCTATTTCCATACACTTAAATAGATCCCTGTAACATCCATCACAGTCTCACAATTTGTCAGGCATAGTTAAACCTGCTGGAGAGTATAGTTTTGAACATCTATGTAGACGTGTGATAGAAATACAGAGATGGGGTAAGACTTCTGGTGAATAAAGGGCTGTTGTAAAAATAACCCAAAACCAACAAAGCAAGAGAGTAGTCCAGGTGAAAAACAGCATCAGAAACTGAGCTCTCAGTTGTGAAAAATCATCTCCATCTCTCCCTGCATGGCACAGTTACTCTGCCAAATATCTGAGCTTGGAAACTCTAAGAAAGTTTGCAAGATAAATCTTGTCTTTCCCAGGTAAGAATAGGTTCCTTTTTCAGAAAAATTTAAGTTTTGTCAAGTTATGTAAAGTGTTATGTAACATCTGTTTAATTTCTGTTGTATTACTCTTTTTTTTTCCCCCTGACAGAAATGCACTTTAGATTAATAATTAATAATTAATGCCCTTGCTTTTAAGAAGCTATCTTTGAATCACTTCAGTCGGCTCATGGCTTCAGGTTCCTGGGAGAGGAGGAGCTGCATGAGCTGAATATTAGTGTGCTGTCAGCTACCATGACTGGAAAAGGAAGGTGCAGCTCAGGGATACTGGCTCAGTGTAGCAGAATCACACATTTCCCATAGAAATGAGCAGAAGATAGCAAAACCTGTCACCTGAGAACATCCACAGGATAAACTGCTGAGGAGCATGAGATGCCACTTGGTTGTGTGCAAGGGGAAGAGTGAGAAAAAGAGCATAGGCACAGCATCCCTCTGAATGGAGACAAAGCCCTTGGAGTCTTTAGCTGAATTGTAGCACACAGAATGATTTTTGCTACAAATTAATACTTTTTCTCATTCTTACCCTTTTTATTTTAGCAGCAAAGCAATTAAAATATTCATTCAACATATTGTGCTTTAAAAATATTATTCACAAAGATCAGCAGGCATGTTTTCATTCTGTCGTTCCTGATATTACTCATCACACCAGGCAACTCATATATTTTTTAACTGTATTTTTTCTTCCATCAGATCTTGTTTCTTTTCAGGGCTTGAAGTGTGAAGCTCAGTGGTTGATTCACCTTTTGTAGAATTGATGCATAAATTTTTGTTCCTAGTCTGTTTTGTAAATGTCATCTGTTTTGTCATGTAGGTGGCTCTTCATGTAGCATGCATGGTTCTGAAATTTTGGTTAGTAGGGAAAGCAAATGTATTTTTATATGAAGGTTAAATGGTAATGGATTGTAAAACCAAGCAAACAAAACAAGCAAGCTTCCCCAGCACCTTGTCCAGATAAACTTGGTAAATTTTTCCTGGCTCTGAGATGAGCTAATTATTAATTGCAAGTCATCCTGTTCACATGGAAAAGATTTGACCAGATTTTGCAGCACCTTTTCTTTGACCTCTTTTTCTCATTTCTAAACTGAAAGGTGTCATGGTTTCTCTGAGCAGCAGAAGCATAAACTCTCAAAAAGATCGGTGAACTTTTCTGCCTGGAGTTGATATATTTTACCAATGTCCATTCATATCTCTTCATGCATCATGTAGTGCCAGCTGCTGTAGTCTTTGAGGTGACCTGCATATTGCTCAGAGAGTTGCAAATGATGTACTGATATAATGCCTGTTTAAGGGAAAATATCCTAGTTTATCTTTAAGCACTACCACTTTGGTATTTAGACCAAAGCTGTGTGGTAACTGTATAGACATTAAAACATCTTAATTTAACACTGCAACATCATGGTGTATATGCTTTTTCATTACATACCTGTTCTATTTTTTGGTTTTGCTGTTATTAAAAAAATAAGAATATGCCAGATAAACTGGAAGAAGAAAGAGAAAACTTCTGGTTTAGTAGTGAGTAATTTCATATAACTCAATTTTGGAACCTCAAAGCCTGAATCACTTTTCAGTCTTTATCTGAAGTGAATCATAGATTCATAGAGTCATTTAGGTTGGAAACAATCAAGATCATCTAGTGCAACCATTACCTCAGCACTGCAAAGTCCACCACTAAGTGCCACATCTGCACATCTTTTAAATTCCTTCAGGAATGGTGACTCCACCAATTCCCTGGGCAGCCTGTTCCAGTGCTTGATAACCTTTTTGGTGAATAATTTTTTCGTAATATCCAACCTAAATCTCCCCTGACATAACATGTGTCCATTTCCTCTTGTCCTGTTACCTGGGAGAAGAGACTAACCCCCATCTGGCTACAGCCTCCTGTCAGGTGTTTGTGTTTCTACAGCCCCCTGAGCCTCCTTTTCTCCAGACTAAATAGTCCCAGCTCCCTCAGCTGCTGCTTGTAGGACTTGTGCTCCAGACACTTCACCAGCTTCATTGCCCTTCTCTGGACTCACTCTAGCCCTTCAATATCTGTATTGTGCTGAGGGACCCAGAACCGAACACAGGACCCCAGGTGTGGCCTCACCAGTGCTGAGTACAGGGGGACAATCACTGCCCTGGTCCTGCTGGCCACACCATTGCTGATACAGGCCAGTTGTCCTTGGCCACCTGGGCACAGCTCACGTGCCAGCTGTGGACAGTTCCTTTTCCTTCAGCCATCTTTCTAGCCATTCTTCCTCAAGCCATAGCATTGCATGGGTTTGTTGTGACAGTAACACAGGATCCAGCACTTCTCATTGTTTAAGCTTAAATCCATGAAATGCCATCAGTAGTACATAAAGATTTTTTAAGTTAGTAGGTGCAGCTTGAATTCCTAATAGATTTCATTGTGCTTTAAAGGTTTCTGTTTCACTGTTTAACTGTTTAGGTCTTCCAAGTCTTCTCCCTACAGAGCCCCAAGAGCACATGCCCACGCAAAAACTGCTTCACAAATATTTCAAATTTTTTGATATCTTAAATGTAAAATGGCCAGCTGAAGTGCCTGACTTGTTTTGGGCCTTAGCCAGCTACACATTTGGGGAAACTTCTGGACTTTTTTGGAGATGTCTGTATAACTTGCTTGAAGCTAAAGCGTTGTACCCTCAGATGTTAGTTAGGGATCTGTGGTTTCTTAAAATTAGATACAAGACTGATTACTCTTTGAGGAACAAATAGTGCCACAGAACAATAAAGATGTATTTGTTTGAAGTGGATTTTCTAATAAATTGTACGTGGTACTCCTGACCTTCTTGATCGTTTGTCTCAAATATTTTTGTGCCTTTTTTAGAATGATATTTTATATAAGATACCACATTAGAAATTTATTTTGTAGGCCACCTTGGGTACGTATAAGACTTCTGTTCCTGCATCACTTAAGGGTCTCCCTCAATCTTGTTAGAACAAGCTTTCCACGATTTATTTATCATCCTTGTCTTTATGTTTCTGGTGACTTCCTCGTTTTCCTTTCATCTTTGCTCATGCCAATTTGGTTGATAGATCCTTACTTAGCCCTACTGAGACTACAGTAGCTGTTCCCATTCCCAATAATTAAATGTAGAGGCAGGATTCCTAAAAACTTTATGACATTAAGTGCTTTTTTTTGTTTGCTGTAGCCTTGTGGTTTTTTTTTCTCTAGTTTGTGATGTGTTACACTCTGAAGGAGATGATGTTTCTCCAGTGCAGGAGAAACTCTTGCCAAGGCAAACCTTGATGAACCATGAGAAACCTTGATGAGGCAACACTCTTGACTAACTTTGGCTGCTTTTACAGAGGTTCTGGTTTGTCATAGTACAGTAATGTTGCCACTGAAAAAAAAAAATACAAGGAATCAGAGCTGTGTAATGTAGCAGCTTTGTGGTGCTACCAGCACACCTTTGCTGGCCTGCAGCCTGCATAAAACACAGCTTAATTACATGGGACAGCATTTGTTAATACTGGTGTTCATTCCCTAACTGTGTGATTATCACTCTGGCCTGTTTCAGATAAGAAGACAAGGCGGAATACAATTACTTGTGGACCTATTGGACCATCGGATGACGGAAGTCCACCGTAGTGCCTGTGGAGCTTTGAGAAACTTGGTGTATGGGAAGGCGAATGATGACAACAAAATTGCTCTGAAAAACTGTGGTGGTATCCCAGCATTAGTACGGTTACTCCGCAAGACTACAGATTTGGAAATCAGAGAGCTGGTCACAGGTTTGAATCTTTCAGTATTTTTTGTCCAAGCTCTCTATTGGTCTTGCAAGCACAGTTCTCTGCTGCAGGCCACTTGCTCCATCAGTTATTGTTTTCATTCTTATTTACCATAACAAAAGGCTTTCTAACCCTTTGGATTTGTGTAATGTATGAATGGCTTTCAATATCATGCAGTTTACAGATGCAGGCATGGTTTATGCCTATGATTGCTGTTTCATTTTGTTCTTGGTTAGCTGTAAGTGCTCTTGCGGGAGATGTGCTCCATACATGGATATGTTGTGGTGGGAATCCTCTGCTCTCCCTCCTGTCTGGTGCAGGGCTGGCCAGGCAGAAGTCATATTTTATTGAATTTACTTAGAAACTGTTACTCATTGCTTTTATATGCTACATAGTGATGTAGTGAGCGGGAGGATTGGTTCAGGGGTTTTCTAACTTGCTCAGGGTTCTGACAGGAAGATGGAAAACTGTGGTGGAGAGCTGGATGTCAGCTTCTGAAGTGCTTTGTCTGAAATTTGGTAGCATGCTATGTGACGTGTTTTACACTACATGCAGGTAGTGGTAGTTTATTTCTTTTCTTGATATAGTAGAATCTGGTCTTTTTAAGATTGTGTGGACTTTTTCCCTTATGAAATCCAAGAGAGAAGGGAGAGGGGATGGTGTTCAGGAATACAGGAATGCTGTCAAACTGGAACTGAGTTGTTTGCAGGTGTTTTTCACCTTGCCCTTGAGCTATCCTATTTAATATGTAAAACAGAAGAGAGGTAGAGGGGCTTTTTTTTATTTTTCACTTTGTGATTTCATTCTGTTTGATTACTAATATCAATTGCTGATTAATTCCACAAATCAAAAATATTTTCATCATCCTGTTTTCAATGCTGGTATTTTCATTATGATTTTCCTACTAAAAAAAAAAGGAAATTATAAGAAAATTTCTCATTTCTGTCACAGAATCATCGGAGTACACATTATCATTTATGTTTCTGCAAAAATTATTTATCCTTCTACATCAGGCCTCATTTAGGACACAATTGATAAGACTGTCATCCTTTGGTTGGGTCCAGGTTCCTCCCTTGAGGGTGTCTGAATAAACTGCATGGTGTTTATTAAATGTAGATTTTTTTATATTTAATTTTGTTTCTTAGTTACAACACATCACCTCCTACTTGTTAGTCAGGATTAATGGGGCAGAGATATGGGTTACATGAGCTTGGATCGTGCCTCCTGCAGAGTGACAGAATTACTGACAGATCTAATAAAGTGTAACCACTGCTTCACATTCAGCGTACTTGTTTGTCTCTTGGTTATGTTGTCAGTATCCTGGCTCCAGGGAACTTTCTGCCTATTTATTCTGAGTACTAAGTGGCAAACTGCTAATAAATCTCAGTAGTCACCATGGCACTTCCCATGCCATCTGTAGATGGAACACGTAATGTCATTAGGTCGTTTAAAGAAAATATACTGGGCTATAGTTTACATTAGTTCCATTGCACAGTATGCTGTTAAATTTTCCCAAATTCCCACAAAAAGAAAGGATGTTTGCTTTCTAGTATGCCATCAAAGTGCTATTACCAAGAGGAGTAGGGACCATCAGTGGTGGGCAGTACCTGCCTTTGTACAGGTAGATGCAGCTCCCAGGGACAGTGAAAATCAGGAGTGCTGGACTTGTATGAAAGGGGAGAAGACCAAGATGGTGACCCTGAGGAATGGAATAGAAGTTGGTGGTATTTCAAGATTTTATTCCTGAGCCTGTTCTTGTATTGGGGTTTTCTGTTTGTTTTTAATAGCCAATACATCCCAGAAGGCCACTGCTTGTCCCGGCCATGTTTTGTGCCTTTCAGAATACAGATCACTGGCCCTTGCTTTCAAAATGCAAATGTGTTTATGATAGTGTTCTGCAAAGCTTCCTTCCAAAGCAAAGCTCATTGCTGCAGCTCTCATCTCTCATCTCATAGGAAACAGTCTAAAGTCGTGCGTCTGAATCAGTTCTCCTTCGCTTTGTTTTGGTAAATTCTTGTAGTGTGACAGCTATCCCAGCTGAATTCCTGCTTTCTGTCCTTTCTGGGGAAGGAAAGGTAGCTCCTGCAGCAGCGCCCTCAGTAATGAAAAGATTTGACTTGGTGGCAGACACAAGGAAAAATAACAAGTGCTTTCCATCAGCCTTCCTGAGCTGAGGTGGCAGGAGGGTAATTATTCCAGTAGGGACTCCATAGCCTGGAGAAGATGCAGAGAAAATAATAACAAATGTCTGGTTTGGGAGTAAGCATAATACCTTAATCCTTTCCGTCTCATGTTCATTGTGCATCCTGTCTATATAAAAGCTGCTCTTGTTTGTTGCTTTCAGAGAGGACACAAAGTTCCTGCCTTAAGCATTCATACAGGCTCTGACATTGCTGCCCCTAAGTAGTCATCCACGTTTGTCCTCAGAGCACTTCTCTTCGTTGGAGAAGTATCATTATCTCTGTTGTACAGATGGGGAACTGAACCTATCAAGTGTAAATGACCTGTCCACAAATCTGGCAAGATGAAGGTGTGAATCACTCTGAGTAGGCACCCAGCTGCAAAGGAAGAAATATGGCCTGGAGAGGTTGTTTAGCAGCTCAATCTGTCTGGCAGTAGTGAAGTATTCATTGCCTGCCCCAAGTACCGTGAAGAACTTGCCCAGCAGAGCGAAAGTTCTGATATTAGTTCCTTCCTCAAACATGCACATTTTCTTCCTTCTTGTTGCTCTTCTCTAAGTAGATTATAACTTCAATTTCTGGCAATCTCAAGAGTGGTTTTGGAAGGGTATTTAAACCTGCAGACCAGCTTTCTAGCCCAGTAGCTCCTTGATTGTCAGGATTGCCTTCAGCACCATTTGTGGCTTGTCCTCTTTTCCAGAGATTTCTTTATGCCATAATCTCTCCAAAACAAAGTTTTTTCACTTTTTCCTTTATCTCGTCCTTCTCCTCAGCAGCAGAGGTCTTGGACTAATACTGGAAAACCTTGCCATGCTCAAATTTTTGGATTGCACAAACTTAACCTTATAGCAAAGTGTTAGAGCTTCAAGGCTCTCTCATGTCAAGGAAATGGTTTCAGCGCAGGCTTCCATGAAGAAGCTCTGAGGGAAGTGTGCTTGCCTGACTGTTATGAAATTAAATTGTGCTAATGCCCAGGAAATACTCCCTAAGATATGGAAAGATTATTCTTACAGAAACACTTCCGAAGTTACAGGTTTTTACTAGAAGAATGTGGATAAAATTAGGTATACCCATGGATACATACATTTGTGCAAAAGTGAAATACTCTGATAGAAACAGAGATGTTGGCCTCTGGTAATTTCCGGAGTCTCAAGGAGAATGTGAATCACAGTACCTTCTTTCATGTAAGTCTGTAAATTAAAAGAAATAGGTGTAAGCTGAATGCACCACACTTAATTTAGCCATCTTTTTGCCCCAGCACTGTGCTGCCAGTTTCCACAGCAGCACCTGTTAATGGGAAAAAAATAAAAGCCTTCTATTTTAAAATAATTAAATGTTAACACTTTTCTAATAAATATAAATAGAGAAGAACACAGTACAAAATTAGCACAGATCCTGCAGATGGTAGAAATGTTTTCACTTGGTAATAATGACAATGAGTAACTGGTTTCTGATTCTCTTGCCTGAGTTAATTATGAACCCTTCCACAAAATTCAATTTTATAATTTTTTCTATTTGTTTAACTGTCAGGGAAAGGAGATTACATGGATAAATCTCATGTTTTAGCAAGGATAACAGAGGAATCCTATGGATACCTTGTGCAGCAGGTGAGGTCAAGCAGCTGTTGCTAGATCCCCCTCCAAGCCAGGCCGTTCTATGATTCTGTAAGTCAACCTACACTTGCTCCTTCTTCCATCAGCTCAATTGAATAACTGGGCATCTGTCACAGAGAAAATGGTTTAAACTGCTCTTCTTCTCATTTTTGACAAACAGGGTCCATCACAACAGTTTCTGCCTATGAACAATGAGGAATTAGGAAAACCTCCTTTTAAAGAAGGCCTTTGTATCACTGCATCACCTGTTTACAAACTGTAAATACCATTTCTGATTGAAAGGTAAAAGTGGATAATCCACTTTCAGAAAAGTACATGATGATAAAGAGCTGCAGCTATAAATAACGTCAGGAGAAACTGTTTTTTCTTGTTCTCGCAGCCAGCCTCCTGCTTGTTTTGTTTGACAATAAAGTGTCAGAGATGTAACTATTGTCTACTGATAATATATAAATTACAAAAATTAGCACATTAAAAAAAAACCTAGAAAGCAGAGACTATCTAACACTATACATGTATACTATATATGTATAGATAGGTAGATATTGATTCTGTATTTCATTCACATTTTTATTTACTTAATCAAATGGCATATATTCCATTCCTGCAAAACATTACAAGGTATTGTGTACAAAATGTTTCTTTAAAAGAAGCACTATTTCTCCAAGTTTCTTTGGCCCACAGTCAAGTTGGACAGGAAAAAAATTTCATTTACTTCCCAGACTTTGGATTCCAGTATTCATTAGTGTTGTCTTTAATTTCAGCTGTGGCCAGTTTGTGTTTTGGCTTGGTTGGTCCTCTGTTGTCACCCCGTGTTATGCAACATTATTACATAGTCCTGTTTCAGTTTTAGTAGATGCCATATGTTGGTAGTGAGGGTTCATAACCTTATTGATAATCTTTCCGTGTCACTGAAGGCGATTACACACTGTCCACCTTAGATCTATCTGGTTTGAGTTAGCCACTGCAGGTGAAACCTCCTTTTGATTGCATGCTGCTTCTTAGCACGTGCATAAATTATTGGCAGATTGGTCAAGACACTTCAGAAGGCCCCTTTGAGCCCTGTATCTGTCTTTGCCAATCTGTGTAGTTGCAAGTTAGTGAGCCTGCAGTGATATGTAAAGCATGTTTAAGAGAGTATTCTATTTAAATGTACCTTTTAGCTCAATTCAGTGGAAGATTTAATTTGATTTCTTTTTTTTTTTTAAGTAATTCTGGCAAATTATTTTGAATTTTTAACTTCCTAGTACAATTGTAGTTCTTCTATTAGGGGTTCCCAATGTCAAAATCACATGCCTGCAATGGTTTCCTATTTGTAATGCTGTTTTCTAATTGGACTTTGTAAGGTATTACACTTGTGAATTTTTTGTATAGTAAATTCTATTTAACAAAATTATGGTGAAGGGTTGACTGTTTAGTACTTAGGTTCTTGAAGCACTTTAATTTAATAATTTAATCATTTTCTGCAAAAGTGCCCTTGATGTTACCTTAGTTACTGAAGTGTGTAAACACAGATGTGAAATTTTATTGTGATATAAGCATTCATTTGGAGGTGACACCTATTTGTGACCTTATTGCTCTCTGGAAATTTGATTTGAAAATGAGTAAAGGCTCTTTTATCCTATTCCGAGATGACTTTCCCACAGCTTTAAGTAAAGAAGAACCGAACTCTTCCATGAGTTGCATTCTTACGCTATTTCACCTTGATGTTGATGCTCTTCAAGGACACCTAGACCATCCTAGGCCCAAAAAGTATAAACCAAAGAGCCTCTAAGGGGGGCAAGCTGAGGGGAATTACATCATTAAACTGAAGCTTTAATTGGAGAATTAACCCTGATATGCAAATGAACCAAGCCTGTAAAAGTGTGAAGAACTCGTGCCCTGTGGTCCATCTTGAGGTCCATCTTGGCATCAGCCTCTGGCTCCCCAGGGTGTACCTTTGAAGGCCTTTCAAATAAATAACCACCTTTATTCCCTTATTCCTGTCTGCTTTCTGTTTCTAGGAGGCCTCTTAAGGCATCAATGTTATTCCTAAAATCTCTATTTTATCCCTTTTCCTTTGCAGGTTTACATTAGGTGTTGCTCGAGTACTGCTCGTATTAAGTATCCCATTTCTTCATTATATTTGAGTTTAGTAGTGGGGCAATGCAAGTATAAGGAAGCCTGACCAGTGAGGGGCCAAATTAATTAGCAGCCTTTGGTATGTAATGCAAAAACATAGGTAGGAAGACAGATGTACAAATTGGCTTGCTCTTGGAACCAGAGAGGTTATTTCAGCATTACACAAACTGAAAATCAGATTATAAAGATACATGTTTTAGGTTCAGATACCTACCCTGCCCATCCCAAGCTTTTCAAACAGACGACACAAAAAGCCATATATGTGTGTTTAAATTGTCGTGATGGCGTAACCATGCTAAGACTGCTGCTACAAGGTTGACATAACTTTGGTTCAATATATGCTTAGCTAAGAGAATAAGACTGCCAAGTATCCTTTGGGGCCCCTTAACTACTACTATGTAGTAAAACAAAATGGAGATGTGGGATAAATGCAGAAAGTACACAAGTGGCTCTTAAGATGCAGCTCTGTGAATTAGCTTCCCCTCCACCTCCAGTATCTGATCACTATGTCCTGTCAAGTCAAGGAAATTAGAAAGGTTAAGCATGGAGATAGATAACTGCTGGCACAGAACACTGCTTTGAGAAGTGGTGGTTTGATTTTGGCAGGAAAATATGTTCATTCATTTCTTGTTTAGTGTCTGCTCTGCACATAAGCAAAAAATGTTTTGAGGAACTCTACCAAGCACGGAGGCAGGTGACTTGCAGACTTGAATTATTTTTCTGCCAACAGATTTAGGATAAGATTAACGAATTTCAAAACTATTTACCTGGGCACCAACATTTGCTTGTATGTTTTAAATGCTTTTTATTCAAAATGGAGATTTAAAGGGTATTAGATCTAATAAACCTTTCCTACTCCTTTGTTAAATAGATGTAATTGCAAGTACAATATCCTACCACAATCAATTTTAAAAGTTGATTAAATCTTAAGAAGTCATTTACTTCAAATTAGGTGTTTTAAATAAAAGTTGTTTTCAACATTAACACAATTATCTGTGTAATAAAAATTCCTATCTGTTTACTCTGGATCGAAGCCAGTGGCTGAATAATGAAACTACACGTTCTAGTTTCTTCAGTATTTCTTTTTTCAAGTACAAGAACCTTTTCAGTTCCCAAAGGTTACATAATAATTTGATTCCCTCCTTTTGTCTGACATACTTTTAAGCAAGGTATTCTTCAACCTCTGCCCTGAGTGTTGTGAACCATTGAGAATTTTAAAAAAAGATGCCAAACTCTGTCAATTCCCCTGCAAGTGTCAGATTGCTGTTAAAACAATGTGTTTTGTCTCATGGCCAGAACTTAGCACAAGCTAGTTTATCATTTTGTGCTGTGATGTCTGAAATCTTGTGGGGCGGAAAAGGAAACTAAGGGTTTGTTTAACTCAGAAAAAACTACTTGTTACTGCTCCCTTGATAAAATGTAGCTTAATCCAGACCATAGTTAAAACTAAGCAAAAGCAAATTAGGCACCTGGTCTGCAAAAGTGGCTGCTTGAGTTAATCTCACTGAAGGTCCAAGTGCCCCAGCAAAACTTCAAGCAACTTCACCAAGGTAGTACAAACCCTGTGGCAGGGTTAGTGGGCTCCATGGCTACTCTGTTTTTCCACCCCAGTCATCAGTTACTTTAAGGTTTTACAGAGCATCTCCAAAAATCATGGTTGCATCATCATAATTTTCATAAAATACTTCAAAGTTATATTTTGTACTATTTGTACTTCTCCATACTAATAAGCTGACATTTCATAGTCAGTGGATGTGCTACGGCAAGGCACAGCTGTGTGTTGTACTTTACAGGATGATTCTACTGTGTGGCAGAGTTTAAATTTTCGATTTTAGCATCACCTACAGAAAATACTGCCATCATTTCTAGAAATATGGAAGTGATTTTCAAACAAATTCAGAGCAGGAATTAGTTGGAATTTTATAAAGTCTTCATATGAACCCAGTATGAAACCACTTACCAAAACACCAAATCTTTGTAGTCATTTTCCTTGCAAAACAGGAAGGTTAAAGGTTGTACAGCTTACACTCATGTGGTGTTGGGAAACTGATTTCCAATCTATAGGTTGTGACATCTTCAAGAAATTCCTGAGTCATTCAAAACACATCCTATTTATAGTTCATATTTGCCAGCAAATATAAAAGTAATTTAATAAATTGTTTAATTTTTCTTCAGAAATAATGCTGTCCTATCAAATAATGCTTAGGCAAACAATGTTGACAGCTCAGCTGGATTGTTTTATACCATATCTATTACAATTTATTGCCTAATTACAAAACAATTTTTCCCCTTTTCTCAATATGCTGTCACTATCTTGGCTCTGAAAATGGGAAAACTCACTGATAGAATCTGTTGTCTCCATGAAGAGTCATTCTCAACTTTTTCTGAATCATCAGATTAACTTCTTCACCCCCTGCTGCTCCCAGTTAAATAAGGAGATGTGTTAAAATAGATATTTTCTCAAATCTTAGGCCCCGCTTTCTTAGCAACAGGCTGGGGCACTGATGGATTGCATAAGGTGTTACATCCCAGGCATTTTTGTAGGTAAAAGGGAATGTACCTTTAAACAGCAATCCAGAACCTTTCTCAGGCTGGCAGTGCCTGTTTCCCTGGCAGTGAATGTGGGAGACGCAGAACAAGTCCCTGGGTGCCGAGGTCTCTGCTGGCAACAGTGCAATGCCCCTGGGAGGGGATTCATTAGGGGTTTCGTTGGTTTTCCCATCACAGCCTGCTTTCTTCTCCCTATTGCCCAGGCAAATTCACATTCACTTGTCCTGCACTGACCACCCTCAGTACCAGCACAAAACCCAAGGTGGACCCTTGTTGCTCTCCTTTTCTCTCTAAAATAGGAAGTAACTGTTTTTCCCTTGTACAATCAGTGAGATGCATCTTCTACGGAAAATTCATTCAAGTTTTGCCCATGTTTTGATTCATGGAGCAGTGAAACTGATTTCATAATTTGCCTGTTAATATGCTACAGAAGTTATTTTCTTTTTTTCTTTTTTTACTTTGGTCAAATTTTAAGAGGAAATATAAACCAAGGTAATCTGGTCAATAAGGAGTGATAAATAGAGGACTTCTCTTGTGGCATATGGCTTGACATAAGAGCTGCACTGAACTTTTTTAGCAGGTAGTAATGCTTTGGAAAAATTCAGCTGGGCATATAATTTTGATGGACCTGCCTGAATGATGGAGTATTAAAAAGCTTTCAGTTTAAAACCACTTTGTAGTTTGAAATGTTTGTTATTTACCACACAAAAGACTTAAATTGTATTTTGAAAATAGTTTCTTGTTTAGAAACATATCTGAATATTTCACCTTTTTGTTTACAAAATGAAAGTTTGAGAGTATGGTGGAACATGTTCATGCTATGATCAAATTACTGTTTTCACTATGCCCACTAATTTTTTAAATTTATTTATTATTTTTAGGTTAAAAGGCCAACTTCCCTTCCTCTGTCCCAAATAATGTTATTTACAGTGCTGTCTTTTTCATAGGTAACAGATGTGGCTAGTAGATGTTTCCTTTTCTTTTTTAGCAAGTAGACACTGAGCCTTTCATTTTGCACACAGATGCAATTTTATAGCTAGAGCTAACTTCCTAACTGGTTCTTTTTAGAAAGAAAGGAGTTTTGTATTTAGAGCTGGTTCAGCTTTAATGATAACATTTTTATTCTCTATATTAGGTGTGTTATTAAACATATGTTTTGATTTTGGGTGCTAGAAAAATTATTCAGTATAATACATGTGTAAGCACTGAAAAAAAAAATCTTGCCACTAATATATATCCATCCTTGTTAAATTCCCATATTTTCTAATAAAATACTTAATTTGGAATGGTATTGCCGTTAGTCATGGGTTAGGATAAAACCTTATTTGAAAGCAGTTGATTTTATTTTTTTCTGTGTTTCTGTCACTTAGAATGAATTGGTTTTGGTTTGGCTTCTCTGTTTTACAGGGAAAATTTAATTTCATCAGCTAGGAAAACAAGTTAAGCAGGAACCACTGATCTTTTCACTGCAACCTTAGTGAAATCCTTTAGTAATTCCTCTAGTGTTTAACTTGAAAGTTTATAACTGTTAGGAAATGAGGAAATGTTTGTATTTTTTATACTTTATGTAGTCTTGTACTTATATGTAGTCAAGATCAAGCTGTACTTTTTGTAAATAAACAAAAAAAAACCAAACCATAAAAATCCTTCTCCTCTGTGGAAGCTTTTCCTTTGTAAGACTATGAGTGACTAAAGAGGGAAAAAAATTATTGCTGCAGCTTTGCTTAGCGTTCCTTAAGCTCCTGCCTGCTTATGACTTTTACTGAAGCTCTTTTCAGTCCTTCTCAATATGGACTTTTTCTATGTCAGCTTACACAGCCAGTAAACCACCTCTGTGCATGTAAATAAGGGAATTACAGCAAGGTACGCATAGGTATTCATTCACAAACCAGATAAAATCATATTTCAAGAAAACTGGTGAAAGTTTCTTGTCTGTTATGCCAATTTTAAACTTGCTTTCACAGTGTGCTTTTAAGGAGATTCGTTGTGAACTGTGTGGTGTTCAGGTGCCAGAATTCAAATCAGCCACTTTTTCTTCCCTGTAGAAAGTCTGTTCCCTAGCCAGTTCCTCACCTTAACAGCTGAGTTGGTTGTGAAGTCTTACTGGACTTTTTATTAAGCAATGTTGTGGTTGATATTCAGCATCTCCAGAGCAGAACTGCTGTAGTCTATCGGGAGCCCACAACTGCTGCCAGGGAGCAGATCCAGCTCTGCCTTGCAATTACAGCGGGGGCTCCGAGCGGCAGCCAGCAAATGACTTCTCTAGCACTTGGGAGACTGGGGTAGAAGATGCTTTTCCTAAGGACTCCAGCAAAAGATCCCTTGTGCTTGGCTTCTGTGCAGGGTATTTAGCACTCAGATTTCAATCTTAATTGACATGTTCATGAGGGAAACTCCCTGTAGCAGTTCTGTGCTCTCAGTGCATAAACAAAAATGCCTGCCAATGCTTTGTCACTCTTTCTCGGATGCAGTCTCTCAGCACTATCAAATGGTTTTCTGCATCACTCCATCACCAAACTATTAAATTATGATGAAAAAGGAAAACCTAGATGCATTGGAATAGTTCTGGATTGTTATTTTTACTGAGGATATGAAATAAGCAAAATCTTAATTTAATTGAAAGTTGACTTAAACAGCCTGTATTGAGAAGAGTCTAAGTCTTGGTTGTCATAATAGTATTTGTTTGCTTACAGTCATTTTACCATATAATTTATTTGGGAAAGTACATCTTTTGCACCACGGAAGAAACCCCAAAACACAGTGGAAGTGTGGCAGGGGAAATGCTTTTTGGGAAAGACAACTTTTCCAGTTTCTTGGTTTCCATTTATATTTGTAGTCTAAGTTGTTCTAAGAGCTTTATATATGTGTGTGTATATATATATATAAAAGTCATAATTTGAGGTAGCATTAAATCATGAACTAAATAGTTGGTTAGACTTCGGTGGTTTTGCACGTTCTCTTGCTATGATGGTATTTTTTGCATAGATGTATATGATGTCTATTTTCTTGACGTTAAACAGGATACGGGTAGCATGTGGCTTTTTCGTTAGTTATATCTGGCTACAGATAGACGTATACCAGTCCTAATTAAAACACCAGCCCAAAAATGCATTGAAGTGTTTAATCAGCATGAGTTTGAGCTCCAGCCTGATTCAGAGATTATGGGGCTTTGGCTCAGACTGCTCCATTAAATTGAGCAACCTGTTGACCATGGCAGTAGCATGTCCTCTGATAAGCTGCCTTCATGTCCTCAGATGAAGGTGCAACTTGATGCAGTAAGATCTCCAGAGCAAGCAATCCTGTAGATTCCTCTAAGAATACTTCATCTGATGTCTGCTACACTGATACTCAGACCCAAAATCCATCTTCTAACTGGAATCAACTGAATGTTTTCAATACTAGTTTCTCCTCAGTTTTAAACTTAAAATGAGTTTGCAAGATACTTTTCCACTGTATTTCCATTTATTATATGTAAGGTTGAAAAACCTCAACCTGCAAAATTATTTGTTCAGTCTGGTGTAGCTATTTTTGTCTTTCTACAAGTCTTTCAGTACAACCAAAAGTAATCTGAAAATGGGACACAAAATGCTTAATCTGCCTCATAGCTTTATAAAGCAAGAAGGAGATAAGATATGAATGACAGTGATTAAGAGATGTTCAGCACTAATTAGTTCTTTATTTCATACTTCTCACAAGAGTCAGTCTACAGATGGTAAACTGCTGAGTTTGACTGTTGCGTTGTTGGGTGGGTCCCCCATTTTGTCATCAGTCACTGGTGAGTCCAGTCCCTTACATTCCTGTGGGCATCACAGTGGGCAGTGATGACCATGGCAAATTCTTCAGGGGTCAGTCAAGGCACCTCTGAGGCCACTGCAAACTTTTTTGTTGTGCTCAGAAACCCAGTTCAGTCAGGGCTTTCAGAGTAAGGTGTCACATGGCCTCAGTAACCAGCTTTTTACAGGAGCTCTAAAGGGCATGTCATACATGCATTCTTGGAAAATGCATTCAGAATCATCTGGTGAAAAAGTAGCTCTGCAGTGGAAGGTGTGTCAGGTAGAGGATTTATTTTATTGTCATTCTCCCTTGCCAAGTCAAGGCAATGGATCATCTTTTCAGACCCTACATAAATCTAGCTTCGGGTCATCCTCAGCAAAAACAATGAGAAGTGAATTTGCCAGTGTCCTTTCATAATTGCAAAGCCTTAATTAAGAAGGTTACAAGGAGGCATGTAGAATGCCAACCTCAGCACGTAGCAAGCAGGCTGCACTGCTTGTGAGAATAAATTTGAACTTGTCAGTGGAAAATTTTTCATTTGTGTGGTTGGTAGATAAAATTCATTGTTTTGGGGTGGAAGAAGATTATCTCAGTCCTTAAAACTGTGCAGAGCAAAAACTTTGAAGAAAGCATCAGACTTACTGTGCTTCGGCCTTGACTTAAATTTTGCTTGCTTCTGCCTTTACCTAAAATCATTTTAGGAGAAGGTGTAATAGCTATTTTAGCCTGGTGATCCCATCATCCTTTTACTCTGAAGGTTTAATTTTCCATTTAGAGAAATCAGAGAGAAAGAGGGCTTAAAGAATATTTCTAGGCTCAACTTTTGCTGAATACCACAATGTTTATGTGAGTTTACTTTAAATTTGCAAGAACGTGAATTGAATAGAAAATAGTGTTGACATACACGTTGTTAAGCATTTTGCCAGACAGGGCTCTTATGTTTGCTTCTTTTGTATTCTTTTCTGCTTTTCCTAGCATGACTAGTTCTTGAAGCCCAAAGTATTCTTTTATTGCCATCAGAATACTCTCTTCTGCTTCGCTTTCAAAATAGGACTTCTTCACAAAGTTATAACACATTGTCTTGCATAAGGACTAAATTGAACCTTTAAGGGGGAAAGATTTGCATTCTGATTCTCTGCATTTATACCATGCACATCATTTACACCAGTCTAGGTAAATGGAAAAAAAAAAGGCAACCACATTGTTGTTTTTAATGACAAAACCCAGCAAAATGCTGGGTATTTCAAGAATAGTAGATGTGCCACAAAAGCTTGTCAAGAACAGGTCATAGAAAGGCAGGTATAAATATCCTTATGAAGCTTTTTATTCCTTTAAATATGGAATTCCTTTTCATAAGGACATTCAGAACAGAATTCAAACAAAAACTCTTTTCTTTTTAAAGTGGCAATTCTCAAATGGAAAAAATGGACATTACTCAAATGAACATTACTCCTATTTCTGGTTTTTTTTTTTTTTTGTCTGTAGCTAAAGTGTGCCTGCCTCATGCAAAATTATTTTAATGGGGTTTTTTTACTAGTATACTGTTCTAAATTTTATATTAAACTCTGTAACTGCCTTTGCAGACAGTTCCATATAAAATAATTTAAACATAAATTTGTATAACTGAAACAGTCTCCCCATAGAGGTAATTAATTTTAAAGGGAAACTCAAAATGTAGGTTGATTCCTCTTAATTACACTGCTCTGTCAAAGCACAAAATGCTAAGGAAAGCCTTGAGCAAGTAGTGTTCTTGCTGCTTATATTTATAAATGTCTGAGTCTGTAAGGCCTTCCTTCAGCATTTTCCTCCCCCACCACTCACTGGGATTTTTCGTAGTGTTCATATTTGTAACCTTCTATATAAAATGATGATGGCGGCAATAATTTTTCTCTTTTGGTTGAAAACTTGGAAAAGATAAAATCGCAACTCAGTTTTGCCACTCAAGGTCAGATGTGGGGCCAGGCTATTGTCCTTTGGGGACGAGAGTAGGAAGGGGTAGGATTGGATTCTGGAGAAGAGGATGTGTGTTGGCAAGGGGAGGGACATCATGAGGCAGATTTGCTCTTCCAGCTGCTCCTGGGAGGGTGCTGGGCTAAAATAAAGACCACTGGTTCTTCAGAACAGCAAATTGTCCTGCAGCTTCCCCCTGCAATAAGAGCTTCCCAGCAGCAGCAGCAGCTGGTTCTTGGCGCAGCACTAAAGTCACATGTGCTTTTCCAGCAAATACACAAATATAAAAATATGGGAATGGAAACCAGGTGTCTTTTGCTCCTAACAATTTCTCACCTGATTTCTGTGTGGCACAATTGCAGTGACCTTGATCTTTGCAGATGTGCTTAGAAAACTTCGGCTCTTGATTTCTCTTCTGTTTCTTTGGAACATTGTGAATTGCAACAGAAGGGTTTTTGGTTTTTTTTAAACTCCAGTAAATCTCCTTGTTAGTTGCATCATGAAGCTTGCTGCTTCCATGTAAAAATTACAGTACTCTGAAACTTTGTATAGTTAAATAATTGCAAAATATAGAAGTACTTGCTGAGGTCTGGTGTAGTACTGCTGCATCAGGTTGTGGAGGAAGTCTTTTTGCTTGTAGTACCAACTAGCCTAGACAGTTACTTCCATTTCAGTGAAGATCACAGGGCTGAGGTTTTGTTCTCTCAATGTGTATCCATCAACAGTGAAAGTTTTAGTGTAAATCAGAACCTCTTTTCTGCTACTGGTTTTTATTAATTTTACTTTGAAGGAAGACACCTGAAGATCAAGCCTTAAAAAATTCCTTGTAATACTCCTTCATTCCATGTGTGCTTCACAGCCTGCATACACCTAGATCATAACATGCTGCTCAGCTTTTAGGCAGAGCTCTGAGAAATTTCCAGTGTTGCTGTGACTACATGTTTTGTGTTCAAAGCTGTATTCCCACTGCAAAAGTGTGCAGGTGTCATTCAGCCCCATCTACAGTGTAGTCTGTTTTATCCCTGACAGAAACAGCTAAATTAAGCACACCAATGCTGTGAAATGTATTGGTTTGGGTTGGATTGGTTTTTTTTAAAACAAAAGAACATTCAAACTTGTTTTAGAATAGAGTTAATTATTAGTCATTTTACTTTTTGTAGGAGTTCTCTGGAATCTATCCTCCTGTGATGCACTGAAAATGCCAATCATCCAGGATGCCCTTGCAGTGTTGACCAATGCAGTGATCATCCCTCACTCTGGATGGGAAAACTCTCCACTCCAGGATGATCATAAAATACAGCTCCATTCATCACAGGTGCTGCGCAATGCCACTGGGTGCCTAAGGTGAGTTCTTCAGAACCTTTGCTTTACCTTCATCATCTGGCTTTTGTTTGAATTGGTATTTCTCGTTCTTAGGCATGTGTAAAGCAAGTAATTAGTTTGTCTGTCCGCAAAGACGATGACTTTCAGTGGAGTATGCTGAAAGTTGGAAATTACTTAGAAAACAAGCTACTGATCATTCTAAAACAATCTTTAGAAGGCCTGTTGGGGGTTTTGTGTTTTTCTTTATTTATCTGCTTTCATCCAAGCTTGTATATTACATATTTTCTCATTTGTATATTTGTCCTGTTTCCCCAGTTGCTTAAATGAAGTTGATATGTTGTCACAATTATGTCCAATTTAATCATTATAAAAAAATAATTAAGATGTTCACAAAAACTAACATGTCTTAAAGGTTTCTGATGCCATTGCTGGAGTTACAATAAATATATAGATTTTCTTATGCTCTTGAAGATGAGAAATTAATTTCAGTAAGAGACCAACCAATTTAACATTTTTCAACCAAAATATTTTAGTAGGTCCATAACAACTATGATAACTGTTCATGTTACTATGCTGAACTGGAATATGCAATGCAAAGGTGCATTTATATAAATATGTGCAATTTGATCTGTCCAGTCCTGAGAGTCACTATAGATGTGACAGTGAAGGTAGAATAAGTAAGAATAGTTTCAGTTCTGACAAAATCTTACTAAAGGACTAAGTCACAGCAGTTTCTGAATTCCAGTGCATATTATTTTCCTGAGATATTTTAAGATATCGGACAAGTTCTTTTAAGCATAATTTTTTTTTTTTCTCCACGTATGTTGAAGAAAATAATCCATAATCTATCCCAGAGACATGAAAATAGATCAGTTAATATTTTTACTTACATCACAGAAAATAACACAGTGAATAGTATGTATCAGTAATGCCGTCTATGTTGTGAGCTGCATCCAAAGCAGATATACACTGAAGAGCTAAATAAAAAAGAAAATTGATAAGAGGCAAGGTAAAATAGCAGTATTTTTTATGTGTCTGTAGCAAGCACCTTTTTGTCTTTGTGCTGTTTCATGAAATGAAATGTCTCCCTTTCCAAAATTATATTTGAAAAGTTTAAAGGAAAAAGCAATAAATATTATTGACAGCTTATATGCAGTCAGAAGAGAATGAAAGATAGAAGGTAATAACTTCCATATTGTAAATATGGACTTAAATGCGGTGTTGCAGTATTGGACTTCAGTGCAGGTGTGATTATGTGAATACCAGCTGTCTTGGGGTATGTGAGTGAAGCCAGGGTTTGTACCTGAGTTGTTTTGACTTTGAAAAGAGTTTATGGTATAGCTGTGTTGCATTGCATTCAAATAACTACAAAAAAAAAAGTTGCCATAATCACCAGGAGGTGACAGAAGGTGTTACATGAAGACTTTTACTACGTTAGAAGTCTCACATTTCCAGTGTTTAATGTGTCTCAGTTAAAGAGCTGCCTCTGAAAGAAGCATCTGTTACAAATTTGGGATCTCACAGTGTCCCCTCTCTGAATGAGCACGTCCAGTGTTGATCTCCCCTCACCATAAGCTCCATCTTCCCATTAATTTTTCTCGACTGCTTTTCAGGGACTGACGCTCATCCCTGATTCTGCAAACTTCAGTTTTTCCTACCTCTTGGTTGATGGATTCATTGCACACTGGTCTTGAAATCTTTCTTCTTTCTTTTTTTTCCTTGTGAGTGTATGTGCACGCCCATTTGCAAACTGATGTGAGCTTACTGTAGCCTGCATTCTGGGTCAGCCTGAGGACTGGGGGCCACGTGAGAATGGTACGTTGCCTGATCTAATACACACTGCTTTGCAGCAAGGCTTACTGCCAAGCGCTTAATGGGATGCTGTCATAGCAGAATGGCTTCTGGTCAGCTCGTGCAAAATGAGCTCATATCTGCCTGCAAAAGACTGTGCATATTATAACTCCTGAATCCTTCCAGGTAGCTGTAGCAGCAGCTCAAATTGCTGTCCTGAGCAGGTTGGTCTTCCTTCTGAACCCAGGCCCTTCAATCATAGTATGGCTTTTTAATATCTTTCTGATAGCAAACCCTCACTATTTCCCAAATGCATCTTTCTATCCTATCTAGGCTTCAGATATTTTTTTGGCCTTCATCCATCTTCTTTAGATAGTTTCATCCCACTGAGTCTGTGTGGATGCTCTTTGGCAGAGCAAGAACATTTGGAGAGGGTTGAAACTTACTTCACACTAGCAGTAACTTCTTGCTTACTTTTCCCCAGTCACTGTCGAAAATATCTCTCTCCATGCATGATGTCAAACTTGAAATTGTGCAAGAGAGAAAAGTGCAGGCTCACCCCTGAGATGGTAACTGGTTTCTTCTGTTCATGTAATGTAATGTAGGCTGGAGGAAACAGCATGTGCCAGAATGAAAAGAGTAGAAAATTCTGTGAAGATGATTGGAGTCTTGCATGCTCTGTTCAGCTAGAGCTTTAGCTGGCATTCCTGAAATACCCACCACCCTCGATAAACTGAACAGCTTTCACACTTTCCATTTGGGTCTAGTTACAAGCCTTGTATTTCCATTTCAAGATCTCACTGGACAAGGGAGATGAATCAAGAAGATGTAATGTGGTTGCTTGTTGAGGTTGTGCTGTGCTTATCTGCTAAATGGAAAGTCCATTGTCATCTTCCATGGGAGAACTTCTAAGACTGGTTTGGTTGTCCTCTGCTGTTTTTGTTTTCTGCTTCTGCTAGAGCTCATTTTGAGGGGACGCAGTTGAAATTCATATGCATTGGGATTATCAGTGACAATGCTCAGTATCAGAGGAAGAGTTGTGGTGTTCAGGATACTTGATAAATTCTGCATATCTAATGTTGGCAGATTTTAGAGACATCAGGTTGCATTGCATAGGTTTAATGCTAACAAATAAGCCAGGAGGATTTGCTTTCAGGTTTTTTTTCAGTCTTCTATGACTTTGGTTGTCTGGTGTGTTCACTGCTGAAAGCTTTAAATAATATCTGAGAGGTGATGTAATATAATCCATCCCATATACAATGCTAATAAGTAATTTGCAATGGCCATTATACAGGAAAAGTCAGATCTTTGTTTTGTGTTTTTGTCATGGCAGTATATGAATTCTTGTTCTTTCTGCCGATTTTTGCTTTTCTCAGTTTCTTGATGAGAAGTTCTTATGATTTTTCAATTAAAAAGTTGTTTATTAACTACAAATTTAGCACTCATGTCTGCTTATTCATTATCTTTCTTAACCACACTCTTTAACCACAATCTATAACTCCACTCACCCAGTAATGCAGCTGAAATCACATAAAAAACAGCAGCAATATCAGACCTTCATCTCCTGTTATTTTCTCTTTTCTTTAAAGATGTTATTTACAAACTGCATTTTCCCCACTTTTCTGATTTGAAAAAAGAAAGTAGTTTTAATACAATATTGCACTAATTAATTTTACATAACTTGAACACTTCAAAATTGTTTAGATAATTCAAAGATCTAACTATAGCATTATAGCTATCACTTACAAATTTAATCTAAATATTCATCTTTCATAAATCACTAGACCTCAGTGTGACATGTTGGAGTAATCACCCAATTTAGTTACCTCCCCACTGAGATACTAGTACCTTACCTCCTTAAGCTCTGGTAAAGTTTGACTTCTTTTTTTCCTTTTCTATTTCAGCTGTGACTCTTTTACTTGCGTTAGGGAAATACTGTATCTTTGACTTATACTTTCTGATTCACTTAAACTTATTAGGGCTAGTCAGGTGAAAACTGAATTTGTAATCCCAGTTGTTTATGGGAGGGGGTTTGCAATCCCCAATCTGAAATTTAAAAATCAACATGAGAGACATTGGATAATGTTGTCTTAACATGAATCTTCAAGCTTACTTTTTACAAAACTATATATCCCTGTCCAGAGATTAATTTGAAAAAAATCTCAGACAAAAAACTTTTCAAGGATTTTTTGCCTCATGTACAGTCTGGAACCTTGTTTTTCTGTTCATTTAAAATGAATCTGAGTTAATAGAATATCATCTGAAGACTTAAAAGAATTTTAAGACTACTGTTTTAAAATTCTAGTGTGAGTTTAGATGCAAAATTATTAAATGCTTTTTCTCTCTTCCATGTTCTATTTAATCTTTCATCACACACTGAAAGTACAGGAGCAATTGTGAAAATCAAAGACCTGTTAAAATATTTATCTTCATCCCATTAGTTGATTACAAATTATATGAGAGTATCATTCAAGTAGTTGTTTGTTTAGAAAGCCACATATCTTTTCCAGTTTTCATACTTCATATTTTCTTACTTGTAAAACCTTTAACAAAATACCTTTAATTATTTCTCAACTGAATAAATATGTAGCAAGCTCTCAAAGTAGAACAACAAAGGGGTAAAGTGCTTTTAAAACCTTGATTGAATAACTGATCCAGTAGTATTTTCTGGATAGATCAGCTTTTGGAAGTAACAAATTGCATTGTTAGGACAATTTGTGTTGTCTGTGAAGCCTGTATATCAAATGTCCTTATCTGGTTTGCGGGTGAGTGATGTATTTCACAGACATTTACATCTAATACATTTATCTCACTATCTTATTTCTCCTCCAGTTCTCTTCTAAGCATCCAAAGTCTTTTGACTCCTGTTCTTAGGAACTTCTGTTCTCTGTTTTCAGTAGAACATTCTGCTGCCTACTGACAAAATAAGATGGGGGAACAGCATCAAATAAATGGCCCAGACTGTATTATTCATCACCTGTTAGGTGTCTAAAGAAACATGTATGTAGACAGGTGTGTGTGAAACATGTTTGAGACTAAACTGATACATATGTATTTGTGTAGGTGTGTTTACGTTGTATACATTCAGACATAGAAGGGCTGATTGTGGAAGCTATAATATTTCTCTGTCTTTACAGAGTGGTGCAAGCTCTGAATATCTGCTATTGAGTATAAATGGAGCTGACTTTCACAGTAGCACCAGGACTATTGCTGCTGATTTTGTGATTCTTCTCCTGTTAACAAAGCAGTCACATTTTGTCCATTCCTCTTGGTGCTGTGGTGAATATAGAGATTTTGGACTTACCAACCCATCTCAGTACTTCCTGTGCTTTTCTAGAACCCAAGAGCTCTTCTCAGGCTCTGACCTTGCAATTTTGTCCATCAGATAGTGGAAAGCCCATGTTCTCTGTCAGAAAGAAACCTGTCAAAATGCAAAGTTAGGACAAAACTCAAATGAACTGTGTATTTCCACAGACAGCCTACTCAAGGGAGGGACTTCTACTCAAGCAGTTCCAGCAAGCAAGAGGTATGGGAGAGAGAAAACTACATAGAGGGATGCTGACACAGGTTTATCTACTTGTAGAGAGGAACATTTCTGAATCCAAACTTGCAATTTTTTCTTCTCTTCTAATGTCCTCAAATCCAGTCTTACCCTGCAGAAGGCATTAATCACCACTGTTCTGGTCTTTGTAATGTTTTGAGCTATTAAAATTACAAAGCTGGTGTATGTAACATCCAGGGACCAGGAGACCAGTGGATTTGATGCCAAGTATCCAGGTTCTTTATGGGAATGTACTGTGGTGAAACACATTGCTGCCAAGTCACCCGCCATTATTAAATGGTGCACTGCTGAATGTGCATTATTAAATTAAACATAATTTTGCCATCTCTGCAGCATGGAATCAAATTAGAGAGTTCCTAAAGTCCAGGATTATACTGATGATATTGCTGTGTCCATTGTGAAACAAACACATGCTCTTCTGAGAGTTCTCCTCAGCTTAGGAATTTCTTTGGGACCTGGAGTTGAAAGCAAGTGCATAGGAAAGCTTTGTCAAGAAGCTAAGGAAAAACTTAGATTTAATGTCCCAATTTTTATGATTTTCAATCACTTTTTATTGAAACTTAAATTCTAATTAAAAATATTTTAGTTTTGGGTCCCAGTGATTACAAGCTGTGGGGTACATGGAGGGGCTAATTACAACTCTCCATTATTTTGAAGAAACTGAGAAGGGTTCTTGATTTGTACTGTACAAATAACTAACAGATGATTTACAATCTAATATAAAGATGTCTTGATCATAACTTCTACATCTTGTCTTTCCAGGTTAAATCTGAATGGCATATTGCTTACTTTTAAATGTATTCCCTCAGAAGTTCTGTATTACTTGTACAGGATGATTTTTTAAAAAAATTGTTTAGTAAGTTTGCTAGTGCCTCCACAATTACTATACAGGAACATAGTTCACAGGAGGGAAAATGACCCAAACTTCTGTTTCTTGTCTTTTAAAATAATACAGAAAGAAATAAACTCAAAATTGCATTTGTCTAATAGCCAGCATTTTATTCAGTGAATCACAGATTCGTAGAATGATTTGGGTTGTTAAGGACCCTAAAGATGATCTAGTTCCAACTGCCTTGCCATGGACAGGGACACCTTTCACTAGATCAGGTTGCTGAAAGCCCCATCTGACCTGGCCTTGAACAGTTACAGGGATGGGAAGGTCAGCCTTTCTGTGGGCAGCCTGTGCCAGAGCATCACCACCCTCACAGTAAAGAATGTCCTCCTAACATCTACTCTGTATCTTCCCTTTCTTGTTTTAAAATTATTCCCCCTTGTCCTCTTGCTATCAGGCCATATAAAAAGTCAATCACTATATTTCCTATAAAGCCCCCTTTAATTACTGCAAGGCTGCAATGAGGCCTCCCCAGAGCCTTTTCTTCTTCAGGCTGAACAGACCAAACTCTCTCAGCCTGTCCTCACAGGAGAGCCTCCAGTCCTCTGAATGTGTGTCAGTACAAGATCCTGGTTTTCAGAGGCTCTGGAGTATTTCTGGACTATCATTGATTTAACAGCTCTGAAAATAATTTGTACTTGTGTTGTTGATAATGAGTTTAAGTGTCAAATTCCAGGCCCCTGCTGTCGAATTTCAAACAGGCTTCTCTCAGGGGCATGAACTCTGCAAGATAAATGGTTTAAAAGGCCTAAAACTTTCACTAACTCATGTGTAAATGTTCATGGCCATGTTCCTCGTCTTCCATCCATAAACCAAAATGGGGAAAAACATAGGGAATAAATAAGAGCCAGTCTGCAGGGAAATGTGTATTTCACCTTTCAAGAAACTAGTTTCAAGTCTAGAAAAATGTCACAAACCAATTTAAGAGGCCACAATGACTGCATCCCAGTTAAGTCTAAAGTTTTGAAGGTGAATTTCTGCAAGATATTAAGATTATTCCTTTCTGAACACTGCAATTGTTCAGAAATGTAGCTGAAATAAAAATCTAATGTGAAGACTCAGGGGGAGAGAGAGATTTTAGTAGGAATAGATCAGTGTCCTCTGATTACTGCTGTAATATTTTTATTCAGAAGATACTCAAGGGAAAAGTACCAACAGAATTAAATGTGTAGTTGTGTCAGATATTTAAGCACCCTACTTTTTCTTCACAGTGTACTTATTCCTAATTTGCATATTCATGAACTAATTTATAAGGTTTATACAAGGTCATACTGTATTAATTATAACAGTGGCATTCAAATGGCACTCTGAAGTGTAGTGCTTTTAATGCTTCTTCAGCATTCCTGGTAAAAGCATTATTTCAACATATCAAATTGATGCTAGAAATTCTGTACAGCTCTGGAAGTTCATTCTGGGCTCAAGCTGATGAAAAGCTTAAACAGAAATTTTGTTATTTTAAAGTGATATTATGGAATGTCCTTTGTATTCTTTTTCTGGTCTGAATAATAATACACCATAATTCCAGCCACTTTTTACTTTCCTGTACTTAAAAATACACAAGCTTTGGTGGCATACCTCCTTCCTGTAGCATTTTATCTGATAAGAGATGCTGGGCTGCTCTGCAAAAATCTGCCTTCTAATGCAGAACAAGCTCCCAGTGTATTGATTTTGCACAGAGTTAGCCAAAAAGGGATCTGTCAACATACAGCTTCAAAATACTGTGTAAGTGGTTCCTGGACAAACAAGGAAACTCACTCATGGGTCAGTGGGGCTTCATGTTTGGATACTGGACCTATTTGTTGAGAGACTGCAAACTGAGGTCCTGGCTGAAATTTAGTTCCTGTTCTTCAATTAGCATCTTTTATTCTCCTTAACATGAATGTACGTGGATATTTTAAGGGAAGAAAGATCTGCAGCTTAGCAGGGTGTCATACAGTTAAAAGTATTTATTTATTGCTATGGCAGGGGTGTGTCCTTCCTGTATTTAACTGTTTTGCTGTTTCTGGAAATTATCCACACACATATGAAAAGAATGAATGTGTCTTTTCTTGCATCTTGTAATTCTCTTAGGCTCTTAGGCTCAGCAACAAAAATTATGAAGTGTTGCTTCTAAGGCTGAATGGTTTATGGTGTACCCTAGCCTTGAATGTGAGGGGTGTTGAATGTCTCAAGTATATTTTGAATGACTGACTATTTTTCCAGCTTTTGATGATTTTAATTCCTTTTAGGTTGAGTGCCTGCTGTTGACTAGTGCCTAATGTGCACATTAAATGTCCACTCTTATTTGCATGGTTAGGTAGTGTTAATTTACATTTCCTTCTGCCAGAAGTTTAAACCTTGTGGATGTGAATGCTCTGAAGAAAGGGAGATTGTTTTGTGAAATGGCTTCAACTTTGCTGTTTGGGATTTTCGTCATTTCAGAGCAGTTTTCACTTATGCAGTGTTACCTTGGCAGACACTAAAATAAAGTATGATCTGAGTCTTGGTGTCCTGCTGGCTGGATTTGAGCTGACTCAAAGCACAGCTGACAATAACATGTCTCCTCGCTGGCCAGCTGCAGAGCTGAGTATCACAGTGCCACAGATGTTTTCTTTTTGGGAAGAGCCCCCTAAGCTATGTGGTACCACATGTATTTTAGAGCACATCCATGCATTCACTATGTGGGAATATAAAGAGATGGAGCAAATTTTGTCTTAGCTTTCTGGGCCCACTGGGAAGAATCACCACAAGTGGCAGTGGGAATCAAGGTGTACCTCTGTTGTGGCTTTGCTGACTATCAAAAAGCCTGAATAGTCCTTTTTGAATGGGTACTTTGAAAAACTCATACAGTCTGGCTCCACAGAAAATATTATTTGTCTCAGCAAGAGAGAAAAGCTGATTGTGACAATTCTGTGGCACCACTCATGGACATGGTGCTTGATTGATAGAGGATGATGTTTTATGTACCCAAGAAAGATGGAAGCACAATCATTCAGAGTTTGTATGCCCACTCAATTTCACCAGAGGGAATAAAATAATAGTAAGTTTGGGGTTCTTTGGTGCTCATCGCATGCTTTCTATATTGACTAGATTTTCTCTTCTTAAAACTATTCACATTACTGGGCAGCATGAAAAAGGAACACGTGAGAACATATGGCTCTGCATAGTGAAGGAAAGGCAGGGTGTACTTCTGCAGCTTTATCTCTTTGTCTCATGATAACTGGCTTCAAATCTGCAGAAACTTGGCCTAGGAACAGGAAGATCATTTGGTCTGTTTGCTCACTCTGAGGATTTGCAGTAGAGAGATGTATTTGAAGTATGCTGAGCTTGCTTCAGCCTTCTGGATAAGCCAGCCAACATCACAGAGTAAACATTTTATCACCTCCTTTCGGAATGTTGTGGGCATGTGAACTGTTCGACTTCAGGCACAGGAGTAATTACTGCCAGCATCTCAAGTTGAGCCAATGCTCAGATCTTTTCCTGAGAGGTAGCTTTGATGGCATTCCTCATTGTCTGCAAGCTGGTGAACTACTGAGAGCTGGTGAGAAGAGCTCTCCAGCAAAAAGTGTAGCACTGAAGCCCCAAGAGCTGCAGTCTGTACTAATTACAGTCACAAACTTTGCTACTTTTATCTGTTCGGGAAATATTTTCCCAAAAACTCTCCTGATGAAGTAAGTAAATTGGAAAGAAATATGGCTCCTGGGGGGTGTGATGAAACAGGCTGCAGCCTGCCAGACCTGCTTAGTTTGCAGTCCCCTCAGAATGTCTGAGCTGAAGACTGAAAAGCAGATAATTTCCAAATGTTGTATTTTGTGAAACTTGGCCCAGTGAGTGTTGAGATTGTGTTCTTATTATCATCACTACAAATCTCCAGAGAGGAGTTCTAGCACTTTGTAAGATTTTTTTGTTGATCAGAGAGTAGTCTAGTAGAACACATTGAGAAATGAAGACCACTACTTGCAGTAAAATGGATTCTTTCCTCTCTGAGAGGATTAGTAAAGTGGACTGTTAATTTGAAGGTAAATTGAAGCTTCTGTAAAGACCGTAGTAAAAAGCAAGTGATGCTTTTCACTTATTCAATTCAATTTCATTGATTTTATCCAATTGGAATATTTCTGTGGTAATAATACAAACTAACACTCACACAAGTGAAGTGAGAGGGTTTAAAGCTTGGGCAAGGTGGTGCTGATTACCAGCTAGATCTCACTGATAAACACACAGTCTTGCAAATCTGCCTCAGAAAGGCAACAACAGCACAAAGGGAGAGGATTTTAGTGTCCTCTGCCAGCAAAGTCTGTGCTAAGTTTCTGTCTAATACGTAAAGCAGGGTGGAAGACTGCCATCTTCAAAAATCAGAGATGCTAGGGGATTTGTAGATTTCAGGTGGTATTTTTTCCTACTGTTTTCCCTAAATTAGCTTCATATACTGTATTTTCAAGGTCTTTATTACATGTAGGAAAGTCGTCTTGTGAAAGAAAGAATATATTCAGTAAAAAATTTAAAATCCAGTATTTTAACAGCATAAGCATGTAGTATGAAAACGTTTTAACATCTGCCTGATAGATGTCCTTTTACAAGAGCGTTGAGTGACACAGGGGAATGGCTTCGAACTGAGAGTGGGCTTAGATTAATTGTTATAAGGAAATATTTTACTGTATGTGTGGTGAGGCACTGGAACTGGTTGTCCAGAGAAGTTGTGGATGCCCCATCCCTGGAAGTGTTCAGTGCCAGAGTGGATGGGGCCTTGAGCAGCCTGGTTTAGTGGCAGGTATCCTGCCCATGGCAGGAAGGTTGCAGCCAGGTGGTCTTTAGGGTCCCTTCCAACTCAGACCATTTTACAGTTCTATAAAAGTATTTTCAGCTAGGATTTCACACTCCATGCAGACAATTTCTGTGACAAAGTACTTCTGAAGTATTTGTCTTAGTGTGGCTTTTTTACATTCACAGCTCATTTCTTTTTGTCGGATAGTCATTTATTATAGTTAGTTGGTTACAGCTTCAGCGTTTTGAAGGACAGTAGTGTG
Source organism: Rhipidura dahli (assembly GCA_013399225.1). Lineage (NCBI taxonomy): Eukaryota > Metazoa > Chordata > Aves > Passeriformes > Rhipiduridae > Rhipidura > Rhipidura dahli. The sequence goes on along the minus strand of VXAC01005196.1, from coordinate 222,806 downwards.
GTGAAACACCTCCTCCTCTCCCCCTGCTATCATTCATCCATGTTTATATCAGATTTACTGTGTACAAAAGAACCATATTTGGAAAGTGTTTCAAAAGAGATAATCATGAGAGGGCACAATGTAAGTATTGTGCATATACAAATATGAGTTTAGGGGGTTTTTTAATCCCCTAATGCAGTAAAAATACCCAGTAGAATAGATAATAAAAAAGTATTTATTTACCAAAAAAAAAAATTATTTAATTCCCGGTGTTCACTTTATAGAATCGATCTGTGCTGAGGAAGGCTTTTAGTCAACTAGTCAAATTGATTGACTTTGATTGATTTTGATAGCTGCTGTGTTTGGTTGCCAGGCTTCATGTTAAGAAGGAGTGTCTTCTAATCAATGCAAATATGAGAAAATGCACAATAGTATTTGCACTTTTGGTAGTTGCTGTAGGTGTTAGAGTCAGCTGCCTGTGCTCGCTGTCTGGTTGCAGAGGTGGGCACTTGCAGTCAGTGCAGAGAGAGATCTAAAGCTGCCTGGCCTTGGGCACATCTTGTGACCTCAGAAGTACTTAAGTTTCATAAACCCACAGAGATAAGGGAGATCTCAGTTTTAGTTAACAAACACAGTGGAACAGCATCCTTTTTATTGCCTGTGTGATAAAGGGAGCAGAGCAGAGAGTTTGGCTCTGTTTGGATTCACTGACAGCAAGACCAGGAACAAACATTTGTGAGTTTGTGTGGATGTTCGCTGTGCACAAGAGAAGGATCAACTGGGACAAATGTGAGAGAAGAATCAACTGAGACAAGTTCAAAAAGGAGGGTACAGCTCTGTTAATTTAACATAAAGGACATTAATGTAACTAGGGTGATGTCTTCTGTGTTGGATATCAGTGAGTTTTGGAAACACACTCTTAGGTGGAATCGTGTCACCCTTCCCTGTCACTTGGTTGCAGAAGTTACTGAGGACACCTGGTCCACACATAAGGCATAGGATCCACCAGCAAAATCAGCAGGAGTGTGCCTGCCACTGGAATCACCAGCACTGAAATAGGGAAGAGGGAAATTCATATGAATGATGCAATTTTCTGAACTGAAATTTTATACCATTTACAGAAATGACATGGGAATTTTTAATTGTTTTTACAAGAACAGTGTGTTTGCTTTTTTTGTTTCTCTTACCTTTTAGAGGACTGGTAGTTTTGGTTTTGCCTTCAACTAGGTTATAGAAGAGTCAGCTAAAGGAGTCCTTGGGCACTGAATTAATCACAGATTTCCAAGATTTTTTTTTATTGAGTATTTTTTGTTTGGGCTTTAATCAAAAAAACTGTAGCACCTAAAGTTAAATAGAGGCAGCATTTCCACCTTGAGGGAGTTCAGGAAAAAAAACCATTTTTCTTCGATTTGAAAAGCTATTTATTACTTGTTTTAGGTGTCTCGTTTAATTAAACACCTGAATGAAGTACTGGTTGTTTAGAGGCATACTGGTGCTGTACATATATCACATTTGTATATACAAAGATGGTCTGTAAATAATCAGTTTGTTTTACCATTTTCCCCCAAATATATAGGTATTTTAAGCACTTTGCTAGTAATATTATCTCCTAAGAAAACACACAATTACTTGCTAATAAAACAGAAAGACATATGTGCATCTCCATGGGGGATTGTGTGTGTTTATATACTTTTCTTTTTTAGTACTCTTTGACATGAATAATAGCAGTCGGTAGATTTCTTAAGGAAGTGATTGCATTAGCTCAAACATTTTATTCTAGAATTGTGGCTCCATGTATCATGAAACACATGGAAAGTGTTAACTGATTAATTATCCCCCATAATTCTCCAACATATCCCTGTCTAGATTATAATGCTTGCAGTATCGCTTCTGCCAGGCTCACATTTTGCCTGACCTTATGGCAGACATACAGTGTAATTACTAAATAGGGGCTAATTTATGTAAACAAATGCTAGTTTTTAATAGCATGAGCCCTATCATTATGTTTTATTGCTAGTGGATGTGTTATGTAGTCAGCCATTATTCAAGAGTTTGGGTAGATCATTATAGGAAATTACCTGTGTACTATAAACTAAGAAGATTATAGTTTACAAAGTGAAAGTATCATAATCCTTAGATAATATTTTCATTTCCTCCCCTACAAATATGTGAGAACTTCAACTGATCATGCTTTAGCAAAGGAAATATATTTTACTTTGTATGAGAGTACTTCAGGTATTTTCCAGTTAGTACAGTTTGGGGGATTCTTATGCAAAGCACAGCTTGTATGAGATGTAAGAGATAAAAATAAATATGCAGGAACTGGAGTTTACTTGATACTGTGGTAACTGTCATGTACTGACCTTCATCTATCAAAAATTTCTGAGGTAGCTGCCATACAATAAAAGTAATTGATTTTCATTGTTCCTTACAATCTAAACTAGCCTAATAGCTCCCATTCTTAAATCAAGTGCAGGAATGTGTTGTAAAGGATAACAGTGAACTATCCACCAGTTTCTTTCTTGGTTTCTAATAGTACTAATAATAACATTTCAGTCTTTCTTTCCTTAATTCTTATTCTTGGATAAGGAAAGAAAGGAGATTGATCATGTTTACAGTGATGTCTGAATACCTGGAGTTCTCACTGGTGCAGACATGCAGCAGTATTGGGAATGGGGCTCTTGGCAGGCATCTAAGCTTATTCATTCCTATGCTGTTTAATCATTTCACATTTACTCTCTCTGTTGGATGTCTGTCCTTGTGCTGTTCATTTTTCCAAGTTCATGTATACAGTAAGAGACAAATTATTAATCTATTTTATCAATAATAAATATTTGTTCATGCTCAAAATCTGCAGTGGGAAACAGAATGGTTTCCATCAGATGCCAGTTTGGAGTTTGCTCTGCTTTTTTCATAGTTAGTGTGAAATGAATTTAGTGGCCTCAGCACAACTCCTGCTGCTGCCAGTCCTTGATACCCAGGCAGGAAATAGGAATGATGCTGGCAGTAGAAGTGGAAGGCAACTCACAGCACTGGGTACGTGTGCCCTGCAGCAGGTTCACATCAGCACCTGCAGCCAGCAGCACAGACTATTTCATTTGGTATCAGCCTCCTGTGGGCCTGGACTGTACATTTAGGGTGTAGTTCTCAACTATAGTGGCATACTTTCAGGTTTAAGTGTGGTTGTTAACCATACCTGCCTAGGCTTTGATCAGCCTCCTGACAGCAGCATCAAGGTATCCATGGCAGTCACACGTTCAGTGGATTTTGAATTTTTTGTGAATCCATTGCAGAGCAGAAAGGTGTGCATGAATTGAAAAACAAACAAACAAAACAAAAACCAACAAAAAATAACACCACATAACCGAAACCAGTAAAAAACACCAAACAAAAAGCAATCAGCTTGCTGGGAACTTGGGAACAAATCATGCTGCTGTACAGGAAGACTGGAAATTATGGCAGAACCTCTCACTTGGGTAAACAGGAAGTCTCCTGAAGCTCAAGAATAAACCAGAGTGGAAACCAGAGCAACAAAGGAATATGAAAAGCTGCATTTGGAGATAAAATGAGGAAGATCAAAGACCAGTGGGAGGTAACTTGGGATATAAAGGGTCACAGCAGGGGATTCTACAGGCATATGTATCCTAAAAGGAGAAAGTAGTTGAGGAGAATCTAAGTCCATTAATGCATGAGGAAGACAACCTGGTGATGGATAAAAGGGTAAAGACTGAAGAATTCAACACCTGTTGTGCTATAGTTTTATCAGTCATATCCTGATCCTGGTCTCCTGTACATTTCAGCATGTTTTAAGAAGAACAGAGAGAAGCAGCCATGGGCATCAACAGGATTAGGACTATTTGGAGAACATATATAGGTATTTAGATCCATGACATCGGATGGAATATATGCAAGGGTACTGCAAGAAAAGCTGATTGATACAGTTGTGAGGCATCTATCACACTGGGGTTTTAGGGAGGTGACTGAAAACTAAAAAAGAAAGGCTAAAAATTTATCTAGTTTTGAGGAGAACAAAAAGAATAGTCTGGGGATCATCTTCATCTCAAACCCTGGAAAAAACACGGAGTATGACGTTTTAGAATCCATTTCAAAACGTTTTGGTGAACAGTCAGCATGGATTTACCACTGACAAATCATGTTTAATGAGTGTGACTGCCTTCTGTGATAAAGTGTTTGTCCACATGGATGAAGGGAGAGCACTGATGGAATATACTATTTCTCTACTGTTGTATTAGTACAGGCTGAAAATCCTGACTGAGGGGCACACTTTTGAAAAGGAAATGGGGTTTATAGAGGACACCAACCCAAATATGAGCCAACAATGTGTTCTCATCATGTGTATGGCAGGCTGGGAATGCATCTGTGACCAGCAGGTGCATGGAAGATTATCTCCCTTTTCTGGTATTGCTATGGACACCTGGGCAGCACTGTTTCTAGCTTTGGGCCCACACTGTTTAATAAGAGTTCTCAGGAACAGGAGAGGTTGCAGGGAAGAGGTTACAAGTTTCAGCTTGGGAAGTTCAAATTGGACATTACACTTTACCAGGTAGGCAGTGCAACAGTGGAACAGAGCAGTGGTGGAATGCTCTGAAGTGATGACTTCAAGGCTCTGCCTTTAAGAGGGACCACTGACCTTGTCTGATGTTGATAATCCTTCCATAGGCAGCAGGCTGGACCCGGATGATTTCCTGATGGTTATTCCAACTAACATTTCTGAGATTATGTGAGTGACTCCAGAATTTCAAGTCAAGTCCTGGGAAAACTGGGAGTACAGAAATTACAAGCTCTGAGACAAAATCTGGACCAGAAAAAAATTCCCTTACCTCCTTTCTCATGTCAGGGCCATTACGCCTCTTCCCTTGCACTGGTCATGGAGCACTTGCAGGCTAATGGAAAACAACCCCTTCTAAGCGAAACTGTCATTCGCATCAAATAAATCTGTTGTGTGTGGTGGATTCCTGCACACACAGTGGGTACTACAGCAGTGAAAAGTGACAGGGTAGAAAACATATCACAACCCTTCTGTGAAAGGAGGTTGAATTACAGATACAGAGGCCAAGTTAATGTAGGTATTACGTGAGTTTTCAGTGCCTGACTTTGTAACTGTACTGTTCTGTGAAGCATGTCACAACAATGAACTGGTTAGCAGTTGCAAGTATGATGACTTTCAAATGTCAGCCAAACAGCTCGAGAAAAGATTTGTATTTACAAACAATTTTTCAATTACGGTCATGTAGGCTAATGAGTGTTAATTTGGGTTCTCTTAATAAGTAAATAAGTGGTATTCTGATAGTACTTTAAACTGAAATGCGTAGTTACAATGTTGGACATTTGTAATTAGATGTTAATTTAAACAGTCTATTTCAGAATTACAGTTGCAAGCTGCTTTACATTATTCTTTGCGTCAAGATGAAGCTGCAGTCAGAGAAAGAGTATTGACCATTACATGCACAGTATCTTGCCATCTGTAATTCTCTAAATTCAGTTAAATCCCCTTAAAATTGCAATCAAACTTTAAAATTTTATGCAAAATATTAATACTTCAATTTTTGAAGAACTGGACATAGAAGAAGCACAGTAGATTTTTTTTGTTATTTATTTTACCTAACTAATACAACTTTGATACATTTAGGTCTTATTTTTCAATCTCATTGATATCTCCACATTTTTCTGGAGTTCTCTGAACTTGTCTACTGAAATGCTTCCAGAACTCTCTGCTGTTTGTTCAGAGTGACTTCACCATTGGTCTAAATAAATAAAGACAGCTGCACTTAAAGTAGTTTGAGAGTTTATGCTTGTTACTGCTGTTCTTTCTGATATTATAGTAGTGATCAACTTCTCTGGCACTGCAATTTTTTTTTGCTGTAACATTTTGTTCAGTTACCAGGGTGGATTTGTGAATCAAGTTTACAGCCTAGCAGACTGCCTGAATCCTCTGGGGCAAGTTATAGTGCCACTTTTCAAGTGGAGTTTGGGTTATAAATGTGTAAATTGAAGACATAAGTGGTATAACTTCTATTTGGGGAAAGAGGGCTGGAGGCATATTGATAGTCATGACATGATTCCTATGAGAGGCTATAACAGCAAAGACAGGTGTATGATGTTCTGCTGCCTCAATTATAAATGTTTAACAGCTCAGTTTAATTAGGCATGTTTTGAGAAAAGATTTCATGGTGTGAATTGAATTTCAGGCATTCACCTACATGCATGTGAGTGGCTTTGGCTGCAGCCATCACAGAAGTACCACTGCCAAGCAGACACACTATGTGAAGCAGCCCAGCACATCCACAAAAAGTGTGGGAAAACACTGAAGTTCACATTTTTCATTTGCTGAGGCGCTGTTTTCCATAGAGATTCTCAAGAGAGCAGATGGCATGGATGACAGTGGTGTTGTGTGGCTTAATACAGTGATGCTGAAGGCAACATTTAGGTAAAATGGTGAGGCAAGAGTGAGTATGTGTTTGGTGAGAAGCAGGCAGATTAAGCAGATTAAATTGAAGCTGGGTGTGACACTTGTCTGTTGTAACCAAGAGTTTTGTCTTAGGGCCTTGTCTACACTGTGGAATAGCAGCAGAAAGTGAAGAACTGCAGAATAGTTGCTTCTCAGTAATTCTCCTCAGTGAATTCCCTGATCTATTCTCAGGGTAGATCCTGCATCTCCAGAGGAAGTTAATGCAGGATAAATACTGCATATGGAATACCAATAACTTTTCCAAAGGTTCCTCCAGCAGAAGAGCCCACAAAGTGCCTGAATGCTCCTGGAGTGTTTGGTGGCATCCATTGGTGCCAGTGGGTATTTCTGGAGTGCAGGAGAGCAGTTCTTCCCTTCCTCTAGAGCCTGGTGTGGTTTTATACAGCCAAGAAGTTCCCAGAGCTGTGTTGAGAGAGACATTTACCTGCTGCCAGAGACCATGGATACGGGGGGTGGTGCTAGTGCCCAGCAAAGCCCAATCATTGACTGATTCTGATTGCAGTAGGGAAGAGAGGGTGAGGCCCAACTGAGGCCCCTCTAATACCTCTGCCTCACATGGTGGATGAGTAATTGGCTGGATGGACACAGACCAAATTGTGGTCCATGGCTCCATCACCAGGGGAGGCTGATGATGGGTGGTGCTCCTCAAGGCTCTGTCTTGAGTCTGGTGCTCTTTAACATCAGTGATCAAGTGCACCCTCAGTAACTTTGCAGATGACATGAAGCTGAGCAGTGCAGTTGACACATCAGAAGGAAAGGATGTCATCCAGGGCGTCCTGGGCAAATTTGAGGAGTGGGCCCATGAGAACCTCAAGAAGTTCAACAAGTCAAAGTGAAGGTACTGCACCTGGGTCAGGGCAGTCCCAGACATAAGTGCAGACTGGGACAAGTCGTTGAGAGCAGCCCTGCCAAGAAACACTTGGGAGTTTTGGTGGATGAAATGCTGGACACGAGCCAACAGTGTGTTCTTACAGCCCAGAAGGTCAGTGGTATCTTGGGCTGCACCAAAAGCAGCGTGGCCAGGAGGTGGCTCTCCTTCACTACTCTACTCTCCTGAGACAAATCCTGGAGGGCTGCATACAGTTCTGGGGCCCCCAACATCAGAAGGTCATGGACCTGCTGGGGCGGGTCCAGAGGAGGGTCATGGAGACAGTCTGCTCTGGGCAGAAAGATAACTCAAGCACAAGGAACTGGAACATTGCAATACTCGGTTCATACACTCACTATCTTCATGGAGTGTCACTTCACCAGGGCCACCTGGTAAGAAAGGGAAAAAATGCTCTAGTATTTGTTATTAGCATATTTATTTCAGCGAGGTTTGGCAGCGGAAATCTCTCACCTGGGAAATAAGCACTAAGCTTCCTAAAGTTGTATTAAATAATTTGCAGTCTTTATACCTAATGTAGGAAATTTTGCTGTAATTCAGTGAATTGTGTTTGCACTGTTTCAGAAGCAGCTATGTTTTTGAGTAACTGACAATTAACTGAGAATGGTAAAATAATAATTACAAAATTAGAATGAGTGTTTATTCATAAAAGAACAGACACCTTTATAAGCTGTAATTATCTTTTTGCTAATTTGGTCTGACTGGCAAACAAAGCATACAAAGGATGATTCTTTTCCCAGGCAGAGCACCACTGCAGTCAAAGCCCTTTTAGAGGTGAGGTTTGTTGTAAAAGCAGGTCATATGGCAGCAAGTGCTGATGGTGCTGAGTATCTGTTGCTCAGGGAATTCTTACCTGCCCACGGAAGAGTAAAAACAACTGCAGAAATTCCCCCGTGTAGGAACAATTAACTAGAGACCGAGGCTGAAGTTTGCCACAGCATCAGTAACTTTGTACTTGAAACCAGCTCTCAACTTTTTCTGGTTGTTCAGTTTGCATAATTTTTCCCCCACTCTTTTTTTTATTGCTGGTGAATTGTGGGTTTCTAGAACACAATACATTCTGTCTCTTGGCCCAGGAAACATGTATTAAAGCTCCTGTGTAAGGTGAAACTTGATGGAAATAGGATGCACAAAGGTGATCATGAGATAAAGAAGACAATTATTCTGCAGAAAACTTCACTCAATCAGATACATACAGCTCCTGCAAACTAGATTTTTTGGGGAGAGGAAGGGTTGAGGGTGAGGTGTCCTTTCATGGCATACAAGTGTTGTGGTGCAATTTGTAGGAAGAATCAAGATGAGGCAAATACAGTAATGTGTTAAAAGCATTTCTTTGCAGGTGGGGGGGTGAAATATCTGAAGCATAATAGTACATTTCATGGCCAAGCAAATAGCAAAGTAGAGTCTGCTACTCATGCAAGAGTTTCACAAGCATTTTAAGGCACCAACAGAAAGTTTGAATTTTGCATTTAGTTTAACAGGAATGAGTTAATTTATTCAAAGGGTATGGGTTAAAATGAAAAGAGAAAAATTAAATCACTGATTATATCTGCCTCCTGAGCAATTCCTGTGACATACAAGAGAGCCAGGCATCAAAACAGGGCAGTGTAGGGTTTTGTAAGAAGTTTGTTCTGGCAGAAGATCCAGGTTGCCAGACACCATCCCTGGGGTAGAGAGCACTGACAGCAGGGCTCGTAGCAGGGTTTGTTCGTAGCAGTGTTTGTTCATCGTTCTGTATGGCATGGACTAGGTGGGGATAAGTAGGGCTGTGGTAGAGTGATTCCCTTCTTTTTTTGCAGGTTATTTCAAGCAGCAGTGATGCACAGTGACTCATTAGGCTGAAGGGCACGCTAGAGGGTCAGTTCTTTCACCATCCCTCAGTGTGCACATAAAGCCGTTTGGAGATAGGATGATGTGACATAATCTGAGGTAGGATGCTCACTGGCAATTTCAGGTTAACCATCATGGAAATAGGACACAAACATAAATATTTGTTGCTTGTGCTGAAGGCACATTTGGACAAAGCATAAGAATTGTAATTTATTATGCATCACATTAATTTTTTTTATGATTAGGCAATTTATGATAATGAGATTTTTTTACAGGTGTTTAGCTCAAAAAATCATAACTCCATGAGATGCTATTACCGGGAAGCAGCATAGATACCTTGATGTTTTTAATGAAGTTAAAGCATAAAAAAGAGACAAATGAGGGTAGAGATTGTTCTAGAAATAATAAAATGCAATTTCACAGGAACAGTATCATTTAATGAATTATGTGACTAGAAAGAAATAATATGAGCAAATAGAAATTAATTTTGAGATGCCTAACTGAAAATTGGGAAGGAGAAGGTGATAATAGAGTATGCTTATTATGACAGTTAAAGAAACTTACATACTGTAACTAGTTTATACAAGGAACAGGGAGAAATGACAAACAAGCAGTGTTTCTAAAGAATTTTAGTTTTGTTAGGGGAAAAAGACACCTCTCAGATTTGGAGAGAGACTGCAGCTGGAGAAACGTTCATAGTAGTCAATTCACTGAGAACATGGGCACTCACACAGCTGAAAAGCACTTGCCTTCTACTTTGCTGTGCTCTGCTGTAACTTATTTTGTTTCAGTCAGAGCAACGTTTCATACTTCTGATACTCTAATGAGTGTTCTACTTTGTGACTTCTTATGCTCTGTATTAAAATTTCTAAGTAGCTGATCAAAAAGAGATGAAGCTAATAATCTAATGAACTGATTGGTGTTGTAATTAATTGTGCTCATCTGATTAGTCAACAACCAAAGCTGATTTACCCTCCTTTCTTCTCAAGGCACTGCACTGATGATGGTTTTTCAAGACTGCAAAATAGATGCAGGAAGGCACTTGAAGCTCATATGTGGCAGGGAGATTGCTTTGTAGGTTAAGGGAATCATCTTACTTGAGCAATCATGATCCTATTTGTTTGTTCCTCCAGGTTGATAGGATTGCTTATTGCTTATGGTTTTTCTGGAACCTAATCTTTATTCACAGGATTTTTAGACTGGTAACTTTGCTAAATATAGCTATTTACATTGTTTATGGTCTGAATTTTGTGATTATCTCTTTCACTGAGTTCTAAAACCAAAGCAAGAGAAGAGTATAACTTTTGAATATTTTGAGTTACAAGACCTGAGAAGAAGTGCATTACTAATAATGCTTTTAAATGTTTTAAACTCAAGGGCACAGGAAAACAGACTTACTAAAGTGTCCACCAAAGTAAATTACAGGAATATGCAATATGTTGTAATACTTCATCCAAAACTTTTAGTTCTGGTTTAGTAACAATGTCAACTTAAAAATCAGAATATCAAATGGAAAAGTGAAAATCAGAGTATAAAAAGTAGAATCTTATGTCAAAATGGAATCCAATATTAATCTCTAATGTCATTGTTTATTCTCGTATTTATAAAACTAGAAAGTCACAGCTAAACTGTCATCTAGCCCATCTAGAATGCTTGTTTAACAGAGTAAGAAACCAAAATGACAGTGTCATGATATCCCATTCCAAGGTTCAAACTAGTTTTTCCTCACACAGATGCTCTCCTGAGTTAATAGGTCTGAAATAAGCTCTATTTCTCTATTTCTTGTTTTCTGTTTTTTTCCAAGATGTAGCTTTTGTCTTTGTCTAGAAACATTTGCCGTTCACATCCCTATATCATCAAACTAGGAGTACTCATTTCAGCTTCCCATCCTTTCAAAGTGTCCGTTTATTTGGAAATGTAATGTAAAATTACTGAATTCATACCTGAATCACAGATTTGTCTTCTTGCATCATGTTGTAAGAGTTTGACAGTTCTGGCATTTGGCTTTTTGCTGCATGAGTTTTGTTGCTCTTAAACTGAATTTGTATGGCAAATGGGTCTATTTGGCATATGGACTTTTTTCCTTGTAACAGGGTATTCACTGGATATTCAAATGGCCTGATTTTTCTGGGAAATTAACTAATTTCTTACTGTTCCCTTTGTGTGTATGAGCCACAAAGGAGACCAAGATAGGACCTGGAATTTACTCATTAAAGCACTTCTTTCTTTTATAATTGTCAGTTAAGAGAATTTATTGACCGCAGGACTCACTGGAATGCAAGACACTCAAATGACTGAGAAAGTTTTAATGCAGACACTTGGCTTCAAATCACTTCTTTTTGCTTCTGTGGGGTAACACAATGACATTCTTTGCACAAATACAACTAAGCATACTGGACACCCAAAGCTAAGTGCCTTATTAAAATGGTTTAGAGGATGGCTTCAGAGGGTGCCAACTCTCAGGACTTCCTGAGCTCATAATTACTTGAGAGAGGGGAGAAAGGATGCATAAACTAGTCCTTTAAGAAGGCAAGATGTTTAACAAATAAACTCTAAAAAGGCATAACCCAAAGTCTCCTATAGGTTTTGCTCTTAGGTTTGGGGTTTTTCTAATTCCAGAAATGATACTTGTAAAACTTCATCATAGATTTTTTTGTTGTTGTTGTTAGGAGTTTTATTAAATAAGCAAACTGGTCTGTTAGTAAAATCACCATGCTTATATTTTTAATTAACTGTTAATTTTATGTGATGGTCAGGTGCTTTCCTGCTACTATAGAAAAATATGTCTTCTGTAGGTAGAACATGCCACTGCTACCAAGCAATTTCAGGTAAAGCCTGGCAGCAGGTCAGGTGAAAGGCATCTTTAGTAACTACGATGTGCCAATGGAATCTGTCTTGGATTTGCATTCCATGACTCAGTCAGGAATGTATTTTGGTCCTGTGTTGGATTCTGGAATTGCACTTTGATCGTGACCAACTCAGGTGTTCAAATATTTCGGAGTGTATGCAAAAGAGGCTTGCGTGTATTCCTGAAAAGCACGTGAGCTACAGTGGGATCAAGTCAAGGGGAAAGAACTGTCAAAACTAAGACTTTTCGTTTTCATTTGTTAGTACTAGTTGTTCTTAAGATTAAAAAAACAAGGTCAAATGCATCAAAGGATGGCAAGAATTTTCACACACTATGTCAAGTGGGCTAAATTTCTTTTCCGAATTTCAGGTGCGAATGAAAATCCTTTCCCCAGCTGTTGTGCATGTTACAATTTCGACTGAAGGAGTGGGATTTTTCTTTACAACTGAAATTATATTAGAGAAATAATGTTCAAACAATTTTATAAAGGGATCTCAGCAGTGTAAGACATGCTGGTATGCTCAGAATAATATTTTAAACACAGTAAATTACTGCTTTTTACAGATAGTGTATTTCTTTGATGCTTACTCTGAACTCAAAAGCATTTTGTCTGCTTCTTGTTCTTAAGAAGGCAGTTGTAATGCCAAGTTTTTCCTGAGAATATAGACTCCAAAAAATAAGAGAGGGGGTATTTTTATTCTTGTGGAAGTATTTTTGCTAGGGCAGCTCATGTAAATCAAAAACTTTCCCAGAGACCTAACCAGGATGAATACAGGATTCTTTTAACAGAGAGGAAAAGCAGACATAGAAATGATATACAAATAACCTGAATTTTAATACTTTGGAAATTGCTTGAATGGTTAATGTAGAGGAAGGCAATTAAGAACATCAAAACAGACCAATTTATAAGCATTTGAAGAAAACAACCTGATAAATAATAGAATGAGGTTAATTGAAAACCGTTTATGTTTGGTCAGTTTTGTTCTGAATAAAATAACGAGCTGAACAGAAAAATTGAAAAAGAGGAGCTACTTTCCAATGCTGAATCATCTGACGGTATTTTTGAGTTCTCCCAGTGACCAGAATAGATAACCAGGGAAGATGGGATGACACCATTAAGGCTGAAGCTCAGGGCATGCTCCTCCTGGCCACATGGGTGTTTCACTGGGTGCTGGTGTTGGGGAGTGATCCCTGCATTTGGCAGCCTCAAGGCCATCCTTCTCCACAAATTTGTCCTGTTGCTCTTCAGTCCATGCCAGGAGCTGCTGAGTCCTCTGGACAGTGGCTCTGTGGGACAGAAGTGCTTGAGCTAATGCTGGTATTTAATGCTGGATCATCAAAAGCTAGTGCTTTAATTACATTCTTGCAGTCTTTAACATATACAGAGCTCCATTTAACAACATTACAATTGTAAATGGAGAAAAGTGTCTTGATGTTGGCATATTTAAAGTATTTCCATTATGACCTTCAGAGTCTGTACCACAGCAGGTCTTCCCAAGGGCAATAAGTGACAGAGTGTTTCAGCTCTTAGTGAAAGAACAGGTATAAACAGCTGAGCATTAATGAGTGCAGTGATATCTGTGAAGCAAAAACTGTGTGTCAGAGAAATTAAATATCAAAACAGAAATTTGATGCAGGTGGGATTTTTTAATATTGTAATTTAAAAAATTTCCTGAACACCCTATGTGTAATTCTGTGTATTGTAGTTAAATAGAATTGTACTTCAAATGAAAACATGTCAGAAGGGAAGAGGGGTACTTAGAAATACTTCTTGTTTCTTTCAGGTGAGGCTATGGTTGATTATACCATGAATCATACCAAAATTGTTTATTCCAGAAAATTTGGGGTGGGTTTGGGGCTTTTTTTAGGGAGACAGTTTCTTTTAAGATGTTTGTTGCAGTTCATGTGCTTTCCCATCATGTATCTCTCGAAAGTATCAAAATATCAAGCAACGATGTTAGAAGTCGATTGCTTCACCAGTCCCACAGAGCAGTCATTAACATCAATGTATTCAGCCTTAGGATTGGACATGCAGAAGCACAGCAGTGAAAGGCACCTGTTGAGTGCTTGACTTGGTAGGCTAATTGCTCTGATGTTTTGAAAACAAAAGGTACCGCTGAATAATCAAAGCTAAATCACATTGTCATAGCACTTGATGGAAAGGTTAATAACCAAGACTTGATCCACATTAGACTGTGAGGTGCTTGTCTAATTGCAAAGTGTTCTTTTAAAGTGAAAGTAATACCTAGGAGAGAAAGATCTCTCTTAGGCCATATTACTTGTTGATATAAAACGTCTTGCTTCTTTAGCTACAGTTGAGCTATTCTAATTAATAAGAGACAATTTCCCCCCTAACTTATGTTATTCTAAATACACACGCAGGATTGCTAAATTCTGAATACCAGCTCATAGATAAATAAGGCTATAATTGGTGCTAAGAATATTTAGCAAGAAAAAATCTTCCTGATTTTGGTGATACTGCACTGAACTGTCATTCACATTAGGAAAAGTTAAAGGGAGATCTGTGGCAGTAACTGAAAAATCTATTTTAGTTTATTTTTACTTCAAACAATAAGCTGATTTTGAAGTCACTGAAAACCTAACACTTAGAAACTCTTAATAATGAAGAATGAACCATCTTGTGTTTTCTTAGGTTTTGTCTCACTACCTGGTTTGAATTTCTGTTTTGTCTGAGAAATAGCTAGTCTAATCAGCTAGTTTAGTTTTCCGCAGGAAGTGATTGTTTTAAAAAGTCTCAGTTTACATATAATGATAAAAAAATCAGAACTTGTCTAAAAGTCACAGTAGTGACCAGAACTACTACAGCTAACCTATTTATTCCATGTCAAAGGCTGCACTGAATACTTACAGATAAGCCAAAAAAAACTCTAAAGAAAGTTTAAGTTTTTGAGTTTACTGTAAAAAGCCGCAGCCAATGGTATGGTTGTATAGGGACTGCTGACACTGAACATCCTTGATGGATACATACACAGTGCTGGTTGCTTCATTTTGCTGTCTGTGTCCCTGCATTAGACCCTTGCAGCAGAGAGCCCAAATGCTGACAGAATCAGCTGGGAGTGCACAGGAGAAGCAGTAGCTCTTAGGGGATCATCTGTTACACTGCAGACCTGCTCAGGGCATCGTCACCACAGCACCCTCTGATGGGACTGGGGATGCCAGCTTGCCCCCAGGACAAGGCTCTGTCCTCGAAGGAGAAGAAATGCTCAGTCAGTCAGACAGAAATGGGAATAGGCAGCGTATAAAAGAGCACATGTAGAGGAGGCCAGTGTCAGGGTGGGGTTTTGTTTGTTTGCGTTTTTAATCTGTGTGTTTTAAAGAAGAGTATTTGGTGTGCCAGTTGTAATTCAGTTACTCAGTATTCTGAGGGCTTTTCCCTTGCTAGGTACCCTGAGGAAACATATTTGCTGTTGCTATAACATTAATGGGGTTGGTGTAGTGCTTGATTTATGTAAACCTTTCCCCCTTGCTGAGAAAAATCTCTTTGTGGTCACTGTTGTAGCATGTAGAAGGATGGACAAGATTGAAGCTGTTACTAGTCCCTCTTACACAAAACTTCTTGGAATAACAATGTACTTGGAAGACCCCTGAAATTTCATGCTGAACACAACTTGTGCTTTCCACCTAATTTAGGATATTGTCCTTCCTGTGTCTGTCCTCTCTTGTATCATGCCATAGCAAAAATATTACACATACTAGGTATTAAGCATGCTTTCTCTTCTTACCATGGGGCTTTGAGGAATACCTGTCTCAATTTCACCTTTGCTAAATGCATATTATTCATTCACTGTCATTGTCCTGCATGAGTGCCCTGAGATCTGCAATCTGCAGACCTGTAGCTGCCACAGGAAAGGTCCTACTACTTGGTGTGCCCTGAGCATGCTTAGGGAGGGCAGGTGCAGATGCTTTAATTCTGTCTTTGAGATGGGTAAAACTGCCACTGGGAGTAATGTCAACAGCTTGCTGAATATTCCCTTATCCAGAGGTCATATCTCAGCACACTGGCTTTCTGGGTGATCTTTCCATAGTAATCAATGTCCCTCCCCTGTATAAGGCAGATGAATTTAGTTATCCTAGAATCATAAGGACATTGCTCTGAACCTCCCACAGTTTGTATGAGTGTATGGACAATGACCCTAAAGCAGAAAGAAATCACTTGGCACCACCCATCTTCCCCCACCTCAAAACCTAACCATTGCAGTGAATGCAAGTGCCAGGGTTGACAAGAGTCAGGTATGTGTTGCTCAGTGAACTCCTTTATACCACACCCTTCATACACCTAGAGCCTTGGATTGACACGCCCTAGGTGTGGAGGATCATGCCTGCTGTTAGTTATCAGGTGATATGACAGTTGGCACGTTTTCCCATGAAACTGAAGCTGGATTATTTCAGTTCTCTAACCATTCCTAGGTAATTAGCAACATCGGTGTGCCAATTGTTCAGAAAAGCACTTTGGTTAACCAGGGGTCTGAGGTCTGGCCCTGACTATTGGTTCCTACTGTTCCTCTCTTGAGAAAAAGCTGTTTACATTTCCTGGGGTTTAGAGGTCTAACTGGGACTGTCTGACTAAATTGAGTTATTCTTTAGCATTCTGCATTCTTGGTATTCCTGCATGACCGGATTCTGTTTGAAATTCATTTCACTGGTTTATGGCAGGCCAAAGGACTCCTTGCCCTATTAGATTCAAAACGACAGCCTATGGCTCACATATACCATGAGCAGAGTTTACACAAAGAATCAAAGTATACAAGGTGATCAAGCTGGGCTTCATTTGCAATGGAAAAGTATTTTTTCCCTGAAAACTTGTGCATCATATCTCCACATCTTTTAAAACATCCAGAAAACCTGGTTTCACCTGTTTGAAAAATGACACTGGAGAAATATGCACTGACTTAGTGGGACATCTTGCCAACAGTAGATACTACCAATGCTCCAATTTAACATCTGCATAGTGACCTATAAATTCACAAATGACAAATCATGTCTTACTCCCTGTCACGCTGACAGATACAGCATGTTCAAGTTAACAGTGAGAAATAAAATTAACATGGCAGTGTACTTTCTTTGGCAGCTCATGCAATCTGGATCTTGCTTATCTTTTGCAGTACTACACAGCCTGCACATGGTGATATTAGAGACCCTCTGTGAGTGATCTCTGTTAACAGTGATTACTTCAGAAGAGGTTACATGAGACTGCTAGATAATGGAATTTATTTCTTTTTAAACAATCAGCTGGTTATTTCTGCCAAAATGTTGATGCAAGGTTGGATTTGCCTTGGTTTTTAAGATATTTCCTATGTAAATAATTGCACCACATCCTGGGGAAGGCTGTAGTGGCTACAAGTCAGTTCAGAAAGTGAACAGCAACTGTTGTAAGAAAAGGAAATGCAGTCATGGGAATTCAGAATATACACCTCTTGATTATAGGAGCAACTGGAGCAAAATGGGGATGGATGATAAACAGAAGAACCCAACTCGACAGCTCCTCCACACAGAGCAAGAAATGCATTGTCTGTGCAGGATGTGCCCCTGGTGTGTCTGTATTGCTTTGTGTAAAGGCCTCATATTTTTGTTTGTGGAAGTGAACAAGGCAGACAGCTCACAGCTCAGGGACTATAAGGTTGTCTAGATTGCTGTCTTAGGGAGGAGGAGTTTCTGATGAACTTGGAGCGGAACTAAGAGGCCAACAGTCTGCAGGCTCTGGACAGTTGAGATGATGTGCATTTGGCCATGATAGAGAGAAGGAGAAATCACATCGATGAGAAGATCAGGAAGAATATATCTTTCTGTTTCTACTGGTGTCTAAATCAGTCTATTTTGAAAGCTTGCACTCAGTATATGTAAGTGCAGAAAACAAGCCTGGACACATTATTTTGGTACAGACGGTAAGATCTATTTCTGTTTAAAAGGATTCAGGAATTTTTCAGCTTTTTTATTTCATAGTGGTACAAACAAAGGTGCAAAACTCTGCTGAGAACTCTTCCTCAGCATCGTCCTAGCATAATTTGTGCAGTTACTCTTGTAGGGCTGGCTATAACTATTTCTTCATCACAGAGTCATAGGATCATAAAATGGTTTGGGTTGGAAGGCATCTTAAAGACTACTGAATTTTAACAACCTACCATGGAAAGCAACACCTTTCACTAGACCAGGTTGCTCAAAGTCCCTTCCAGCCTGGCCTTGAACACTGCTAGGGAATGGGACATCCACAACTTCTTTCGGTAAACTGCTCCAGTGCCTCAACACCCTCTCTCTAACTATATTTATCTCCTACCTCTGTGTTTATCTTCCTAGAGGGTAAGAGAATGAAATTTCAGATAGAAGTCAGTCGTTCTTGCCCTCACTGTATACCCCACAATGCACTTTTCCAGTCCATGATTCTGCTTTTCCTACATGTTCTGCCCTTTCAGAATTTCACTGGAGCTCTTGCCTTTAGAAGGGGATAGTCTAGTCTGCTTTAGGTGGAGTCCCCAGCCCTGCAAATATAGGGCACATGCACTGTTTGGGGAAAACCATGCTCTGTATTTTTACCTTCTTATTTCTGTCAGACAAAGGTAAGTCAGAATTTTCCATCACTTCAAAGGGAGAGAGTTTTTCCAGTTGATATTTTCCAGACCCTACTTGCTAGATTACAGAAGAAGGTTTTCCCATTCTGGAACTGGAGGAGAACCCCTCACCTGCTGATCCCATAGCAGCAGAGAGATAGGGGAGGAGCCATGGAATTCAGGGACCAGAGGAACCAGACAGCACAAAAATTGCAAGCTGTTGAGAAGGGCAGACTTCTGATGTGTAATGTGGCAAAAAGTGAGGGGTCTCAAGAGGAGTGAATTTGTTTGCTAGAGAGATACAAGAATTCATTGCAGTGCTCCAGGGTTGTATGTTTTCTGTCAGGCTGTGTGCTGAGGTGAAGGGAACAGTATTGAATTATTTGGGCCAGTTCGTGTGTGGGAGAGCAGCACTAACTGGGACTATATGTGGGGCTGCAAGAATAGATGGTAAATCATGTATGTTTAGGGGGTAGAGTCAATTACGAGCCTGCACTGGAGGGCCTGGGGGACTGTGCAATTTTAAGACTCTTTGTTGCTTTGGGGGAATGGAAATGCTTTTGTTTTTTACATAATAAGGAGGCGGAATAGGATGAAGTAGGTAGAGCAGAGAAAGAATTGAAAGGAAACCTATCCCTCTGATCTTCCTCCATCTGAAATTCTTCCCCCACCAGCCCCCCACCCACCCCCACGTTTCCTGTTCTTTTTCCATCTTTAATGCAAAGGTCATTGAAAATGGCATAAAAGATAGCAAGTGCCTTGCCTTCTTCCAGAATTCAAGGGCCTCCCTTCCATTTCCACACATTGGTATTAAATACATAGGTCAGGTGTGTTTGTTCTTTTATGTTCTTTCTTTGTATAAACTTCACTAGTGGGGAGAGAAGAGCTACAGGTGAGCCACCTCAGCAAAGGGTTGTCTTCCCCTTTTGAAGGAGGCTATGTGAAAAATTTTATCCCATTCTTGAGATTGCTAATTCACCCATTTGCAAATCAAACCTGATATGCAAATTTAAATGCAGTTTTCCCCTGGGAGAACTGATGTTAGCAAATGTAGATTGTTTGTATATGCTCATTCATACATATTTGTTTCTTTGCGTATCAATACTTGGAACTTTATGACACATTATGTTATGCAGTAAATTTTGTTTTGATTGGATTTATATAAATGTGTTCAGAAGGCCTTCTGGCCCCATTTAAGGACCACAAGTATTACAATATTATTTGAGTAATCTGAGGCCTTAAGTTTTGCAATGTGAAACAACTTATAACTACGTAAAGAGAAGATTGAGGCATTAATGTTCTCTCAAAATGAAAGAGAAAAGGAAACACTCATGTAAATGAGAAACAAGCAACAGCAGGTGTTTTATATTATGCTCTGATAATATTTTTCTGTCAGGTTAAGAGCTTTAACTACTGGGGTCTTCAATTCCTAAGAGATACATTTGGCAAAACCTCTAAACTTTTAAAATCCTGATTTGTATGTACATAAGCACGTTTTAAAAATGCTTTCTCAGAAGAAAGAGAGAAAAGAAAGAAAGAAAGAAAGAAAGAAAGAAAGAAAGAAAGAAAGAAAG